>ONZH01008201.1:15000-327568 GCA_900303285.1 Rhinella marina
GTCCGTGTGTGTTTTGCGGTCCGCAAATTGCAGATCCACAAAACACGGACACCGGCCATGTGCGTTCCGCATTTTGCGGACTGCACATGGCTGGCTCTATTATAGAGATGCCTTTTCTTGTCCGTCTTGTACGGAGAAGAATAGGACATGTTCTATATTTTTGCAGGGCCGCGGACGGCACACTGTGTGCCGTCCGCATCTTTTGCGGCCCCATTGAAAATGAATGGGTCCGCACCCGGTCCGCAATTTTGCGGAACGGATGCGGGCACATTCTGCGGACGTGTGAATGGAGCCTTATGCTAACTTGTCTGTGATGAGATGACATCTGAGGTGCTGCTGTTACTATGGTATCACAGTTGGCCAGGGAGGTCATGTGACCACTGCTCTGAAGATGCTTGCTCTGATGCATGCTGGGATTGTTACTTTCACTTTGCAGCTGCTCCGCCCACACAGCCTCTCATCAATGGGAGCATACTATGCTCAAAACATTAGAAAAATTATACATACACAGTATATCTGTCATGATACAAATACCTCTTGGCTTTAGCTATTATCTGGGGCATTTTTATTTTTTTATGCATAAGGTGGCCAACCCCTTTAAGCTTCCGTGGCCCCTGCCCCCCCCCCCCCCCCCCCCCCCCCCCCATCCTGTCCTTCTCTTATCTGTTTCTCACAGAGCCCTTACTGTCTCCTTTTCCACCGCATGTATCCAGAGCTCCTGCTACCTTTCTTTCTCCCCCTACTTCTTGTATGAATCCCCCTCAGAGCCCTTTCCACCTACTTGCTGTGTCTACCCCTATTGTCCATACATGGCCCTGGTCACCTGTCTCTCTCACTCCTCTGCCTCTTGTTATGGTGGTGTCTAAACTGCATGCACCATAAGGATCGTCTAACGTCACAGGGTCATGTGATTGTGCCCCGTACCCTGTACTATGCCCCCTGCATTGTGCCCTCTTACCATACCCTGTACAGTGCCCCTAGTCATTCCCTGCACTGTGCCCTCTTATTCCCTTTTATACCGTCACTGTATGGTGGTGTTATACAGTCACTGTATGGAGGTATCTGGTCACTGTATGGTAGTGTTATACAGTCACTGTATGGCGGAGTTATCCATTTACTGTATGGCGGTGTTATCTGGTGACTGTATGGCAGAGTTATCTGGTCACTGTATGGTGGTGTTATACAGTCACTGTATGGAGGTATCTGGTCACTGTATGGTGGTGTTATACAGTCACTGAATGGCGGAGTTATCCATTTACTGTATGGCGGTGTTATCCGGTGACTGTATGGCAGAGTTATCTGGTCACTGTATGGTGGTGTTATTCAGTTACTGTATGGTGGTGTTATCTGGTCACTGAATGGCAGAGTTACCCAAGTTACTGCATGGAGGTGTTATCCGGTGACTGTATGGCGTTGTTATCCGGTGACTGCATGGCAGAGTCATCTGATCACTGTATTGTGGTGTTATCCAGTTATCGTATGGTGGTGTTATCCGGTCACTGAATGGCAGAGTTATCCGGTTACTGCATGGAGGTGTTATCCGGTGACTGTATGGCGTTGTTATCGGTCACTGTATGGCAGAGTCATCTGGTCACTGTATGGTGGTATTATCCAGTTACTGTATGGTGGTGTTATCCGGTCACTGAATGGCAGAGTTATCCGGTTACTGCATGGAGGTGTTATCCGGTGACTGTATGGCGGAGTTATCCGGTGACTGTATGGCGGTGTTATCCGGCTACTGTATGGCGGACTTATCCGGTCACTGTATGGCGGTGTTATCCGGTTACTGTATGACAGAGTTATTGGTCACTGTATGGTGGTGTTATCCAGCTACTGTATGGAGGTGTTATCCGGTTACTGTATGACAGAGTTATCCGGTCACTGTATGGTGGTGTTATCCAGTTACTGTATGGCAGTGTTATCCGGTCACTGTATGGTGGTGTTATCCAATAGCTGTATGGCAATAACTGTTTCCCCTTCCCTGCCCACGTCACATTTTTTAGACCTGGCATGAGGTAGGAAACGTTGCAGATTGGACCTTTGCGCCACAATCTGTGTCAGAAATCCGCCTAATATAGATGCATTTCTGTTTAATAAATGACCCCCTAATTGTATTATTATTGCAGGGTAGGGCTAATATCTTTATAGTATATATATTCCAGTGTATAATACTGTGCCCTGTATGTATAAATGATCCTTGGGAAACACAGTCCTCACCACTGACCACCAGGACCAGGTTGTGCGCTATCAGTACTTTTACTTATGCACTAAGGCCGGGTTCACATTACATTTTTCCCATCTGTTTAATGTATACAAAAAACGTATACATTAACAGATGCCTCAGACTGATGCCATACAGTGACGTCCGTTCTCCAAACAGGTCCATTGTAAAAAAAAAAAAAAAAAACATACGTTAATGTATGCATTTTTTTTCACTGGACGTGGTGTGCTGCATATTTGCATTATGCAGTGCCTTTTTTTTAAGAAATCAATGTATACATCAAATGGATTGGAAATCGTGATGTTAACCCACTGGGGGGGGGACGGGACAAAAATTTGCTGTGGGGCCCAGTCAGTTCTAGCTATATCACTGCACAGATACTTCTCTCCTCCAGGCCCAGCGGTGATGTCATGACGTGTGTCTCACTGCTGCAGCGGGCCGGGGGAGAGAAGGAGTGCAGGGAGATGAGCTGTGGTTAGTGAATGAAAGGACTGCTGGCTCCCCTGCACTCCAGCATGATAAGTATGTGAGGGGGCCACTGGGTGGTAATTACACCGTGTGAGGGCCCCTGACACAGTATAATGACCCCCAGTACCCCCCATTTAATACAATGATCCCCAATGATCCATAGGGACCCCGTTCAATATAATTATTTATAATTATACCATTTATTCTGAATGGGGGTTGACTGGGGGTCATTATTCTGAATGGAGGGCCACTGTGGGGTCATTATACTGTATGGGGGCCACTGGGGGTCATTATACGGTGTGGGAGCCACAGGGGGACATGTAAATGTAAAAAATGTGATCAGCCACTCACAATAGCATAATGGAGGATGCCGTGCATGCACACTGTGCTCTCCCTTCACTTCAGGGGCCCGGATGGGACAACCCCTTTTTTTCTGCTTGTGGTTTAATAAAATACACCAGGAAAAAAAAGAAGTGCCCTGGCCATTCTTCATGCGGCGTCCATGTCCATGTGGCGTTCTACAATCAGCCGCTGTGGGTGCAACCACTGTCTGTGCCTACAAAGTCCTGTCCAACTTCTGGTCCAGTATTTCAGGATTTGGGGCCCCACTTTCAATTTTGCCCAGGGCCACACTTTGTCTAAAACCGGCCCTGTATTAGGTTAAACACTGATAAATTTAAGGTCATGCACATGGGAAGGAATAATGCAAGTCACCTGTACGTACTAAATGGGAAAATACTGCATATCGATAATCTTTTGCCCTGACCTGGGATGAACTTATTCAAAACCTAAGACATACAATGTGATAAGGGTAATCCCAAACACAGGTCATGCATATGGGAAGGAATAATGCAAGTCACCAGTACATACTGAATGGTAAAACATTGGGTAACTCTGACATGGAAAAGGACCTAGGAATTTTAGTGAACAGCAAACTAAGCTGTGTCAGACAGCTGCTGCCAAGGCCAATAAGATAATGGGTTGCATCAAAAGAGGCATAGATGCCCGTGATGAGAACATAGTCCTGCCACTTTACAAATCACTAGTCAGACCACACATGGAGTACTGTGTACAGTTCTGGGCTCCTGTGAACAAAGCAGACATAGCAGAGCTGGAGAGGGTTCAGAGGAGGGCAACTAAAGTAATAACTGGAATGGGTGGACTACAGTACCCAGAAAGACCGGGGGTTGTACCCAGAAAGAATTGGGGTTATTCACTTTAGAAAAAAGACGACTGAGGGGAGACCTAATAACTATGTATAAATATATCAGGGGTCAGTACAGAGATCTCTCCCATCATCTATTTATCCCAAGGACTGTGAAAGTCACGAGGGGACATCCTCTGCGTCTGGAGCAAAGAAGGTTTCTACACAAACATAGAAGAGGATTCTTTACGGTAAGAGCAGTGAGAATATGGAACTCTTTGCCTGAGGAGGTGGTGATGGTGAATTCACTAAAAGAGTTCAAGAGGGGCCTGGATGTATTTCTGGAGGGTAATAATATTACAGGTTATAGTTACTAGAGATGGGTTGTTGATCCAGGGAGTAATTCTGATTGCCTGATTGGAGTCGGGAAGGAATTTTCCCCCTAAATTAAGAAAAATTGGCTTCTACCTCTTGGGGATTTTTTTGCCTTTATCTGGATCAACTTTGCAGGATAACAGGCTAAACTGGATGGATAGATGCCTTTTTCAGCCCTACAATGCTGGAATGGTGAGAGATCCGGCAAGCTGTTCCCTGCCAAAACAGCCTGCCGGATACTAAGTGCTAGTGTGAAACTAGCCTAATCCTGAACATCTTGAAATTTTGTTTTCAAAAACATTGAAAAATTCACAACACAAACTCTTATTGCTGGACAACTGTTTTGGTTTAATATGGAAATCCACAATCTGAGGCCACATGGAGACTATGTTATGTACAGTACTGTTTCTCTCACGCAATTTATAAGTTAAAAAACAGGTTGATTTCATTAGCCGGTCACTAGCAGATGGTAAATGTCTTCCAGAAGAAGTTTTTGCATGGTGCTTTCCGCTCACGTTGAGGAAACTTCACAGAGGGGATCAGCTTTGTGTCAAGGTTGTCAGGAGCTGCTCTTTCCATCTCTAGTGAATTACTCTCTGTGCTGTCTGTCCATCCAGAGAGCAGCTTCAGGAGGAGATCTTCCTGGATTTTAGCCAGGTCCTAGGAAAGGAGACAAATGATTGACAGATGAAATGTAGATATAAAGGGGTTGTATGAGATTAGAGGAACATTATTTTTTATGGGAACAGTGCTACTCGTGTCAATAGGCTTTGTCTGGAATTGCAGCAGATATGAATGGGACTGAGCTACAATACTAGATACATGGAACATGGTAGCATTGCTGCTGGCAGAAGACACTAGAAATCACCAGTCACCAAGTGTAAATACAGCATTAGATGACCCCAAAATCTGAAGAACCAGATATGGTCCTATCCTGGAAGATTCCAGTTCTGCTTCTTCATTTACTCCTACGTGTTGCCTAATAGCTAAAATGGGTTTTCCAAGCTCCTGATATTGATGACCTATCCTCAGAATAGCTCATTAATATCTGATTGGTGAGGGTCTGACACCCCCTTCTCCCACCAATCATCTGTTCCCTGTAGCCTCCTGTGCTGGAACTAGCTCTTGAATGGAAGAGGAAGCACAGCTCCATTCTAAGTGTAGTGGCTGCAGCTGAGCTCCTATTAAATTGAATGGGAGCTGAGCTGTAGTAACCCTACACGGCCACCATACTTAGAACAGAGCTGTGCTTTCTGCTCCATTCAAGACCTAGTTCCAGCATTGGAGGCTGCAGGGAACAACTGAGCAGGGGGTCATGAGGGGTTGGGCAACTAACTGATCAGATATTGATGACCTATCCTGAGGAACAATATCAGGAGCTTGAGAAACTCCTTTAACCCCTTAGTGACCACCCATACGCCTTTTTACGGCGGTCACTAAGGGGCCTTAGGCTGGGCCGCCGCTTTTTCACGGCGGCCCAGTCTAAGCGCTGCACGGGTCTCCCGTGCAGCGGGGAGCACGGGCCCGGCTCTCACATGAAAGCCGCGGCCCTGCTCTAACAGCCCGGACTGGCAGGAGTGCCGATCCGGGCTGTTTAACACTTTACATGCCGTCGGCAATGGCGCCCGCCGCATGTAAAGTGCTGACAGAGGGAGCGGTCTCCCTCTGTCTCCCATCGGCACCCTGCAAAAGCGATCGCAGGGTGCCGATGTGTGGGAAGGCTGGCAAGGGTCTGATCTAGGCCCCAGACCAGCCTTGAGTAGATTACCAGCAGACTGCGCCTCTCTGGCGCAGCCTGCTGGTCAAAGTATGAATAGCATTGCCATTAAAATGCAATGCACTATAGGGATAATGCATTGCATTTTAAAGGCAATCAAAGTACTGTTTGTTATAGTCCCTCTGTGGGACTATTAAGTGGTAAAAAAAGTAAAAAAAAAACAAACACATTTTTTCTATTAAAAAAATCCCATAAAAAAAAATTACTCTTTTTTTTCCATTGAAAATAAGCTTTTCAATGAAAAAAATTGCAAAAAAAAAATCTTCCCCATATGTTTGGTATTGCCATGTCCGTAACGACCCGTACTACATAAATATCACAAAAATTAGCCCCTACGGTAAACACAATTTTAAAAAAAATTTAAAAAAAAGACAATTGCTAATTTATTCTTAGTTGCCACCAAAAAAACGTTATAACAAGCGATCAAAAAGTGTCATTTACTCAAAAAGGATACCAATGAAAAGTACAAGTTGTCTCGCAAAAATGAAGCCCTGACACAACTCCATAGAAAGAAAAATTAAAAAAAAAATTGTTCTTGGGAATCAGCAATGCAAAAACTTTTTTTTTCTTTTAAAAAAAGGATTTTATTGCAAAAAAGTAGTAAAACGCAAAAAAAACTATATGTATTTGGTATCATTGTAATCGTATTGATCCAGAGAATAAATATATTTTGTAATTTATACAGAAAAATGATCGCCGTAAAATTTATAATGTAAAAACGCAGTGGTGGTATTGCAATTTTTCCAATTTCCCTCCCAGAAAGAGTTAATCAAAGTTAATCAGAAAGTTATCTGTACCCCAAAATGGCACCATTAAAAACTACAACTCCCGTAAAAAATAAGCCCTCATACATCTATATAGACGGAAAAATGAAAAAGTTATAGCTCTTGGAACGCGACGATGAAAAAAGAAAAAAAAACGCTTGGTCACTAAGGCCAAAAACAGGCTGGTCACTAAGGGGTTAAAGGAACAGTCCTAAAACTAAGAGGGCAGAGCATGACACAGGGATTCAAAGAGAGATATCATCTGCTAAGAAAATGGCAAATCTGGTTACTGCAACACAACCTCAATATGTTAAAGCCGTGGGGGTCTAAGCCCTTTTTATGGAAAACTGTTGAGTTTCTAATCCTGAATGGCGTGACACAGAAGAAGGGAAAATGGAAGTGAATTAATTCACTCACTGACAAAAAAAAATAACTTGCCAAGAAGGAAGGAATTAAGTGAAACTTTCTATGTGTGAATGTAATGATAATATATGAAAGTGATTACATTAGAGCAAAAGGATAAGTTTATTTGGGAGAACAACTGTACAAGTGAAATGAGGTTCTAGGACCTTGTTGGGCCACCTCTAGCCTGGATACAAGATGAGAAATGGTGGGACTTCCGGTTCCGGCGCTGGTATGGAGTGACGCAGTGTAGTGAGCTCCGCAGCTGTTCTCGGTAGCAATACCCTCCAAACATCGCCCTAGGGCTCAAATATCCCATACAAGTTGTGGGACTACCCGCATTATCTCCTAAGTATATGGAGAGATACCTGCTACGGAGTGGTAAGAAACCAGGAGACGGGGAAGATTTAGACACAGCGCTACCGCCCAGCATATCAAAGATGGCGCCTGAACAACTAAATGGCCCGCCTGACGACACGCCACGAGACCTGCAACCAGCGGCCTCGCAAGATGATATTTTCGGTCAGAGCCCGTTGCCGGCGGTCGATCTGAAACAGCTCGCGGTGGAGGTAGCTAAACATCTAGCACCTGACCTTAAGGCTTCTTTATCGGCGACGGTTCACTCGGCCCTCACAGAGTTACAAGAGGCCTTCGCGCAACAGAGTGATCGTATAGACGAATTGGAGCAACGTACCTCGTGTATGGAGGAAGAACTTGGTGGCGCGAACAATACGATATCAATGCTGCAACGTACCATAGGGGAGCTGAAAGAAAAGGTGGATGATTTAGAAAACCGCTCTCGTCGCAGTAACCTACGTCTGGTGGGACTGCCGGAGGAAGTTCCAGGCTCTGAACTGAGGCATCTCTGTGAGTTTGATCTTCCTAAAGCTCTGGGTCTATCGGCGCCAAGGAAGGTGGAAAGGGCGCACAGGTTGGGGCCTGGACATACTGCTGCCATGGAGGGACCTGACATCGCAAATGCAGGGCCTGTCAGGGCGAGACAAATAATCATGAAATACCTGGATTTCACCGATAAGGAGGACATCATCAGGGCCTACAGAGCGCGAACTGAGCCATTGACTTTCCAGGGACACAAGGTTATGTTATTTAATGACTACTCAGCCGTGGTAACCAAAAAGAGAAGAACTTTCAGCAACATTTGTACCTCCCTCCACCAGCGAAATATTAGGTTCCAGCTTCTTTACCCTGCAATACTAAAGGTACGCTGTGCAAACGGCACATTTAAGACTTTTGAATCGGCTTCAGAAGCTGAAGCTTTCTTTGCTCAAGGCCCCTATCAGCCACATCGGGACAACGTGGCGGATAACCCGGTCTCCCGTCACACGAAACCAACTCCACCGACCCTGCCATCTGGATCGGCAAGACACGCTTTTGATCGAGCTACACCAGCAGCCAAGGAGCAGAGGAGAAATCGTCGCTGACTGTGAACTACCGCCATCAGCTGCTAAGTTTTTGTTACATTATTGATGATATATGAACCGTTATGTTCAGTTCCTATTATTAGAGGTCTTTTGCCCCTTTTGTCTCCTTATCTATGTTACAGAGGGAACAGAGAGGCGGAGTAAGGATGGGTACCAGAAAAAAGGAAGTCCTTTACAGTGATTTTTTGGGTGGAGAGAGTGTTTTCAAAATGTGGCAAGTTTTGCTACTACGGGTTTTTAGTTATAGGTTTTCTATCATCCTGCTGTTGTTTTCCGTGTCTATGTATCAAGGTACACTACCTGTAAAGGATCCTTCACAACTTTAAATGGTTAAAATCATTACGTGGAATGTAAAAGGCCTGCGTTCCCCGCAGAAGCGCATGATGGTACTTCGACATCTTAAACGCCTCGGTGCGGACATCGCCCTTCTGCAGGAAACGCACCTTGCCGAGTCTGATTTTCAAAGGATGGCTAAGTTGTGGGTAGGAGAGGTGTATGGTTCTCCGGCAGTACAGGGAAAGGCGGGTGTTCTTACGCTAATACATAAAAATGTTAAGCATAAAGTGAAATTGTATACTAAAGACGATGTTGGTAGGTTATTGGTACTGACTTTTTCTGATCCAACAGGGGAATTCAATTTGTATAATGTCTACGCTCCTAATGTGGCTCAGAAGCCTTTTTTTGACTCATTGCGAGACGCGTATCTACAAGACCCCATTCGGGAAAAAATCGTAGGTGGGGATTTTAACGCAGTAGTTGCGATAGATGCAGATAGAAAGTACGAGACAGGTACCCATACCCCTAAAGTTATGTCAAGAGGTCCGTTAGCTCCCTTGCTGGAGGATACCGCCCTGACCGATGTTTGGAGAACCATGCACCCTGATGATAGGGAGTACACATATTTTTCACACGCACAGAACTCCTGGTCAAGGATCGACTATTGGTTTACTGATCCACAGGTATTAACCAAAATACAGGAAGTTTCTATTGGAGATCTGGTGATCTCGGATCACTCTCCTGTGCTCTTAACGGTGGCAGATGCGATCCCAAGGGGAGTAGACTATATTTGGCGGTTTCCCTCTTTTCTTGCTAAGGATGATGCTTTTGCAACTTTAATAAGGGGTTGGTGGTTGGAATATAGCACTACAAACCAAGAGCATACTACTAACCCTTTTTTATTCTGGGAGGCAGGTAAAGCAGTGTTGAGAGGCAGATTGATTCAATATGTAGCAGGATTGAAAAAAGCAACGAAGGTAAAATATGCTGACACTAGCACAGCAGTCCAGCAGGCATATAGAGCATTTATATCAAACCCAACCACCCAGGCTAAACAGGACTGGATTGAGGCAAGGAAACAGTTTGAGATATGGGCGGATAGAAGGGAAGATCTATACAGATCTTATTGGGAATTGGAGTTTCATAAATATGGAAACAAAGCGGGAAGGTTGCTAGCAAATTTGGCAAAGGGAAGAAAACCGAGGACACAATATATACATCTACGTAGGTCAGATAGATCTCTAACGTCAGATCCCTTGGAAATCCTTGAGATATTCAAAGCCTATTATTCCGACCTTTATAAGGCACCTGGAGAGGTGGGGGGTGACACCTCGGCCTTTTTAGAATCAATCAAACTTCCCATTTTGACAGATGAACAGCTTTCCTTGTTGAACGCCCCTATTTCAGCAGATGAGATTCAGGCTACCATCTCTCACCTGCCCGGCCAAAAAGCCCCGGGCCCTGATGGGTATACTGGGGAGTTCTACAAATTATTGAAAGTACAGATATCCCCTATCCTCTCGTGTGTCGGTAATAAAATATTGCAAGGAGAACCGTTATCCCAGCAAATGAATATGGCTTATATTAGGTTACTTCCTAAGGAAGGCAGACCTCCTGAAGATCCTGCATCTTACCGTCCGATCTCCCTCATAAATCAAGACTTAAAGATTTTTTCGAAATTACTAGCGAACCGGCTGGCCGGCATTTTGCCTGTTTTGATCAGTCCAGCTCAGGTGGGTTTTGTGAAGGGGAGATCGGCGGTTACCAATATTCGCAGGGTATTAGCTGCACTTGATGCGGTGGTCAAGGATGGGGGACCTCTGTCGGCACCTGCCCTGGTCACCTTGGATGCTGAAAAAGCTTTTGATAACATACATTGGGAGTGGCTAGGGCAGGTGCTGGACAAACTAGGGCTAGCTGGCCCGTTTCGGACATACATACAAAACACATATACTAATCCTCAAGCCAAAATTGGTATTCCGGGTTTTTTGTCTGGTTCTTTTGCATTGTACAGAGGTACAAGGCAGGGATGTCCCTTATCTCCCTTGTTATTTAATCTTGCAATTGAACCTCTGGTGAGATTCTTGATTGGATTTCAGGGATATGAGGGGATTAAGGTAGGGCAGGTGGAACTGAAAGCAGCTTTTTTCGCCGATGACGCTCTTTTGTTCATGAATAAACCTCAGATGGAGCTTCAAATTGTGCTAGACGAAATAACTCGCTTTGGGATGTTTTCCGGCTTTAAGCTAAATATCTCAAAATGTAATGTGCTGTGTCTGAGGCGGGGGGGTTTTGGTCTAACTCAGCCATCTCTATGTCAGATACCTATAGCCAGGCACTATATAAAGTACCTAGGAATCAAGATTGGGGTCTCATCAGATACACTATATGCACTGAATTATACCCCTTTAATTCACAAAATAATCTGTGACCTGAAAAAATGGCATAACCTTCCAGTGTCCTTGTTGGGTAGAATCCACATGTTTAAAATGATGAGCTTCTCTAGGCTCTTATATCCCCTACAGACTCTACCTCTGCTCATTAAGCATTTGGATATATCCAGGCTTTATGGGGAACTCTCCAATTTTCTCTGGCAGGGAAGACGCCCAAGAATAGGGATCAAAAAACTTATGGCTTTAAGGGTAAAGGGGGGTATGAATCTGCCGAATATACGCCTATATAATCTATCCTGCATATTTCGTCATATCATAGATTGGGTAAGAAAAACTAGTTACCATTCAGACTATGTTCTGGAAGGGGGCCTCTGCTCCCCTTGGGATCCGTGCGCACTGCTACATACCAGGCTCAGAGACCTGCCCATCCATCTAAAACAATCGGCTCTGCTTAGGCATACGTGGGCATCATGGAAAGCCCTTAGGAAAGAGTTTAAATTGTGTTTTAGGGTATCCAAGCATCTGCCATTATGGAATCACCCAGAGTTTGAACATGGTAGACAAAATCCTTTATTTGGATATTGGCGAGAGAAGGGTGTACTGACAGCTCAACATGTGATGCATGCATCAGAGAGAAGATGGTTGTCTTTTCAGGAGCTCAAAGAAAAGTATGACTTACAACCTTTTCAGTGTATTCAATATGCTCAGGTTAAAAGATTTTTGTCAGATAGATTGTCTGATTTATCTCAGGAAATATCCCAAAACAAATTTGACAAGATCCTTATGCGCAGCTCTGGTCCGCAGTCAATCTCTTGGCTCTATTTTCAGGTGAGAGAGGCTTTGGGAGATAGCTTACCCCCATTGTCCTTTAGGGTTTGGGCACGGCTCTTAGAGGATAGAGAAGCTGAAGAAAAACTTTTGATAGGATGGGGGGCAGTGAGGAGAACTGTATTAAATGAGTCCTGGAGAGACACACATTTTAGAATAATGCATAATGCCATATATGCTTTTAATCTGCCACCATCGCCAAATAGACCCGACAGATTGACTAGCTGCCCTAAGTGTGCGACTCCTAAAACAGATCTTTTCCATGGTTTATGGAGCTGCCCACATTCAGCCCATTTGTGGAAACAAGTAGCTCAAGTGATAACTGATGTCTGGAATATCAAAGTTCCATTACAGCCAATGATATATCTCTTTCATTATTGGGAAGAAGTGGATGCTGGGGGATCAAGAGAGAGAAAGCTCCCTGTGTTGTTCCATGCGATTTGTCTGGTGACAAAAAGATGCCTTTTGAAATGCTGGCTACAGCCACATGTACCTTCCAAAGACCGGATCATACAAGGCTTGAAAGACCTTCTGGTTTTGGAACGTAAGGAGGCAGAGCGCCATAAGGAAGGAAACCTTACAAAGTTTTTTTCAAAGTGGCGCAATTTTATCGCGCAGATACTTTCTGTAGCAGAGATTGAGTCAGTAATGAGACCTTTCACCCTCACGCAGTGGTATCTCACGGAACAACTGAGGGGCACTCTCGGGAAGTTGAAACTACCCTCGACATAAAGTCGATTAGGTTATTGAATGTGACCTGGACGGCCAGGGGTTACGATGGAGGCCTTGAACATAATTCTTTTACTGTAAGGATGATATGTACTTTGATCATGTCTGATGTGGTATATGTTAAACAGCAGGATATTTTTTCTGTGTTATACGCTTTTGTACATCTGTATGTTGTACGCTTGTGTACATTTGTATGTTGTTTTATTTGTTAAATAAAGGTTTTTTGAAACTTAAAAAAAAAAAAAAAAAAAAAAAAAAAAAGATGAGAAATGGTTGGGTATGGAGGCATACATGTTCTGTATGGTATTCTGTGGTGCATAGATGTTACAGCTAGGCCTGTAGATCCTGTGCACTCTTAGGTTGCTGAAGCTGGTGTCCCAGCTGGTACAATAAAAGCTTGATTGGTGATAAATCTGGTGAAATCTGGCAGCCAAGGACGTGTACAACCCTTGGTGTGTGTGGGCGAACATTATCCAGCTGAAAAATGCCAGCTGGAAGCCCTGCCATGACAATGACATTTCTATCTGGGAGGGTAATTTTTTTTTATTTTTGTCAATGATAAGAGATCTACTGCATCCTTAAAGGGGTTGTTCCACCTCCCTCTTTTCCTCTTCAGCAGTGCCAGATCACCGTTCTTCCTGTCTGGTGTGTGAGCTGTAACCTTTTGTTTGATTGACAGGCAAGTGCTACCGCTTGCCCGCATATGCACACTCCCAATGCACACTGTTATCTCTGAATTTACATATAGAGATAACAGTACACTGTCTAAAGGGGCCTTTAGGCTACTTTCACACTTTCGTTTTAATATTCCGGTATTGAGCTCCGTCATAGGGGCTCAATACCGGAATAAAACGCTTCAGTTTTGTCCCCATTCATTGTCAATGGGGACAAAACTGAACTGAAGACAACGGAATGCTCCTAGAAGCATTCTGTTCCGTCTTCAGACCGGAGAGCAAACCGCAACATGCTGCAGTTTGGTGTGATGGTGTGACACAATGGTAAACGGATCCGTCCTCCATTGACTTTCAATGGAGTTCATGACGTATCCGTCTCCCTGCAATTTCCCCTCCCTCCAGCAGGTGGCGCTGTGAGTAAACTTACCCTTGTGCGCGCCGTCCTCCTCCTCGTCGCTGGTCAGGTCGGGAGCTGCTGGAACAGGTAAGTGTATGTTTATGTGTCTGTGTATGTTTATGTGTCTGTGTATGTTTATGTGTCTGTGTGTGTATGTGTATGCGCTGCTCCGGCCCCACATGTGTTCATGCGGCAGCACGGATCCGGCGGCACCCTTCACCCGCCGGATCCGTGCTGCCGCTGGTGTGAAAGAGGCCTTACACAAGCTAAGAATCCGCCAAATTATCGCTAATGGATTTTCTTAGGAATGCTCATTAGCAATTATCTGTCGGTTTAAAGGTGTCACTGATTACCCGATGAACAATCAAAATGCTCATTCGTTGGGTAATTGAATAATTTGTGTAGGCACCTAAATTGTTGTTTGCCAGCAGCAGATTGTGCCGTCTAAACACACTCTGCCGCTGGAACACAATGATTCTGTATTGGGACAAGCAATGGCATTGGTGATCGCTCTTCCCCATAGTGTGGAGGAGATCTCTGCATGTGAATCCAGCTGTCTCCTCCACTGATGAGCAGGCAATTGTCAGGAAAAAATACTTCCTTCCTAACAATCACCTGCAAAATTATCCCGTCTAAAGGGACCTTAAGTCCTGAAAATTTTTTGAGAGCTTAGCAGCTGCTCTCGCTCTGCATCAATGGAATGAACATCTTCGGGGGTACTGTGTCCTGGTGCTGTCCCAACTACTGAAGGCACTGCAGTGCAGTGGCTGGATCGGGAGCTGCAGCTCTAGTGTGATTATGCACTTCCTGGCCACTAGACTGAAGAGAGATCATCTATCCTCGTAGTTCCTGATAACAGGCAGTAAATAAAGAGGGTGAAGTGGGAGGGTAACAGGAAAAAGTAGAGGCACTTGTCAAAGGAGATGAACAGCCTGGACCCAATCATGAAACTGCCCTAGAAACAAGTGTATCTCCGTGTATCCACTTCTCAGCCTAGAGCAGGACTAGGTATGGACCTATTCGCTGACAGCAAACAGAGATAATGAAAATGTTGGGAACGGAAGCACACAAGTTGTAGATAATGATGAAGCTTCTTTAACCTAAACAGGTTTCCCTCTTATTCTATGATAGTACTCTGGATATAAATGTTTTCTCTACATCTTATTATATGGATGTTTTATGTCACAATTAATAGCAAACATCCCTGATCGTCTGTATAATGCCCTCAATTTCACAATATAAACACGCCATGCTGGAGTAGATTAACTGCAATTAGTCGCACGCCAGGATTACCACTGAGAGATGCGCTAATTGTCTACCAGCTGTTAATGCCCCCACCTCAAATTATCTTCTTCACCCCAGAGATGGAGATGTTTGATGACTCACTGACTCACTGCGTTAACTTGTGTTCATTACTACGTGATCAGGGGGCGCATTGCAATTAGAAAACACTTTATAATAGTAATAAAAGTGATGGGTAATGATATCAGGCAACCTCAGAGAGAACATGCAGACTCCACAAAGCTTGTTATAAACCATGACTCCAGTGTTAATAACTGTGCCTTCATATATATCACCACAGGGATATATATAGGGGAGGTAGGGACTCCATTTTTTGTAGCCAATAGAGAGCAATGGAGGGATATTGCAGGTTCCATACCATCTGTGCCCAATAGATGGCCATGTCTTTGCATATTTGGTGATATTACAGATAAAATACTACTTATTTCCACTAGCCATATTTAGCAAAATATTGCATGTGTCATGCCATGTTTGCCCACTAGGAGGCAATGTAAATCCATATTGGGAGATGTTGCATGTTTTATACTTATTATGCCCCATAGGTGGCAATGCCGAGGTATAGTTGCGGAGGTGTTAAAGATACATTACCATGTAAGGCCTCTAGGTGGCTGTATAACTGTGTCTTTGGTGATTATTACAGGATGTCATTCTACTTTACGTATGGTCAATAGATGGCAAAGTACACATACAGTATTTAGTGGCATTGCAAGTTGACAAAAAAATGGCCAACTGGACCATACAGTTAGATATATGTATTATCACATATTTGGACATTCATGTGATTGGACTAATCTGAGAAAATGTACCAGGCTCCATTCTTCTGTTGGTTAGATAGCAATGTAACTAGTCCAGTAAGACAACTAAGTATTCCAATGGGACATTTAGTTGCCAATAACTGAGAAAAATACATGAAATTAAGCTTACACACCTGAAATAAATCAATAAATAAATCAAAATTAAAATCTTTAGCGTAACCCACCAAGCTTTAACACCCCACCACCACCACACCAGCACCAGAATGATCAATTACCTCTTGCACTCAGATAAAAGCTAAGGCATATACACAGTACTATGATGGACACTCTGGTTCTTCTCTGCTATCAGTCTTTCTCCATTGATGTAATGCACATAATACATGGAACCGCTATGGGGTTATACTCAACCCCTAAGCAATAACATGAGACCAGTTGCCCATAAACAGTCCCGCCCGGGGACCAACCTTTTACTAAAGCAGATTGAGGTCTGCGGCAAAAATCACAATATGATTCCCTTCTACATGCCAGACACCAGCCAAATTCATGGTTTAGCACTGGTTCACCCCCTTCTCCATCTCATGTACAGAAGAAGGGCAGTGTGAATCTTGAGCAGATTCCTCCTTCCTTTTATACTAATGTTTTGGTGCCTGTAGGAAGAGAGATCTTTCTCAGGTTCCCCAGGTTGAGGAATGTGGCCAGTGTTATCCAACAACTTTCCCCCCTCTTCTTGCACACATGAGCACCATAGATATATAGAGAAAAGTCCTAATTTCAGGGATTCTGGGGGCATGTAATAATTCACAGAGTTGTTTCTGGTAATGACGCATTTGCTGCTGTGTTACATGCTCAGTTGCTGTATAACAGGGGTCAGCAACTTCTGGCACCCCAGGTGTTGTGAAACTACATCTCCCATCATGCACATTGCTTGGCTGTTCTCTGAGCTCCTACAGAAGTGAAAGGAGCATGCTGGGAGTTGTAGTTTCACAACAGCTTGAGTGCTGAAGGTTGCTGATCCCTGCTGAATAAAGTCAAAATTAGGCAGATTTACTATTCAGGGGTCTGAGGAAGTAAAAACCACTGTGTAGGTTTTATGGGGGTGATAACTCTGCTTGCTAGACAGCCATATAGGAGCAGGGCATGCAGTAGCTGTGTCACCCATCTTTCCCAAGAACAGACAGAACTAAGAAATAGCTGAACAGACCTTTGCCTATGACTATACATTGTCCACCTCTAGCGTCCATCATCTATTTCACTCTTCCAGGTTTCAGATTTCACTTTGCTTCAGTCATAATCAGTTCATCCATCATGTTCTGGTCACAGCTGCACCCCTCATGTAACCGGAAAAATCTCATCATCTGAATATGATCCCATCTATTCGCTCTATTATGTGTATGGACTGCGGACAGGAACTATTTATGATGTGAAGTAAAAGGGTGGGTTTATATCTCTGTCATAATACAGCCTGAATTGTTTTTATGCAGATTTTCTAATAAAGAGGATAAAGGTGGCATCCACCAAAAGTGATGGAATAATCTTTTAGAGAACTTCAACCCCCAAAATAGCTGTACACCAAAAAACATCTACAACCTTCTACGATGCACCCATAAAGATGAAAAATGGTTTCAATATAAAATCTGTAAGGGGTTCCCAAATACCCAGGGTTGTCAACCAGAATTTTTCTTTTTTCTGGACAATGTTTCCCAAAATCATATACAGCAAACATTTTTTACAGACAAACTGGAAAACCATAATAAATGATAAAGATTATGTATAAGTAATACATGTCTATAGCTCAATATACCGAGTGATAATACCTCATTACCAGCATTTACTGTGAGCTGTAAAATGATAATTACCACCAAAATAAACTAGTCAAGTTTTCCCAGCCTAAAAAAACAAAAACGGATACATGAAAAAAGTCGTCCAATTTTCGGACTGTCCAGTAATTTCTGAAACACTGCACCTATCAACTGCCATTTCTAACCCTAGTGTCTTCTTAGGTCACAGGAGTCCTTGGGTGCAACTGCTACTTCTGCGCCCCTATAACTAAATCAGGACAAAGATTAATATTGCATTCTTTATCCAGTGTTAAAAATGTAAAAAATTTTCTGAACCCCAAGGAAGCTCAGATCTTCATCCAAGACATCCATGGAGGCATTATCTATGACGATATGGAGAGTGGAGTTCATGTAGGAGACATGGTCGAGATAAGAGATGTCCTACTTCAGGCTTTGGAGCATTTACTTGAGCTGTAGCCATAACTGAAGTCTGAGACATTTTCCCATGTCCTGACCAAAACTTGAAGATGTATCAGTGATGAAGTGACTAGGAATATGAGATTTACTACATTCTGGAGTAAGAAAAGGTTTCACAAATATACAGCCCCAAGTATGTGATGAGTGATCTAATGGATGACCTGCTACTTGTGAGACCTCACATGGTGAACAAATTATCCATTTTTAAATTTTCAAGCAAGAAATGTATACATTGACCATTATATATTTTATACATTACACTCTCTAGGGACATTGTGGGATCACCCATAACATGCTATAGCTACAAACTTTGCAAGAATTCCCAGACAACATCAACTCAGTCTGGTGTGAGCTATCTGAAGCCTATAAGTTACAGGAGCACTCATTGCACTAAATTCAGTTTAACCCTTTCCTGGATGAATACATGGAATGTGGGATGATGATGGATGTGACCTTATTCCATCACTGACCTGGTTGTGACCTAGTCTCATTCTGTTGTCATATGGCTGAGAGAGACCCCTGGTCCCCCACACAAGCAGCACAAGCATGGTCCCTGCAGAGCCCAGGAGCAGCATCTTGAGATCTGGACACGGTGCACAGGAGAGCGAGAAATATGCAGGAATGAACTGGGAATGAGGAGCCCTCTGCTTCTTATACCCTTCCTTAAACCCAAATGTGACGTCAGAGCAGATCATTAAACTTTGCCAGCCAGGGATGGGGGCTTGAGTAGCATCAGCATCTCTAGGAAAACCAGCAGCAGCTTGAAGTGTGGAGGAAGGAAATGTCTGGCTGTCACAAAGCCAATTCTGATAAACAATGCCTAGTTAAGTAGCCTGCAGCCATCAGTGGTACCCAGTCCCTTCTTTACAGGTACTTACATAAGGGAATAGCGCAGGTAGTGAGGATAGAAAAGTGTAGGGAGATACATGGAGCAACTGGATGACAGGAGGCTCAACATCACCCAATATGAGGGAGAATCTGTGCAATGTTAGGATTATTTTTTTCCTTATAGCAAGGGTAGGTTAATAGATGGACAGGTGTTTCATCAACCCCCCCAAAAAGCAGAAAGACAGATATTAAGGTCAGTGTGTGACCCAGTTGATAATAGATAGATAGATTGATAGATAGATATGAGATAGATATGAGATAGATATGAGATAGATAGATAGATAGATAGATAGATAGATAGATAGATAGATAGAGATCAAAAAAATGAGGCAGCACTCCAGACTTGGTGACGGGTGGTGGACCCGTATTTATTCCCTGCTACATTTCAGCCCTGCTCAATGGGGCCTTTGTCAAGCAATGTGAAGGTGCCACAAGTGATCTTATATAGCAGTAACAATTAATTTACAATCACAGTTGGTTCATCAACACATATTTACATAATTGAGAAGATGTTATAAAATTAAATATTCATACAGTGAGTCCAGAGCCATAACCACATAATCAAATGTGTATATACAGTGCCTTGCTAAAGTATTCGCCCCTGGAACTTTTCAACCTTTTGCCACATTTCAGGCTTCAAACAAAAAGATATAACATTTTAAATTTTTGGTGAAGAATCAACAAGTGGGTCACAATTGTGAAGTGGAACGAAATTTATTGGATCATTTAAACTTTTCGTGTAATAATAAAACTGAAAAGTGGGGCGTGCAAAATTATTCGGCCCCCTTGCATTAATACTTTGTTGCCCCACCTTTTGCTGCAATTACAGCTGCAAGTCGCTTGGGATATGTCTCTATCAGTTTTGCACATCTAAAGACTGAAATTCTTGCCCATTCTTCCTTGCAAAACAGCTCGAGCTCTTTGAGGTTGGATGGAGAGCGTTTGTGAACAGCAGTTTTCAGCTCTTTCCACATATTCTCAATTGGATTCAGGTCTGGACTTTGACTTGGCCATTCTAAGACCTGGATACGTTTATTTTTGAACCAGTCCATTGTAGATTTTGCTTTATGTTTGGGATCATTGTCTTGTTGGAAGATAAATCTCCGTCTTAGTCTCAGGTCTTTTGCAGACTTCAACAGGTTTTCATCCAGAATGGTCCTGTATTTGGCTCCATCCATCTTCCCATCAATTTTAACCATCTTCCCTGTCCCTGCTGATGAAAAGCAGGCCCAAACCATAATGCTGCCACCACCATGTTTGACAGTGGGGATGGTGTGTTCAGGGTGATGAGCTGTGTTGTTTTTACGCCAAACATATTGTTTTACATTGTTTACAAAAAGTTCGATTTTGGTTTCATCTGACCGGATCACCTTCTTCCACATGTTTGGTGTGTCTCCCTGTTGGCTTGTGGCAAACTGTAAACAAGACTTTTTATGGATATCTTTGAGAAATGGCTTTCTTCTTGCCACTCTTCCATAAAGGCCAGATTTGTGAAGTGATCGACTGATTGTTGTCCTATGGACAGACTCTCCCACCTCAGCTGTAGATCTCTGCAGTTCATCCAGAGTGATTATGGGCCTCTTGGCTGCATCTCTGATCAGTCTTCTCCTTGTTTGAGATGAAAGTTTAGAGGACAACATTGGATCATTCAGAGATCCTCAATCAACTTCTGGAGTGAGTTTTCTGAACTGAAAGTAAATGGGCCGAATAATTTTGCACGCCCAACTTTTTAGTTTTATTATTACAAAAAAAGTTTAAATGATCCAATAAATTTCGTTCCACTTCACAATTGTGACCCACTTGTTGTTGATTCTTCACCAAAAATTTAAAATGTTAGATCTTTTTGTTTGAAGCCTGAAATGTGGCAAAAGGTTGAAAAGTTCCAGGGGGCTGAATACTTTCGCAAGGCACTGTATATGTATACTAAATCTGCATCCACCTATTTAACAGTCACACCAAACGTGTGTGGGAAAGTGATAACACCTAAAGTGGGGGCTAAAATTGATAACAGCAACAGCTGTAACTAATAAGATAATTTTTATATACTAGATTGCCTGCTGTAACATTGGTGGTTCCAGTGGGAGTGATAGCGTCCTCACCATCGTGATGCGCATACCCTGCGCTCAGCGCGCGCCAAAGCGTGCCATCCCACCACCAGCACGTGACCCATGGAACGCATGTGACGTCATGCACTCCACAGGACGCACAGTGACTAGGAGGACGCGCCCACTGTGTTCCGCCCACAAGAGGAGGAGCTCAAAAAGTAAACAGTAATAATGATGGGGGATGGCAGCAGAAGAAACAATATAAGTAATATAAGCAATTGGCACAATGTAAGCACTGGTAATAGGGGCATGACCTGAAACAGCAGTGTATATTAAAGTACTTGGGGACCCAAGCGGACCATATAAAATAGAGGGAGAGGTGTCGGACATTGGGGATATGACTTTGATCCCTCATTGAGGGGCACCTAATTGTGTCCCTCTTCTTGGGACCATAACAGGCTGGGTGGAATTCCTGCTATTGTTGGGGATTCCTCCCTTGGCCCTTATCCCCTTACTGGCCTTACTGGGATTGAAGGGTGAAGGGACATCTATGATGCTCCGACACCTCTCCCTCTATTTTATATGGTCCGCTTGGGTCCCCAAGTACTTTAATATACACTGCTGTTTCAGGTCATGCCCCTATTACCAGTGCTTACATTGTGCCAATTGCTTATATTACTTATATTATTCCTTCTGCTGCCATCCCACTGTCATTATTACTGTTTACTTTGTGAGCTCCTCCTCTTGTGGGTGTTCCTCCTGGCCCTGCCCGCGGCTGGCGCGTCCTCCTAGTCACGACACGTCCTGTGGAGCGCATGATGTCACATGCGTTCCATGGGTCACGTGCTGGGGGCAGGATAGCGCGTGCTGAGCGCAGGGTATGTGCACCACGATGGTGAGGACGCTATCACTCCCACTGGAACCCAGGGCTGCCAACCGTCCGTAAATTTACGGACAGTCCGCAAAAAACGGTTATTTTTCTCTGTCGTCAGTAGCGTCCAGCAGAAAAAAACGTCAGAATTTTTGTGCTGAAACCCCGAAGTCTGTACTGCGCATGCGTGCGTAGTACAGACTGTGCAGGGCAGTGCAGAAACAGAAGTTCCGGCGGCGCGGGCGCTCTGAGAGGGCGGGCAGCCGCCGGCTCGCAAGGATTAACTGAGGAGGAGGGGCCGGGCAGCATAATGAAGGAGCCGAGGCGCGCAGGACTCCAGGAGGCAAGCGAGTGAAAGAGGGGGGGGGGGGGGGGCGAGCGTGGCAGCAGCAGAGGCGTGCTGGACGGGCTACAGACAAAGACA
The DNA here is from genome assembly GCA_900303285.1 of Rhinella marina. NCBI lineage: Eukaryota > Metazoa > Chordata > Amphibia > Anura > Bufonidae > Rhinella > Rhinella marina. Next base: position 37,431 of record ONZH01008201.1, read on the forward strand.
TGGAGTAGGAATCGGGTAAGTATTTTTTTTGTTTTTATTTCACTACTAAGCTACCTATCACAGGGCTCTATATGGGGCCTATCTGAACTACTGGGGGCAGTGCACTACAAGGGGCCATCTAAATGACTGGGGGGCATTACTGGGTACTATCTAAACTACTGGGGGCATTACAGGGTCCATCTAAACTACTGGTGCACTACAGGGGGCCATCTAAACTAGTGGGGCACTACAGGGGGCCATCTAAATTAGTGGGGGGAACTACAGGGGGCCATCTAAACTAGTGGGGGCACTACAGGGGGCCATCTAAACTAGTGGGGGCACTATAGGGGGCCATCTAAACTAGTGGGGGCACTACAGGGGGCCATCTAAACTAGTGGGGGCACTATAGGGGGCCATCTAAACTAGTGGGGGCACTACAGGGGGCCATCTAAACTAGTGGGGGCTCTACAGGAGGCCATCTAAACTACTGGGGCACTATAAGGGGTATTATAATTACTGGGAGCATGATAGCAGGGCCTTATCATTTCTGGGAGCACTACAGGTCAGGCACTATGAGAAAAATTATTTCTATTATGGGGAATTATTACTACTACCAGGGGTACTATTGGGGATGTTATCATTATTTGGTACAATATGGAGGGCACTTCTACTAAAAGGGCTACTCGTGAAGCATTATCACTATTGGGGCACTCTTGGAGAGAATTATTAGTATTAGTTGGACTTTGGGGAGCACTGTTACTATGGGGGGCCCACCTATATGGCACTGTTATATTTGCAGTATAGTATTTGGGGACATTGGGGAGAACAGTGGGCACAGTATTGGGGATAGCAGCAGGATAACACTGTTGGGGCACCAGGAGGATAGAAAAGTGGGTAATCTAAGGTGTCTTTGTGGCAAACTCTGCAGAGAGAAGAAGTGGCTGAAAGAACTCATCATGGCGGTGTGGGCCAAATAGAGAAGATAAGAAAAGAGAACTTCTACATCAGGGAGACGTCACTGGATTTAAGAGATATGTGGTGCTGTATCATCTTGTATTTTTGGTATTGGTGAATGTGATGTCCATCCAAATATGCCTCACCTATTCCTTCAATGCCATTTTCTGCAGCTGTTAATTAACTGCAGCGGGATATATGGTATGTTACTGCTGCAGCCAATCACCAATCAGTAGTCTAATGTTGAGGACTGGCTGCAGTGGTCACATGCTATACACCTGCACATCAGTGTGCACATCACCAGCACTATGACAGATGTGCACACTTGCCCGTTACGTCCCTGTCAGTCTTTGTTGACATGGCAGCAGAAATGATGCCAGAAAGTCCAGCACGTCACAGGCATCATCACTGCCATATAAACAAAGCACTCAGACTAGAAGCGGAGATGGAACAGCTGAAAATTCAGGATTTTTTTCTATATGCTGCTGCCATATTTTATTTTTTAATTATTGGACAATCCTTTTTATTCTGTGGTGTTTTTAAGTCAAGGGCATTTTGATGGCGTGCAAAGGGGTGTGTCCTCTAAAAAGAGGTGGGGTGTATGTCTGTAAAAAGTTTGGGCTGTCCGTAAATTTTGGTTCAGTTATCCAGAAAAATTTGAAAGAAAGGTTGGCAACCCTGCTGGAACCACCAATGTTACAGCAGGTAATTCAGTATATTAAAATCATCTTATTAGTTACAGCTGTTGCTGTTATTAATTTTAGCCCCCACTTTAGGTGTTATCACTTTCCTACACACTTTTGATTGGTGTAACTGTTAAATATGTGGATGCAGATTTAGTATACATATATATACACATGTGATTATGGCTCTGGACTCACTGTATGAATATTGAATTTTATAACATCTTCTCAATTATGTAAATATGTGTTGATGAACCAACTGTAATTGTAAATTAATTGTTACTGCTATATAAGATTACTTGTGGCACCTTCACATTGCTTGACAAAGGCCCCATTGAGCAGGGCTGAAATGTAGCAGGAAATAAATATGGATCCACCACCCTTCACCAAGCCTGGAGTGCTGCCTCCTTTTTTGGATCCTACTACTGATGAGCTCCCTGCCTGGAGCTTTGGAGGATTTTGCACCCAACATCACCATTACTGCGCTGCTGTTACTTTTTCTTGATAGATAGATAGATAGATAGATAGATAGATAGATAGATAGATAGATAGATAGATATAAAGATAGATAGGTATAAAGATAAATGAAAAAATTCCACGGCACTCCCAAAAATGTGAATCAAAAGTAGTGTTCTTTAATCACAAAACGTTTCAGTCCTCTTACTGGGACTTAATTGATCATGGTACATAATTAGGAAAAAAAACATGATTTTTACAAAAATAAAATTTCATAAAACAGCCATAGAAAAACTATCTGCAGTGTAAATAATAATTCATATGAATTCTACGAAACTGATTCATATCCTATCCGTTTTTAGTGAGTGACATAATTAGTGATAATAACAAATTAAAATCATCTGTATATTTCAGAGTACAAATTAAAAACAATTGAACAGAGACAACAATGTAAACACTAACCAGCATGGGCCCCATCAATTCAGCATGCTTTCGGCGTTGTGCATGTCCCACTGCGCATGTGCAGGGTTAATGCACACTTCTTGAACTTGCTGTGAAACGCACATTACATGATTTATTTGGAGCGCACGTGTGTCCCTATTGTTAAGGTCACATGATCGCAATTCCGGAGACCATGAGATGCATGCTGAACAACACACGTGACCATATTTCACTAGTCACATGATCGCAACATATGGTAATATTATGTACTTCCAACTGTTAAAAACCCTTTATGACAAATTTATCTCAACGTATACTAGAAATTGGAGGAATGATTGAGTACATTTAACTGTTCTATATTAACAAGTGGAACGGAGATTCCTACATAGCTATCCGCATCTTCAAGTGCAGGAGAGCTACGTTGGAGGGAAGTGTCAATTGCTCAGTATCTGGATCACAGACATCGAATGCAATTGCAACAAACCACATTCTCCTACCACCTAAATCATTATTAGACCCCTTTCACACGGGCGAGATTTCCGCCCGGGTGCAATGCGTGATGCAAACGCATTGCACCCGCACTGAATCCTGACTCAATGGGTCTTTTCACATGAGCGATGTTTTTCACGCATCAGTTCGCCGTTGCGTGAAAATCGCAGCATGTTCTATATTCTGCGTTTTTCACGCAGCCCTGGTCCCATTGAAGTGAATGGGTCTACGTGATTCACTGATGGTTGCTAAGAGATGTTTTTTGTAAACATTCAGTTTTTTATCACGCGAGTGAAAAACGCATCAAAAAGCATCGCACCCGCGCGGAAAAAAATTAACGAACGTACGCAATTGCAGTCAAAACTGACTGCGATTGCGTACGGATTGGTGCGGATGCATGCGGATTTTCCAGAACGCACCCTGAACGCATCCGGACTGAATCCGTGACGCTCGTGTGAAAGAGGCCTTAGTACTATTGTATGACAGTGGCTAGGTATAAAGATAGATATGAGATTGATAAATAGATATATAAGAAAAAATAAATTCCACGGCACTTCCAAAGTTGTGATCAACGTAGGTGTTCTTTATTCACCAGAGCGACGTTTCAGTCCTCTTTCTTGAGTGCTTGAGAAAAGTCCCAGAAAGAGGACTGAAACGTCGCTCTGGTGAATAAAGAACACCTACGTTGATCACAACTTTGGAAGTGCCGTGGAATTTATTTTTTCTTAATTATTTTGGAAGCTGGATCGCCTCCACAGCCGCTGGCACACCATATTACTTCTATTACAGCGGTGCCGCTTACATCTATTTTTTATTTAAATAGATATATAGATATGAGATAGATAGACCCTTTGACTTTAAAACAACATCTGTTCTTCTAGGTACACTTGCTCACAGTTTTTGAAGCAACCTGGCAGGGAGGTTGTTCCAAACATCTTGGAGAACTAACCACAGAGGAGGTAGGCTTGCTCAAATCCTTCTGTCTCTTCATGTCATCCTAGACAGACCTGAAGATGTTGAGATTAGTGTTCTGTGGTGGCCATATCATCACTTCCAGGAGTTCGGCATAATGGATAAGATTCTGCCTGTATTTCTCAGCATTTAGGACACCATTCATACTGACCAAATCCCCAACTCTATTTGCTTAAATGCAGCCCCAAAGCTGCAAGGAACCTCCAATATGCTTCACTGTTACCTGCAGACACTCATTATTGTACCACTCTCCAGCGCTTCAGTGAACAAACTGCCTTCTGTTACAGACAAATATTTTAAATTTGGACTCATTGGTCCAGGGCACCTGCTGCCATTTTTCTGCACCCAAGTTCCTATGTTTTCATGATCAGATTAGTCACTTGGCCTTGTTTCCATGTTGAAGGTATGGCTTTTTGGCCCTCATTCTTCCAGGAATGCCACTTCTGGACAGATTTCGTAGAACAGCCAGAAAGCTGTCCCACTAGTTTCTGCCAGTTCTGATCTGATGGCACTGCTAGAGACATTTCGATTTTGAAGAGAAGTATAATGTGTCCTACATCTGACTCAAGTTTTTAGAAGTGGGGGAATTGCAACATTACTTGTCTCAACACTTTTTATAATTAGCAAGAAAAGTGGGCAGGGCTTAACAGATGGGGGCATGGCCTCCAGCAGCCCGACAGATTTTCTGTACTTTACCCCAGAAACTTGCATAAATGATAGTTCAGATATATGCCAGTTCATACCTGGTGTACATTTAAATTTCTGGCACAGTGACTGCCTGGTGATGCATCAAATTTATTAAGAGGCCTGTGTGCATTCTGATCAGACATACCTTATGCTAAGATGGAGTTTATAGAGCCAGGGTTAGCATCTGCCCAATTGTTTTATGGTTGAATTCAATGGGAACTGAATAAATCAGGATGCTGAAAGCTCCCTCTAGTGGTAGCTGCTGGCCACCAGAATTTTATCATTTGAACCAGAGGATTTGGGGCACAGTATTGGCTGCTGTCATTGAGACATCATTGTTGTGAAAAACTGATAATTGCTCACTTCACAATGTATGAAAAATTGTTACATTGGTGGACATCTAAAATAATGGAGAATTTTAATTCTTCTTCATAGGGTTCGTCCCAGTAATAATTTCTGATCGCTATTGGAGGGATCATGAGAAATTGATGCTAGTTAGAAGGTAAATTCCTTTGTGCCAGTGTAATAACAGCAGCAGGGATTTCAATTACATAGTGTAGCAGTGCATCGTGAAGATGGACGTATGCAGCCCCCGCCACTGCATAGTCATTTATACGGTTTATTTACATAGGATTTTATGATAGAAAAGTAAATTGAGTCTGATTATTCTGTCGCCTTGAGGACGGAAGGTTAATAATCCCCTGCAGGAACAATCCGGGTCTTACTGCTCCGTAATTGACTGTTAAATATTTCAGCAGTTTCTTGTGATTTTAATATTGACAAAGTCTTTATGTATGAAGTTTACATTTCATTTAAGCAGTAATGATGAAGGTTGTTAATTTCCACAAAGAATGGCTCATGGTGGTTGTAAGCCTAATCAGCCATGCTTGGGTGCACATGAGGGACAGCAGATCAACCATATGTATATCGACCGTCTGGTCACTTTACTAGGAGCTGCTGGTATTAGGATAAGATTATAAAATTCTGTCTACCTGCAGCCACCACTAGGGGGACGCACTATGTACACCGAACTCAACAATGAAATGTCCACTGTAAGTGCCTATACTCCCAGATGTGGCTGCAGGCAGCTTGAGGTTCTATCAATGTCTATGCAAGGGATTTGGGCAAATGGAGCCCAGACTACTATAAAAGTATATAAAATAAATGAATCAGCCCAGAATATTGGACACCAAAAATAAAATGACGTTAAAAGGTGTCTATAAGGCAGATGTCTATGGCAGTCATAATGAGCTATGATATCTATATTCATGTTCTAACCTCTAAGCTTCACATTTGTCTTTAGATAGTTTTTGATTAAAGGGAGTCTTTCATCAGCAGATTCACTATTAAACCAGGCACAAGTCCTTGTAGGGCTAGCTCAGCAGAACTCAGTGATTGCTTCATTCTGGACAAAAAGTACATATAAAAAGTATATGCAAATAGGCAATTCAGTGGGCAGGCCCAAGTCACTCTGTGCACCCTTGCTCCTCCTGCTTCCCTTGCCAGCCTGCTCCTTTTTGATTGACAGGGCCAGGAGAGATGACTATATGGGAACCTGGCCCAGTCAATGAACAAGGAGAGGAAGCAATAGGTGCAAGGGGTGTACACAGAGGCTTGGGCCCACTCTCAGTGCACTTAAAAGGGTTGGCCACTTTCTGGTTATTGTTGACTGCTTTTATAAAGATGACTCTATGGCAGGTACTAATATAGCCTTTGTTGAAATTCTGTGTGGACAGCACAAAAGACTTTGTAAACAAGCGAGCATGCCTTATGAAATATAGAAAGTGGCACAGAATTTCAACAAAGGCTATATTAATAAGTGCCATATAATCATCTTACAAACACACCGAGGAAGCTGACGTGAAACACGTGTGGGGGTCTCTTGGAGGTGCCACTAGCCGGGTCTGTATTGTGTATATGTTCTGAATCATGGTTTTTTATCTAGGTGGGGGAGCCACATGGTTTGATTTTGTATTTATTTATACTTGTTTTTCCATCCTACCTTCTCCATTACTTGCTATTAGGGTTGAGTGAATCGGCTTCGGATGAAACATCCAAAGTCGATTTGTATAAAACTTTGTTCTAATACTGTACAGAGCCGGAGCACTGTACAGTATTAATATGTATTGGCTCAGAAGAGCCAAAGTTATCACTTTGCGAAGTCTTGCGAGAAAAAAAACATTTTCCAAACTCGGGTTCGGTTCCAAGTGGTACCTTGGAACCGAACCAGAGTTCGGGAAATGTTTTTACAGTATTTAGAATTTACGAAGTTATTACACGAAGTCTCGCGAGACTTCGCAAAGTAGAAACTTCAGCTCATCAGAGCCAATACATTCTAATACTGTACGGAGCTCAGCTACATTTGTGTATTATATTTGTGTATATGCTGAGTGCCTGGGCTTGTCCCATCTAGGACCTATTCATTTTTGACACTTGCGTTCTATACGTGTTGTACAACTGTATTCTGATTTTGTGTTTTATTGCTCATTGGTATCCTACCTCATCGATGTGCAAGGAGTATATGGAGTGGGTTCACAAGCTGAACCCACTCCATACACAGTGGATGTCGGCTAGTTTATTCAGCTGACACCTGGTAAGGACCCTTGCAGACGAGCGTGAGACTCGGACGTCTCCCGCATCGTGTGCCCTGTACTGAACGGGGTTACATAGCATTATACTGACTTATGATGCTATGTAACCCTTAGGCCCCTTTCACACGGGCGAGATTTCCGCGCGGGTGCAATGCGTGATGCAAACGCATTGAATCCTGACCCATTCATTTCAATGGGGCTTTTCACATGAGCGATGTTTTTCACGCATCAGTTCGCCGTTGCGTGAAAATCGCAGCATGTTCTATATTCTGCGTTTTTCACACAGCCCTGGCCCCATTGAAGTGAATGGGTCTGTGTGAATCACGCATTGCATCCGCACACAAGTGGGGATGCAATGCATGATTCACTGATGGTTGCTAAAAGATGTTGTTTGTAAACACTCAGTTTTTTATTACGCGCGTGAAAAAAGCATCAAAACGCTTCGCACCTGCGCAGAAAAAACTGAACAAACGTATGCAATCGTAGTAAAAACTGACTGCGATTGCGTGCGGATTGGTGCGGATGCGTGTGGATTTTCCGGAACGCATCCGGACTGAATCCGTGACGCCCGTGTGAAAGAGGCCTTACAGTTCTGGTATGTGTTGGATAACACTGACATAATGCTGTTAGTGTTATCCAATACATACCAGAACCGTAAGGGTTACATAGCATCATAAATCAGTATAATGCTATGTAACCCCGTTCAGTGCCGGGAGTTCAGTACAGGGCACACGATGCGGGAGACGTCCGAGTCTCACGCTCGTCTGCAAGGGCCCTAATGCAGTCAGGATCAGAGACTGAATTCCCATTCCAATATTAAATTACTGCAATATATGGTAAAAGTGATCTAACGGTCACAAATTCAAGTTTCCTAAGGGGACTGTAAGATAAAAATGTTTTTTAAAAAAACGAAGTATTAAAAACTCAAATCACCCGTTTCCCAATTTTACATAAAAAAGAAACAATAAAAAATAAACATAATTGGTACGGCCACATCCAAACCATTACGGGGGTATTCCCATCTTAGACATTGGGGGCATATCGCTAGGAGCCGCACCTATATCAAGAACAGAGCGGGGAGCGCTGGTGGGACCCGCACCTAAAAGACAATGGGGGCATATCCTAGCGATATGCCCCCACTGTCTGAGATGAGACAACCCCTTTAAAATGTAAAAGTATTTATGTGTGATTGTGAAGCTGTAATGGTTTTTTGGTCACCTTAGACACCTTTCACACAAGGGAGTTTTCCGCCCGGGTGCAATGCGTGACGTGAACGCATAGCACCCACACTGAATCCTGACCCATTAATTTCAATGGGTCTGTGTACTGTGTGTTTTTCACGCATCAGTTCTGCGTTCTATATTCTGCATTTTTCACACAGCCCACCATAGAAGTGAACGGGGCTTTAGTGAAAAACGCATTGCATCCTGAAGCAAGTCTGGATGCAGTGCGTTTTTCACTGAAGATTGCTAAGAGATGTTGTTTGTAAACCTTCACGTGATCACGGCATCTAGTTGCGTCTGAACCCGGAAGCATTCGCTTCCGGGTGGTGTACAGACACCCTGTGTGGCCAATCGGGGTGTCTGTACACCATATGAAAACTGTAATCCTCGCTGGTGAGGATTACAGTTTTCAAAGTGCAATTCTTATTCTGGCCACTAGATGGCAGGCCAGGATAAGAAATGAGCAATTCTTGGATTTCTGAGTCTAGAAAATCCCTGATTGCTCATAAAGAAAAAAAAAAAGCCACAATATATAAGCCCATATTTGAGATTTCAAATAGTAAAAAAAATTAAAAAGAAATGTTAAAAAATATAAAAATAAAAAAGATATAAAAGTTCAAATCACCCCCCTTTCCGTATAATTAAAAAATAAATACCTAAATAACAATAAATATAGACATCATGGGTATCACTGTGACCGAAAACGCCCGTACTTTTAAAATATAAAAAAAAAAATCCAATACGGCGAATTGTGTGGCGGAAAAAAGCGTCCAAATGGCGATTTGCCGTTTTTTGTCCCTTTTAAAATTAAATAAAAAGTGATCAAAAAGTCATACACACCCCAGAATGGTATCAATAAAAACTTCAGATCGTCCCGCAAAAAATGAGCCCCCATACAGCTCTGTACACATAAATACCAAAAAGTTATAGGGGTCAAGATGTGACAAGGAAAAAAAAAAAAAAAAAAAAAAAAAAAAAAAAGGGCAACTTTCTAATTATTTTATCACTATGAAAACGCAGGAAAAACTATACATATTAGGTATCGCCGGATTCGTACTGACCAGTAGAATGAAAGTAACAGATCAGTTTTAATGCACATCGAATGCTGTAAATAAGAAACCCGTAGAACTGTAGCGGAATAGCGTTTTCTTTGCAATTTCACCCGGTTTGGAATTTTTTTCCCGCTTCCCACTACACCATATGCAATATTAAATGGTGGCGTTGGAAAGTACAACTTGTCCCGCAAAAAACAAGCCCTCATACAGCTATGTGAACAGAAAAATAAAAGAGTTATGGCTGTTTGAAGGCAGGGAGCGCAAAACGAAAATGCATGACCGAAAAAACCTCCGGGAGTGAAAGGGTTAATCACGTGTGTGAAAAACGCATCAAAACGCACCCGTATGGTACAAACCTGAACAACTGAACGCAATTGCAGGCAAAACTGACTGAACTTGCTTGCAAAATGGTGCGAGTTTCCCTGAATGCATCCTGAGCCAATGCATATAGTTCGCGTGAAAGGGGCCTTAACCCGTGGAAAAAAAAAAAAGTGGTCATATGTACCACAATATGGTACCAATAAAAAATACAAAACACAAACCCATCTATACACGTAAATTTAAAAAAAAAAAAAGTTAAGGGTTTCAGCATATGGTGATCCAAAATGAAAAAAAAATATGTACATTTGGTATCGCTGTAATTGTACTAGCCAGAAGAATACAGTCATTTTAGTGCACTGTGAATGCCCAAAAAATTTGCAGAATTTCATTTCTTTTTCCAGTTTCACTAAAGAATTTTTTCCCCCAATATTAAATACAAGACATGGTAAAAATGCAACTTGTCCCACATAAAAACAGGCCCATATGGTTATGTGAATTCATGTTTGGAAGGTGGGGAGGAAAAAGAGAAAACTAAAAAACAAAAATTATCCTGTTCCCGAAGGCAGTTGTTGAGAAGGAATGTGTCTTTCCCGATAATCAGCAATGGTCTGGTCATTGCATGTGAAAGTAGCTTACACAGGCATTGGAGCTAGAGAAACTGAACATTGAAAAGTTGGGTGGGAGCGTTACTGTATATGGGTCAGTGGAAAAAGTTGTGAACACTTTGGTCAACTCTGGTACTGCAGGGTCTAACTACTCCCCCCCCCCTTTGCTCCTGACCGCCAAGGTTTCCTGTAGATCTTGCATATGTTGTACACAGGAATCTCAGATATCAGACATACATTTGTGCCATTGTTATCAGGTAGAGCGTTTCATATATGGCTCCCCTCTGCCAGCATACGCTACCATTTTAATTTTGATGGCTTGTCTATATGCAGCAGCAGCAGATAATTCCAAGTTTCACATCCAGGTCCCTGAGGTATGTAATGGATCCCGAAGTCTGGGACTAAGACTCCATGAATCCATCGTTGTGGAGCATGTACTATAACTATGATGGCGTGACTGCAGTATTCCATGTGGAAAATAAATGTCAAACATATCCTTACATTAACAGTAAGTCCGCCCATATTTACCAGGTAAGTGCCAGCTGTGGATGAGGCATCAGGAAACACTGACTGCATAGAATTACCAACTCTATGGCATTTAAAAAAAATAATAAAAAAAATAAAAAATAGGGGGTCATTTATTAAACTGGTGTAAAGTAGAACTGGCTTAGTTGCCCATAGCAACCAATCAGATTCCACCTTTCATTTTTCAGAGCTCCTTTGGAAAATGAAAGGTGGAATCTGATTGGTTGTTATGGGCAACTAAGCCAGTTTGATAAATCTCCCCAATTTTTCTTAGAGAGGTGGTACATGGGCACCTAATGACAGTTCTAAAGTATAGGAAGAGGTATAGCCATTTCTTTCCTTAAACACCATCTACCAGATTAACCCTTTGTGAGTCTCTTGTAAATGTTCCCCTTATTTCTATTGTTACAAAAAAAAAAAATAATTCACAATCCTTTCTTAGACCTCTTTAAATGTGTCACAGCAAAATGTACAGGTTCATTTCCCTTTGCATGGTTTCTGAAAGAACTGCAGTTGGATTTTTTTTTTTCCTCGGTGACAAAGCACTCTGAACATTTACAGAGATCCTGCTGCTGGAAGGTAAGGGGAAGATTACAGGTTCCAGCCATAAGAAATATTCAAAAGTGTAAAACTCCTCCATGATTATTTAGTAACATAGTAACATAGTTTGTAAGGCAGAAAAAAGACATCTGTCCATCCAGTTGAGCCTGCTTTCCTACAAGTTGATCCAGAGGAAGGCAAAAAAATACCTGTGAGGTAGAAGCCAATTTTCCCCACTTTAGGGGGAAAAATTCCTTCCCGACTCCAATCAGGCAATCAGAATAACTCCCTGGATCAACGACCCCTCTCTAGTAACTACAGTGCCTACAAGTAGTATTCAACCCCCTGCAGATTTAGCTGGTTTGATAAGATGCAAATAAGTTAGAGCCTTCAAACAAGAGCAGGATTTATTAACAGATGCATAAATCTTACAAACCAAAAAGTTATGTTGCTCAGTTAAATTTTAATAAATTTTAAACATAAAAGTGTGGGTCAATTATTATTCAACCCCTAGGTTTAATATTTTGTGGAATAACCCTTGTTTGCAATTACAGCTAATAATCGTCTTTTATAAGACCTGATCAGGCCGGCACAGGTCTCTGGAGTTATCTTGGCCCACTCCTCCATGCAGATCTTCTCCAAGTTATCTAGGTTCTTTGGGTGTCTCATGTGGACTTTAATCTTGAGCTCCTTCCACAAGTTTTTAATTGGGTTAAGGTCAGGAGACTGACTAGGCCACTGCAACACCTTGATTTTTTCCCTCTTGAACCAGGCCTTGGTTTTCTTGGCTGTGTGCTTTGGGTCGTTGTCTTGTTGGAAGATGAAATGACGACCCATCTTAAGATCCTTGATGGAGGAGCGGAGGTTCTTGGCCAAAATCTCCAGGTAGGCTATGCTATCCATCTTCCCATGGATGAGGACCAGATGGCCAGGCCCCTTGGCTGAGAAGCAGCCCCACAGCATGATGCTGCCACCACCATGCTTGACTGTAGGGATGGTATTCTTGGGGTCGTATGCAGTGCCATCCAGTCTCCAAACGTCACGTGTGTGGTTGGCACCAAAGATCTCGATCTTGGTCTCATCAGACCAGAGAACCTTGAACCAGTCTGTCTCAGAGTCCTCCAAGTGATCATGAGCAAACTGTAAACGAGCCTTGACATGACGCTTTGAAAGTAAAGGTACCTTACGGGCTCGACTGGAACGGAGACCATTGCGGTGGAGTACGTTACTTATGGTATTGACTGAAACCAATGTCCCCACTGCCATGAGATCTTCCCGGAGCTCCTTCCTTGTTGTCCTCGGGTTAGCCTTGTCTCTTCGGACAAGCCTGGCCTCGGCACGGGAGGAAACTTTCAAAGGCTGTCCAGGCCTTGGAAGGCTAACAGTAGTTCCATAAGCCTTCCACTTCCGGATGATGCTCCCAACAGTGGAGACAGGTAGACCCAACTCCTTGGAAAGGGTTTTGTACCCCTTGCCAGCCTTGTGACCCTCCACGATCTTGTCTCTGATGGCCTTGGAATGCTCCTTTGTCTTTCCCATGTTGACCATGTATGAGTGCTGTTCACAAGTTTGGGGAGGGTCTTAAATACTCAGAAAAGGCTGGAAAAACAGATAATTAATCCAAACATGTGAAGCTCATTGTTCTTTGTGCCTGAACTACTTCTTAATACTTTAGGGGAACCAAACAGAATTCTGGTGGTTTGATGGGTTGAATAATAATTGACCCACACTTTTATGTTTAAAATTTAACTGAGCAACATAACTTTTTGGTTTGTAAGATTTATGCATCTGTTAATAAATCCTGCTCTTGTTTGAAGTTTGAAGGCTCTAGCTTATTTGCATCTTATCAAACCAGCTAAATCTGCAGGGGGTTGAATACTACTTGTAGGCACTGTATAACCTGTAATATTATTACCCTCCAGAAATACATCCAGGCCTCTCGAACTCCTTTAGTGAATTTACCATCACCACCTCCTCAGGTAGAGAGTTCCATAGTCTCACTGCTCTTACCGTAAAGAATCCTCTTCTATATTTATGTACAAACCTTCTTTCCTCCAGACGCAGAGGATGTCCCCTCGTCACAGTCACAGTCCTCAGGATAAATAGATGATGGGAGAGATCTCTGTACTGACCCCTGATATATTTATACATAGTTATTAGATCTCCCCTCAGTCGTCTTTTTTCTAAAGTGAATAACCCTAATTTTGATAATCTTTCTTTTCTGGGTACTGTAGTCCACCCATTCCAGTTACTTTAGTTGCCCTCCTCTGAACCCTCTCCAGCTCTGCTATGTCTGCCTTGTTCACAGGAGCCCAGAACTGTACACAGTACTCCATGTGTGGTCTGACTAGTGATTTGTAAAGTGGGAGGACTATGTTCTCATCACGGGCATCTATGCCCCTTTTGATGCAACCCATTATCTTATTGGCCTTGGCAGCAGCTGTCTGGCAGTGGCTTCTAAAGCTTAGTTTGCTGGTCACTAAAATTCCTAGGTCCTTTTCCATGTCAGAGTTACCCAGTGCTTTACTATTTAGTATGTACTGGTGACTTGCATTATTCCTTCCCATATGCATAACCTTACATTTGTCAGTGTTAAACCTCATCTGCCACTTTTCTGACCAAGCCTCCAGTCTATCCAGATCCTGCTATAGCAGTGTACTGTCCTCCTCTGTGTTAATTACTTTACACAGTTTAGTGTCATCTGCAAAAATTGATATTTTACTATGCAAACCTTCTACAATATCATTAATAAATAATTTTCATCAGAATTTCACATGAGCATGTACAGCATGGGAAATAAGCTGTGGGCCAGGAATAAAATGATCCTGTGACATGAACTCACAGCATTACAATGAGTTATAATGCTGTGTATTCAACCACAGCTGTTTGGAATGGTACTGAAAGCATTATTTGACTATAATTCAGTGAAGCCAAGGTCATGCAGGAACACACAGCAGGAAGGCATTTTTCACCTAAAGGGTGCCAGCGGATCCGTACTGCCGCTGATACGTGTGGAGCCGGAGCAGTGCTCCGGCCCCACACGTTACCACACACATTGGAACAAGACATACACACATACATACTCACATACTCCAGGGACGCCGGCAGAACGTCTTCACGCGCAGTGATGACGATTCCCCACAGTGCCCTCTGCTGGGCGCAGTGGGGAAACGTCATAGCTGCGCGCAGGAGACGCGTGAAGACATGCTGTCGGCGTCCCTGGAGTATGTGAGTATGTATGTGTGTATCTATGTTTGTAGCCGGATCCGGAATGACCCCCCCCATTGCAAATCAATGGAGGACAGATCCGGATTACTGGCATGTCCACACCAAACGGATCCGTCCCCATTGACTTGCATTGGGGGTCATTCCGGATCAGTCTTGGTGCGGATGCCTGGACCAGAGAGCAAACCGCAGCATGCTGCGGTTTGTTCTCCGGTCTGAAGACGGAACGGTTGTCTTCAGTTCAGTTTTGTCCCCATTGACAATGAATGGGGACAAAACTGAAGCGGTTTTTTCCGGTATTGAGACCCTATGACGGAACTCAATACCGGAATTTAAAAACGCTAGTGTGAAAGTAGCCTTACTTGGCAGACAACGCACAATATAGAATAGGCACAAGGAGGCAGCTTATTATGAAGTACTCCCACCAGTATAAGGAGCCACAAATCACCCAGATGCAATAACAAGGCGGCTATTGTGGTTGGATTGGTTTACTGACAGGTAACATCCAGCGATTACAATTTTTACATCTGGCCCATTCCCCCCATATTCCTGCAATTTAAATCAACCAACTCATCTGGCCAAACAGGCAAATACGAATCATCGGTGGTTGAGGAGGAAGGAGAATATCTCATGACCCACTGTTCTTTCCTCTAATACCAGGAAAAATGAAGACTAGCAGCAATAGATATATGTAACACATGACAATGACGACATTGGCAATGAGGGGTGTTAACAACAGAGTTATGGCATTTCCGGTTAATCCTTGCAACCAGCAAAATGTATAGTAAGTGACAGGGACAGGTCTTGCTTCAGAAAGAGTTAACAGAAGCGGGGATGCATGCGGAAAATGTAACACTTTGTACCCATAGATTCAAGGCCTTAAAAGGGGGGCAGAGACGAGTGTACAGATCACAGTTGCCGGCACTGGAATAGAGCTAGGAGGAGCGGCCATGTCCTGTGTCCCATTCACATGGGAGAGCGGCTTGTGTTCCCTGGTTGAAAAGCCGGAGGTTTTTGAAGATTTTGACATCACGTCTGCTGACAGCTCACACATCGCTGAGCGCCTGATGGGACAGAAGAATGGGTAGATGTTAGAAAAGAGACACGTCTTCAAGACAGCAGAGTCCCGAGACACAATCACACTCATGAGATCCGAGCTGAACAGACGAGACTTCAGAACAAAGAGGACGAGCGCAATACTGCTGGGGTGTGGAATAAGGAGCCGCTAGGACTTTAAAGCTCATCACCTACAAGGCACCCCAAAATATACACACGTTAGTGGGCGTGCAGTCATGATTCATTGCATCTGCCAAGCTATTTTCAACTAGTACTTGTCGTGTCACATGAATCCCATTAAGCAGACCCCAGAGGGCCCGTGTAATTCCAGGCTCATTTCAATCACAAACAAGTCTTATGACTGGTGAGATGCATCATTTACATACACCGCATGCTACTAAACGTCAAAGGTCTGGGGTCCAACACAAAAAAAAAAAGAGATTGGTACCCCGGGAACTGCGTAATTTGCGTGCGGATGTCGCCTTTCTACAGGAGACCCACTTTGACCAAACGGGAACCTGTAACTTTGCCAAACATTACTACCCCCAGGCCTATTTAGCTAACCACTCATGCCGGAGAGCAGGGGTAGCCATCTTACTCTCGGCATCTTGCCCTATCTCCATAACAGCCTCTCACGTTGACCCTGATGGGCGGTACATCATTCTGGAAGGTACTTAACAGGAGCGCCCCATTGTATTATGCAATCTTAACGCCCCCAACACTTCCCAGCTAGCGTTTGTACGTAGAGTTTTTAATCGGCTTCACGCTCTATCCCCTGCGGCTTGGATTATAGGAGGAGACTTTAACATGGTCTTTTCTGAATCTGCAGATAGGCTTTCACTTTCACCCACCACGTCCTCCCAACTCACCTCACGCCTAGCGAGGGACTTCCGCAGCACAGTACGTAAATCTGCTCTTTTTGACCTTTGGAGGGTTGATAACCCTACCAGTCGAATGTTTACCTTTTACTCTCCCCCCCCCCCCCATCAACTACACACCAGGATAGATTACTTCTTCGGTAATGCCCTCACCCTAAAATTGCTTCAGGAGGTCAGAATTGAACCTATTTCACGCCCCGATTACACTTACTCTCACCCCTCGACCTCAGCCACCCCGTACATGCCACTGGCGTCTCAACGACTCCCTGCTGAAATCACTACCTACTTGCACTGAAATCAAACAGCATATCCAGACGTACTTTACGGAAAACACAAACTCAGTTCCCTCTCTAGCTACGCTATGGGAAGCCCATAAGGCAGTGGTGCGGGGCCAATGTATAGCACTGGCTTCTCGCCTTAAGAAGGACAGATTACACCAGACACGGGAGCTCACAGCCCAAATAGCTTCCTTACAGATCAGGCTGCAGGCCAGGCCCAGTCTTCCCCTCCTGAGAGAGTTGGTGGCTGCCCGAGCTAAACTAAAAGATATGGCCACACACAAAGTGGAACGTCTGCTGCTGTACTCCAGACAACACTTCTATGAAAAGGGCAATAAAGCCCATACAATCATGGCTAGACAACTCAGAGACAAGGCAGCTAAGAGTACTCCGCAGGCGGTGAAAGACTCGTCTGGCTGCCCCCAATATCACCCCACCACTATTGCTCGCTGTTTTCAGGAATACTATGCTCAATTATATAATTTGAAACCTCCTGACCAGCATCCTCCCCCAATACCCCAAATACGGGAATATCTGAGCTCTTGTTGCCTCCCTAAGCTCTCATCGGAAGCAGTAAACGTGCTGAATGCTCCCATTAACATAGAGGAGCTGAATGAGGTGGTTAAGGGTCTCCCGACGGGTAAGTCCCCTGGCCCGGACGGCTTTTCCGATTTATATTATAAGACCTTTGGAGCAGAACTTTCCCCTCACCTTTTGGCCCTTTTTAACTCATTTCTCCAAGGTTCCCCGATTCCCTCCACTATGCTGACCTCCCATATCATAGTAATTCCCAAGCCAGGTAAAGACCCACAGGACTGTAAAAGATACAGGCCAATCTCGTTATTAAACACCGACCTCAAGATTTTTACCTGTATCCATGCTGTACGCCTGAACGCATGGCTGCCCACCCTGATCCACAAGGACCAAGTAGGCTTCATACCGTGTCGTCAGGGAAGGGACAATACCCGTAGGGTTCTCAATTTAATTGACCTGGCCAATTGCACCCAAACACCGGTGGTGATCTTAAGCCTTGATGCGGAAAAGGCCTTTGACCGCATTAACTGGTCGTTCTTATTTGAGACCCTCCGCGAGTTCGGTATTTCCGGTCCTTATCTACAGGCCATTCGTCAGACTTCCACACTGTTCTTCTATTCCATTTAACATTTTCAACGGCACACGGCAGGAATGCCCCTTGTCACCATTGATCTTTGCCCTATGTATAGAACCCCTTGCTGCCCACATTAGATTGAATCCCGATATGCAGGGGCTTAGGGTCCGGGATAGGGAATTTAAAATCTCCCTATATGCAGACGATGTGCTCCTCACATTAACCAATCCCCACATCACGTTGCCCAATTTACAAGCTGCCCTTCTGAAATATGGGTCCCTCTCTGACTATAAAGTTAACACCTCAAAAACAGAAGCCATGCCCATTCTTATCCCTGATACAGATCTCCACAGACTTAAAGGGGTTATCCCACGAATAATGTAAAAAATGAAAATCAGACATCATATAGTACATGACAACCTCTTTCTAACAAAGCTAGAACCAGCCCTGTACCTCACATGGATCCAGAGATCTCCACATTCATTGCTCTGCTAGATTTATATCAAGCTGACAGCTCAGGGGGAGTGTCTTTTCTGCTGCAGCTCAGGAGGCGTGTCCATGCCCTATCACAGCTCAGGAGACAGTTGAAAGTTGAAACTGAGCACGTGCGGCCTGCTCAGTGAGCAGGTCAAAGAAATTAAGTGGTCCTATACAGATACATGTTATTGAATAACTCAGTAGCTATACAAAATTTTTAATGACATGCAATTATAAAAGTATTCAGATCGAGGTGCTGGTTTGAAAACTGTAGAATATTTTTCGTGGGACAACCCCTTTAAAAGCGATTTCTCTTACAGTTGGACGACAGAAGTCCTCAAATATTTAGGAGTCTTTATAACCCCTTCCTACTCCTCTCTCTACACTAAAAACTTAGTCCGTCTTTTTAGAGAGCTTAAAGCCCTTCTCCATAAATGGAAGCCCTTGTTTTTATCCCTTCTAGGTCGAATAACAGCAGTAAAAATGTCACTACTCCCGAAGCTGCTATATTACTTCGAGACACTTCCCGTACGTATCCCCCTGTCGGAACTTAAAAGATTACAGCAGGCCATTTTTTTTATTTTATATGGCAAGGCAAATGCCACCGCATCCCGCCATAGACAGAGGTGGTCTGTCAGTCCCTAATGTTTTGCACTATTACTGGGCCACCCACTTACGGGTAATACCGTTTTGGGCCTCACACTTGGCGTACACCAAATGGGTGGAAATAGAAAAACTTTGGCTCGCCCCTATACACCCGAATACCCTGTTATGGCAACAGACTCCGGCATTATCCCATCCCTTGTTACTAGAACCTATGGCCTTCACAAAACATATATGGGACTCCTGCTCCTGCTTTGCCCTCACCTCTAAGCGCTCGTCCATGATTACCTTCCTATACAACCCCGCCATACCATCTAGTCTGACCGCTCCCATGGTGCGTGTTTGTCATCGTTGGGTCTCTTCCGGATAGCTGATGTTGTGGATGCCTCCACCCTGAAATTCAAAACTTTTGAACAATTGCAAGAACATGCTAATCTGCCGAAGTCTGAAAGCTTTCACTATCTTCAAATTCGTCACTATGTAAGCTCTACTTTTGGTTCACTGCAAGTCTCCACCCCTACTAGGTTTGAGCGTCTATGCCGCATGGGCACAGATACTAAAGGTTTAATCTCTATAATTTACCGCCTCTTAGCCAACCCGACAGACGGGGACCCCCCTTGTCACAAATACATGGACAAGTGGTCCAATGATATTGTTTCTCTTATCTCCCTCTCGGCCTGGCAGATCATTTGGAACAGAGCAGCGCAATCCTCTATCTGCACCACTTATAAGGAAACGCAGTATAAGCTGCTCATGCACTGGTACCATACACCAGCCCTCCTACATTCTCTGAACCCGGCCATTCCATCGGTCTGCTGGCGCTGCACGAGGGATGTGGGAACCTTATACCATATATTCTGGACATGTCCCCTAATTATCCCATTTTGGGAAGGGGTCAGAGACTTAATACAATCACTTCTTTCGACATCTGTGGCCCTGGATCCAATGATCTATTTACTCAACATACCCCCCCAGAGAATGAGCAGACATGCTTCCAGGCTGTTCCTGCTCTTCTGCACGGCTGCCAAGTCCCTAATAGCTAAGTCTTGGAAACAACCAAATGCCCCATCTATGCCCATGTTCAAAGCCAGAATAAGAGATATCAGATCCCTAGACTATCTTACGGCGTCTCTAAACAACACAATAGATAAATTTAACGCAATATGGCAGCCGTGGGACGCGCATCCTTTATTACTCCTTTATACTTAGGTTCCACTTTGTCTCCCCCCACCCCTTTTCCTGCTTGATTCCCCCCGTGGTTGTCTTTGTCTTGTCCTTTGTCCACATCCCCGTCACTGAGGGTACATCTCGCGGACGCCCACAAATCTGAGAGATTTAAAGTATATCATGTATAGATGGCACGCGTGATGCCCTTGCTGTACTAGCTGTTACTAAGTCTTATGTAATAGTCACTTTTTGTCACAAACTTGTTCTGTTGGACTCTTGGTCCATTTGCATTTCTCCTTTGGTGTTTTATATGATTGTCTGTAATGTTTTTGATGAAAAAAAAAATTGGGTACTTTTATGGTGCCATTAAAATAAACAGTTCATAAAACATACACCGCATGCTAGAATAACCATTTCCCCTCTGACACTTCAGTGCATTCAAATTTACCGTTTAACTAGTTCTATGGGACTGTGAATGCCATGTCCCAAAGGGCAACCCCCTACCTGCAAACAGTGATGATCCTAATGATAGCCCTCTATTGGTGTAGATGGTCCAACAATGGTCTCCAGCCCGTGTCAAGTCTAACATCCATGGTCAGGTTTAGTTTCGCCACACCTGAAGAGCCATAGATAGGAGACCCTCTACCCTTCTATATAAACTATTTTACCTTTCGTGTAAACTCGGGGAGAATGAATGCTGCCCGATGAATGTTGGAATTGTAGTATCTGAGGTTCATCTCATCCACTTGCTCCTGAGTAAGCGCTTGCACAGGTTCACAGAAATTCGTGTTCTGCAAGACGTAAAAGCATTGTTATAGAAGATGTATGAAAGCGAATTCTCAGTCTCCACTCCAGAGACCTAACCTAGTCCACATGGTGGTCATCACTACACAATACTCAGAGTAGAAACCAGCTAGTGCAACGTGGATTTGAGTAAGAAAATCAAAATCACTCACTGGGTTTTTGCTGCAGAGCATGAAGCCGATCTGGCCACTTGGGTAGGTGGGGATGGTGCAGTAGGCATATTCTACCACAGGGAATAGAGTCTTGCAGAACTGATGCATCTCCTTGATAAGGTCCAGGTGCAGCCACTGACATTCCCCTGTACAGGAGCAGAGAGCAGGCGTTAAACGGGTTGTCCAAAATCTTTGATAACCCCTACAATGTCTTAAAATAAAAAACAAAAACACCATATACTCATCAATTACTCCAGAGGCACTTCTCATGTGGTCTAGATGCCATTTCTTTTCAAACAGCAGCAGAGACGTGCCTGGACTAGCACTGTACTGCTCGGATCCCCTGCGCTCCGCTGCGCAGCCATCCGGATCCGTCCTCCTCACCCGACTGCAAGTCAGTGGGGACGGATCCGTTTGGTATGACACACTCGTGTGTCATACCAAACGGATCCGCCCCCATTGACTTACAGTCAGGTGAGGACAGATCCGGATGCCTGCGGCCATGCGAGGGCAGGGGATCTGAGCACTACAGTGCTCGTTACGAGCACGTTCGCTCAACTCTAGCCTGGACACAGCACATGACCACTGCAGCCAATCACTGTCCACAGTTGTTGACCATCAGGGACGGTGATTGGCTGCAGCAGTCACATCTATGCAGCTGTTTAACAACAGACAGAAGCTGAAGTACTAGGGAAGCGCCTGAGAACAGAGCTGGAGTAACGGGCGAGTATATGAAGTTTTTAACATCTTATATGGGTTGTCCAAGAATTTTAAGTAACTCAGACAACCTCTTCAACAAAGCAATAAGGCATGGTAGGGATATTTTCTCACCTTGACAGCAGAGAATCCCGCCCTCCCTGAGTGCCGTCTTCATTAGCTGGTAGTAAGACTCTTTGAAGAGAGATTCTGCGGGACCTGGGGCCGACAAGACAATTGTGATGATGGAACAGAACAGGCATATATACTGAATTCAATACTAAGGCTAGTTTCACATCTGCGCCAGGGTGATTCAACCGTCAGTTCCGGCAAAGAATCCCAGAAATCGGCTGGACACAAACCGCAGCGTGCAGCATTTTCTGTCCGGCCAATTCTCTGCATATTTGCCGGGTAGAGGCCGGATCTCTGCCGGACCACATTATCATCAATGGGGTCAGGCAGACGGCAGTATCCGGCAACGCCAGATCCGAAGAACTCTGGCAGGCTGGTACCTACTGGAACCACCTGCAACTAATTCTCCTAAAGTAAGCCAACTAATTGTTATAAATTTAGATTACACCATCTAGAGGCACCAGATATATCAACCAGCATCAGCCACTGTGATAAATCTGGCATAGTTTCAGAAGGGGGTCTGACGTCTATAACGACAGAATAAGAAATTCATCAGCACAGAAGTTTTTACGGTACCGCCATAAAAAAAAAGGAACCAGTCAGCAGTTTTGAGGTCCTTAAACAGCCACTACCCCTCAATAGGCTCCAGTTAGACCCTTCTCATCATATCCATTGAGTAATACAACACAACTTGGAAAAATCACATGGAATAAAATTAATTTTCACGTGTCCTGCAATCTCATCTAGGCTTCATTAACGCGTGTTTGCAGGAGACAGAAAATGATATAGACATGACTATCAAGCCTACATGGGGGGGTGATATGTGCATGCACAGTGGCTGCACCAGAAGCACAGGCTCTGTGCTTGTACCGCTAGTTGGAAAAGTGGCACAGGGGCAAGATTATGAGAATCCATCAATCAAACAGCAGGAGGGAGCTTCTTCAAAAAAAGGAGGAAATCCTCATAGGTGAAGAACCCTTGTTGATGAGAGGAAAAGATCTGTACAAATATAAACATAGTGGTTTAGGGAGGTCAGAACCAATGACACGTCTCCTTTAGAGGAACACTCTAGTCATCACACTGGTGTGAAGACAGAATGTCAGTGTCCTGCTCGGCCCTGTACTAGGCATAATATGGTGTATCAGTGTGTATGTCTCGTGCTGAAGAACTGCACTAATCCCGCAGCAATCTTACCAACTGGGTCGGAGGAGTCTGTGATGATGACATCAAATGCATCTTGGTTCTGTTTCATGAACTGGAAACCATCACCCACGTGTAAAGTAAGTTTGGGACTGGAGTAACCCACAGCCATGCCAGGCAGATACTGCTTGGAGACATTGATGACCTCCTGAAAGGCAAATGTCCTGGTCTGTCATTTTAGAAAAGGATGTTACCACAGAGGTCTGTCTTACCCAGCTTTTCTAGACTCCTGAATCTGTCCATGGAGGCATGCATTGCTACATAACCAAGCAATTTGGCTGGGTGACAGACCCTATAAAATCTGGATGGGGTGCGAGGTGTCACAGGATGGAATATTACACAGGGAGAGTCCAGATACTTGTCCTGAGCAGCCTGCTCTCACCTCGTCAATCTCACACTGCACCACAGACTCCACGGACGGATGCTTCACCACCTCTCGCAAAACCCCTCCATCACCTCCGCCGATGATCAGCACCTGAGAAGACACCAAAAACAAGTTCTCAGGATGGACTAGAGGAATAAAACATTTCAGTCTGCAGACACTTTGGAGACATCTGGAAATATGGGGTCTTTCTCCTTCCTGTTTCCTCCATGTAGGGCTGGTGAGACAGAAGAGGGGGTTCTTAGTAAATAAAGTGGACTTTCGGTTTACTTGGCCTACACCAGGGATCATAAACTTCCAGCATGCACACGTACTCCGCTGTTCTTGGAACTTCTGTAGAAGTGAAAGGTGGATTATGGGAGTTGTAGTTTCAGAACAGCTGGAGTGCCAGAGATTGTTGACCCCTGGCCTACACTGAAGACAAAACAGTCAAGAGGGGGGGTGGGATGTTTGTTGCCCCATTTCCCCAAAGTTACTGGTCAAAAAACTGTAATACTGGCAGGGAGAAATAATGGATTCCTCCAGGGTATCCACTTATGTTTGTCTTCACCTTCAGATTGCAATAAAACAGGTAGGAGAAGGAGATCTTGGGGTCTCTCTACAGAATTGGCGGGGGTCCAAGCTGGAAATGTCTTTCTACGTATTCCTATTCTGAGTGGGGACACTTACCTTTTTTGGGTTGGGGTGGCTGCACAATGGGAGGTTGGCGATCATTTCCTGGTAGGAGAATTCATCTCTTTCTGTGCACTGGATTAACCCATCCAACACCAGCACGTTCCCGTACGTCTTGCTGCAAAACAGTCAGACTGTATTAACCACTCATTACCCTCGGCTAAAGAACTGGATCTTTAAATGCCTCAGACTAGAAAAACAGGGGACACAGGAATATTCCCTGGAGCTAGGTGAAACTCTTTTGGTCCAGCACTAGATCCGGAACCTAGCAGATCCCACTGATACTACATTGATGTCTGCCTCCATTTTTATTGCCTTTTCTCTGAGTGGACATTTAAGATATTTACCAGTCCTGGTGGAGCTTTCTAGGCTGCACCTGAATAAATCCTGGAAAAGCTGGGCAACGACTGCCGTGGAAGTAGAGGTCACATGTAGGGTTGTCGCGGGTATCGATATTTCGATACTGAATCAATACTTTTATACCAGTATCGATTCGGTACCAGGATTTGCTCTTTTGCGATAGTTTTTTATTTTATCTGCCCAAAGTATCTTACCTCTCCTGCGCCGTGGCTCCGCTCTGGGTCCGGCGTTCCTCTGTCTTCTTCTGTCTGCGCTGCACTGTCCTGACCGTGTACAGCGTCAGGACGTAGTGCGCGCACTCTGACCTGACGCTGCACGCAGTCAGGACAGTGCAGCTCCAGGGGGAGAAGACACAGGAGCGCCAGACCCAGAGCGGAGCCACGGTGCAGGAAAGTTTTTTAATTTATTCTAATGGGGGCACAGTGGGCTGCCCTGAGGTCTGATGGGGGCACAGTGGGCTGCCCTGAGGTCTGATGGGGGCACAGTGGGCTGCCCTGAGGTCTGATGGGGGCACAGTGGGCTGCCCTGAGGTCTGATGGGGGCACAGTGGGCTGCCCTGAGGTCTGATGGGGGCACAGTGGGCTGCCCTGAGGTCTGATGGGGGCACAGTGGGCTGCCCTGAGGTCTGATGGGGTGCACACAGATTCTTGGGTGTTTTATTTTTTCGGCATGCTATCGAATGGTATCGAGTATCGCAATACTTTTTCTTGGTATCGAATTAAAATTTGAATCAAAAGCTGACACAAGAACTGGAAAAAGCTCTCTGTTCTTCAGTTATATCATCATGTAGTGTGGGGCCATGACTGTATCTAGGTTCAGCTCTGCTGCGCCCCTAGGACAATCTCAGGAGAATGAGGACCTAGAAGAGGAGGATTCCTCCAGAAATAGCTGACTGCTCCTGAAACTCTAGACATAACTACCCCGACTCAGCTATCTTGATGGTATTGTTACCAATAGATCATCTTCTATAAAGCATTTGACAGAATCAATAGGGAGGGGGCCTACAGAATCTTCTAGAAGTAATGGGGAAACTGCACAGAACAGTCTAGAGTGTACAGACAGCTCTGCCAATATACATTATAGAACAGTGGTCGCCAACCTACGTGGAGACTACAACACCCAGCATCTCCAGACAGCCAGCACTACAACCTGGTGGGATCCGGAGCAGCTGATCATGAGGGGGTGGTAGTTTCATCAAAAGGGGCTGTCAAGGGGCAAAAGGGGCTGTCAAGCCATTGCCATGTAACCCTCTTTGCATTCAGCCAGGGGCACTGGAAGATTCCACACCTGTTTCTCATGGGGGTGGACAAGGCAGGAGCAGATGCCTTTGGGTCTATACTATTCTATAATGCAGGGGTATCACCTACAGATCAGGTGTACAGCTTAGGGCTTAACAGCTATTACAAAACTACCACTCCCTGCATGCCATTCCAGCTACATGCTGTCAGAGCATGGTGGGAGTTGTAGTTTGTAACAGAGAGGTACTACTGAAGGTTATTCTATATACAACAGGATGATGAGAGAGTGGTATAAGGCTCCTTCTATAGGCCACTTCCTATATAAATACACCATGGAGAGCTGCACATATAGGAGTGGCGGGACATAGGCTAGAGAGGACACGTGACCTGCATGGCTGGCGTTCAGCCGGGTGACAGGTGCAGCGCCCGGTGGGTCACACTTACCTCTTGAACACCAGGATCTCCTGGAAAGCGGACTTGTGGTGGTGCAGCACCTCCTCCACCTGCAGGGACATGGCCTGCCCCGGCCATAGGCTGCAGGTCTCACGGAACCAGCCATCCCGGACCGGCAGCTCCATGACGAGCCCTGGAGCTGTGCACAGCGCACACTAACCTGCTGCGCACAACGTGCCTCACGGGGACCAATGAGAGCTCTCTGGGGGCCGGGCCAAGCGACTGGTGGGTTAGAGTGACTCGCCACGTGGTGCCAGGTAGACGCCAATATCGCTGGCGCCATGTTTAGTACGGGCACGTGTGAGTGACTGCCTAGCGTTACTGACCTGCCCCTGGCTGCTATGTTACCGGTCAGTTGGGTGTGTCCAGAAATACAGTAATGGAGCAATATAGCCTTATTTTTCATGCATAAAATCTACCCTTAAAATTTGATCATGCCCATAAGTCAGAATACGCCCACTAGGCGGTACTACTGTGCCTAGCAGTACAGACCTGACTTATGTCAGTGCCAGCATGTTGTGTGATTACAGTCACATAGTGCTCAAGACAAGTTATTGTTACAGAGATGCCCCCACCCCTCCCAATAAGGGCAGCTCACATTCCAGCATCTATGGCATTGACCATGCCAAATCTGACTGATGGGTGGCTTGTGGACTGCTGAAAGTCAAACCTCAGTATTTGCCATCAATATCGAATCAGGGGAGTCTGATTGTGATTGGCAACTGCCTATTCACTTGCATAGGAGTTGAGCAGCACTACACCGATACCGCCACTACACAGTGTACAGAATATTCTGCTTCTGGCTCCATCCACTGTTGGCAGCTGGAAGCAGCTCATCGGCAGGATGATCTAATATTGGTGACCTTATCCTGAAGATAGGTCATCAACATCTACAGGCTGGAAACCCCTTTAAAAGCGGTTGACCAATAAGAAAAAGTTATGTTTTTTTTTAATGAAAAATACAATTTTTATAAATAAATTCTGTCATTGATCTCCAGGTTCCCTCTCCTTTACTGCTGATCTGTTCTCAAGTCACATAGTGTCTCAACGGTGGCTCAAGTCAAGTCATTATAATGGACATAAAACTTCAATAAAAACTAATAGAATAAATAACCACAGACAAAATCTACTTTGGAAATAATTGGCTGCAATGTTTATTAAAGGGGTTTTCCAGGCTTTTAATATTAATCACCTATCCTCAGGATAGGTCATCAATATCAGATCGGCGGGGGTCCAGGTGCAGTGCGCACGTGCTTTCTCTCTTCCTGCTCGCTGCTGCTTTGCCATAGACACAGCAGCAGCAGGAAGAGAGAAGGGCGACAGCACATGTGCACTGCATGTGTTGTCTCCTCGTACAGCTCATCGGCGGGGGTCCCAGGTGTCACACCCCGCCTATCTGAGATTGATGACCTATCCTGAGGATAGGTCATCAATATTAAAAGCACGGACAACCTCTTTAAAGGGGTTCTCCGTGAATTAAGAAAATGAAAATCCGTAAATATTACTTTATTATAAATATATTCCCAAATACATTTCATTGGTTATAATGGCTCATTTTGTCTAGGGAGCAAAGATTAGGAGAAACAAAATGGCCGCCATCCTATTAGTACACACAAAACCTGTCCTAATCACACAGGAGTACAAGTTACTTCACAGCACTGAGCTAATGAGCCGCCTCATCCTCCTCTCTGCTCTGCTTCTCAGGGATTATAATCTTGAATACAGATGCTCTTCAGCTGAATCTCTGTAGGAATGGAGTTCATGAGGAGACATGAAGTACAGAGAGGAGGGACAGGATAGACTGTGGTAATGGAGACTGCACACAAGTAATCCTGCTCATCAACCACATCTGCTCATGGATTCCATTCCTACAGAGATTCAGCTATAGATTTTATCATCTGTATTCAGGATTATAATCCCTGACAAGCAGAGCAGAGAGAAGGATGAGGCAGCTCTTTACCTCAGTGTTGTGAAGTAACTTGTCCTCCTGTGTGATTAGGACAGTTTTTGTGTGTACTAATAGAACAGCAGCCATTTTGTTTATAATAAAAAAACTATAACATATTTAAATTCATTGTCAATTGATCCATCAGATGCCATTAGCTGGGCGACAAAAGTCCCACTGACAAACTGCTACTGTTCATAAAATTACTTCTTGTATAGTGATCTCTGTCCTCATACAGTGAAGGAGATCGCTGCATGTAAATCTGCGGTCTCCTTAACTGAACGAGCAGCTTCCTTCCAGATAATCAGATGCTCAGTCGGCCCATCTAAATCCACCTTTATCGAACTTATGTGCAAAACCATCAGTTTTTCCTACTGACATAATCATATTGACATAATCCGTATCACTCGGGTGAAAGAAGCTATAGGGTAACTACACACGTTGTGGATTACGTACGGTTGTTCCATGTGGATTCTCATGCTGAAAAAGCACAGCTGAAAGCTCATGCACACAGCCCTTGCTGTTTTTGTGGTTTGCAAATTGCAAATCCGCAGAACATAGTTACTGGCTGAATGTGTTCCGCATTTCGCAGAACAGAGTGCCCTGCCCTCTATAGAAACAGTCCTAACCGTGTACGTAAAATAGACAAGAATAGGGCTTGTTTTATTTTTTTGAGGGTGTGCTGTCCGCATCTTTTGCAGCCCAATTGAAGTGAATGCAGATCATGGTCATGTGCATGAGCCCTAATACAGTACCAGTAATGTAAATGAGATTTGGTAAATCTCATGTACACTTGTGGTCATAAAAAGTCTCAAACTCCTCTTTGGTGACTTTTTTAACGCCCATGTAACAAAATTTTGCTTTAACTCCATCCTTGCCGCAAGTGGCGAAGGAGTGTCATGGGCCGGCCTGGAGCTGAACTGTGCTTCCAAGACTCCAGTAGGAAATACAGGGAACACTATGCGGTCCCACAACTTGTATACATACATTAAATTAGCTCTACCTCCAAAAGCCTTATGTCTACACTAGTGCCATGTTGCAATTTTGGCCCAGTTTTCTGAAATTGTGGTAAATCACTATGATTTTGTTGCAATTGCAGAAAACCACAGCAAAAAAAAAAAATGCACTGTGGCAAAAAAAATAAAAAAGGAATGCAATGCAGCTGTAATGTACACAATTATTATTATTAGCATAGCGTAGAAACGAGGGAATCATGATGATTATTGGCAAGTGTAAATGTATCTTTACTCTGGGAGGGGGGTTCAGTCTAAGTGTAAATACAGCCCTGATCTCAGAAATGCTGAAAATAAAGGGCACCTCGCCCCTAAAGTCCCATGGGACGCTAAGTCAGACTGCCTACAGAGGTAGAATGCATTAGTGCAAACAACCTAAACACACAATAGCAGGCAGCAGTTGCGTCAGAAACCAGTATAGGGTTAATGCAACACCCTTCAACACCACCCAGAACAATCTAGGAAGTCCAGCATAATGAATAAAAAACAGAAACATGACAAGAAACAAGCAAGCAAACCAAACCATCTGTCCAAGTCTGCACAGTATAGGACGGGTTATATTTTCTTATAAAGGCTCCAGGGGTCTCCATTTAATTAGTGATTAATTTGATTCATTAAAAATTCCATCTGTCCTACTAGTACACAGGGGCCGAAATACCCCATTACAGTGCTGCTGGTGAGGACATAAGGGAAGCCAGGATTCCTGTACAATGGAAGATAGTACTGTGTTCCAGACCCGGATCTGGAGTCTCTGAGATATTCTGGTAGCAACAGAAATCCTGACTCTGGAGAAGTTTGTCAAGACCTATGTAAGGGGACTCTGTCAGATAACGTCTCATACAGATTTCGTGAGAAAGCGGGAACAGATGAGCCTGAATGGCATCCTGGAAAAAGGATGAAACAATCAAATAAACTGCCCAGCAGAGGAATAAGCTCTGCTAACCACCTGAGTACAACATAAGAGAAGGCGATGCTATGGAGAAAAAAAGCCTGACAGCTGCAGCAGAGTGCAGGCAAGTGCCTCGTATCCAGGGTTGAACCTGGACCAAGTCTGCTTGGCGTCTTGAATTAGATCAGAAAACATCATCCCTCATCGCACAGCTACCACACCATAACCTGAACTATGAACGAGGGAAAAGTGGCTGACACACGTATGCAATAAAGTTGTAGCAAGCCGAAATGAAATCCAGCGCAGGCTCGGACTGGCCCACAGGGGTACAGGTGAAAACCTCGGTGGGCCCCTGAGCAAGGTGGGCCCCTAGTCACCCACCCCCTGCACAGGTGGCACATAACACAGTAGACTTACTGCACTATACATATATACAATGTTCAGCACCTCAACCAGCCTATAAAAAAAACTTGATAGATTATTAAAGAAACTCCCCAGTGTATTATTATAGACACGATCACAGCTGAGATTACTTCTAGAGGAAAGCTACCAGTGTCCTCTTCTCCCCAGGACCTATCTTCACAAGGTTGCTGCAGGGACCCCCATATCCAATCATCTGGTAGTATCTTGATGCTGTGTGAGCAGGTAATATTTGAATGTATCCGTACGGTGGGCCCCAAAATAAATGTTACTGGTGGGCCCTAGGCATCCCAGTCCGACACTGGTCCAGTGTGACCAGTATAATGTAGTGTGACTGTTAGGAACATGAAACAAGTGCAAAGGCAAGACAGAGGCAACGGTTAATGCTAGTCATGCTGCATAGACTCGTCACCAACAACAATAACCGATAGCACCATTACTCCTCCAAAGAAGGGGGTAAGTACTGTTATTTAAAACTTGTAAGGACTGTGTAGGCCTGACTGGTACAGCATCTAGTGATAGTAACAGAATTCTGCCTAATGAGGAATAAAAAGCAACTGACGGGAACACGGTAGCAAGTTTGCTGGGTAGCGTTACGAACAAAAGCATATTTACTTCAATTGGAGGGAGAAAGGCGCCGCCTGGTTTTACACTGCTGTGACTGATACAGTATACAGAGATCGTGTAATGTGGCTGCCTTGTCTATCACAGTAACTGCGTAGGTTTGTCAGAAGGAGAATATGGCAACAGCACAATGACTAAAGGGGGGAGCAAAACGAGCTTCAGATTATAGATCTGAAGTTGATTCGTTCAAACACGTAATTTTAATGCTGTGTGGAGACTTGTAAAATGTATTGCCTCTGTTGAGGCAAAATTTGTTTTAGCAGCAGTCGCACAAGACTTTGGTGAATGAATTCGGTAACCACTTCTGTGTCTTTCAAAACATTTTATCAAAAAACGTAAAATACCTCTCCTCAGTAAGTCCAAAAAGATCTTTTCTGCGTTGCAGGTTCCTTCGGTGAGGTGGGTTGAATACACACTATATAAAAGAAAACACAAGGTACGGTGCTGCTTTCGGGGGGGTGGGGGTGTTCCTTCCTCTCCAAATCAGAAACATACGCTGTTACTCTGGCCAGCTCAAACACCGATATTCACAGGATGAATCCCTCTTTCTCTCCTCATACACCTGTGTTTTCATCGGGGGGGACACCAAATAGTGACGTACCTCCAGCCAAGTAGTATGTTTAAAATTTATTATACTCACAAGACGTAAAATGTTTCAAGCATGTCAATAATATAAATGTCCACCCGGGGGTAAAACTCCCGCGTATTCCAACCCGACCCCGGTTTCGCCTTCGCTTTGTCAAAAAACATTTTAAACTAGCAATCTGAAGTCAGGTTTGCTAATTTTAAATGTTTTTACCTGGAAGTCACCAGCTTCTCTTCCAAGCTAATCAACATACTGTCAGTAGAGAGTAATACAGAAAGCAAAGTTGGTACCTTAGTACCATAGTTGGTTTTCCTCACTTCTTCACTATGTGAGAGAAATTGTAGCATTAAGACTCCACAGGATGAAGCTCCTTGTCAGCCTGTTTGTTGATAGAAGTACTTTGAACAAACATTTGGTGGTTGTGCCAGTAAGGTTACAAATGACCTAAGGCTAGTCTGAAATCTTCCAGGTTGGATGACAACCCTTTTTTCTTGTGCTACATTTTGTGGAACCAAAATATGTCTATATGTGCACCCCAGCCCCAGGCAGAGGCATCTTT
Organism: Rhinella marina; assembly: GCA_900303285.1. NCBI lineage: Eukaryota > Metazoa > Chordata > Amphibia > Anura > Bufonidae > Rhinella > Rhinella marina. Next base: position 69,869 of record ONZH01008201.1, read on the forward strand.
AGGGAGGACTTTCTGAGTCGGGGGAATTCAAGACTTATCATGTAACAGATGGTGGGGTTTCAGTCCCACTTCAGCTCTAGGTGAGTTGATGGATACACCCAACAAACCCTTGTCTAGGTTCTGAGGACATCTCCAAGAGGTATGTATATTGTCTAGGAAGGAGCGGACATGAGCTATGACTATAGTCATTATAGTCATTACATCTATTGATTAGGTTAGGATATCCAAAATTTTTATGGCATAGCAAACAGCTAATTTGGGTGAGTAAAGAGGTGTCTCTCCTCTCTGATGTTCAGGTAAAGATTATAATAGGCACTCGTATCTGGAGCAATGTGGATTATAAAACAGAATTTAATATATTATAAAACACATAGTATACGAGATAAAATTCAAATCAAATCAAATCAAAACAAGAAATATGAATAGTATCGAGGTGGTACTCGAGTCCAAAGGATCCTGTGTATCATTGATATATACAATGTTGTTTCAGAAAAGTTCTGGAGAGTGTTTCCACCCACCTATATTAACAATATAAAACAAGGATACGATGGATTCCTCCCACTGCTCAATTGCACATTGCGTATTAATGAACGCTATAGCTGATAATCGCAGTGTCCCCTTATATACTGCTGGAACATAATCTACTGCAATGGAGATCCAATGTTCGATGAGTGTACGTATGTCAATGCCGCTCCGTGGGCTCTCTCCTACCAACACTTGTCCTCTCAATGCGTATGTTGTATACCCCTGATATATGGGTTATCAGACCAACCCGTAGGTTCGCATCTGAGCTGATTTAAGCTTACAACTGAATTGGGGAGATCCCCTACTTACAGTTTAAGTGACTCGAACTTTCAATACATCTACCGTGGCGTCCCACGAAGTGTATTATGGGGGTAACAATATACTTCACTCTCTCCTCACAGATTTCACAGGGCCATCTGTGTGAAATTTCTAATATCTGCTGCGTTCTCTAGTCCGTCTTCGGCATCCCACGTGATGCTCCTCTTGCCACGTGATCTACAAGTCGTAGTGTCGTCTAATTTTATCTCGTATACTATGTGTTTTATAATATATTAAATTCTGTTTTATAATCCACATTGCTCCAGATACGAGTGCCTATTATAACCTTTACCTGAACATATTTGTATTTTTGACAGGGCAGGTCTGCCATATTTAATAGAGCACCACACGTAATAGGGGAAGGGTGAGCAGACCTACTTCTTCTTTCTCTCCTCTCTGATGACCACTTTATTGCTAGCTGAAGAGAGTTTATAATAAAACCAAGTATTTCAGCTCCTGAGTTGAGACTAGCTGTGACTCATTGTAATTGATCCGGAAGCCATGATCTTGTAACAGCTGCATGGTTGTGTGCAGATCCATCAGAAGCTGTTGTTTGGAGGACATCTTTATCCTCAAATCATCATGGTTCGGAATGACAGTCTCACCTTGCACCATTAGGGACCTGTTAAAATTACTGTGATCTTGATAAAAACTCGGTTCCCAGATGAAAGGCCTAAGGGTAGGCAAGTGAATTACAGATAAAGAAATGCCAGAGTTTGTGTGTAGTGTGATTCTGAGAAATTTCCTGTAGCCAGGCAATATGGGATGTCCAGGTAGATGTCCGTGAGATGTACTGTGGCTAGAAAGATGTTTTTCTCACTATGACTGATAGTCTTCAAATAGTCTTCAGTTTAAATTTTTTTCTTCATCAAGAAGCTTTGTCTGAAGATGGTACATCTTCTAATAAAGCCTTTTCCAAAAATCCTTGGAGGAGAGGAAAAACAACTGGATTCTTGCACAACGCAACACAACTGGTTCAACCAGTTTTCAAGTGCCTTCGTCAGAGAAATAAGGGCTATTTTACAGACCGCCGAAGATGAGGCATAAGATTTTTCTTCCTGTCTGATTTGCCCATTTCAGTCATTCATCCGGTACTGGCTGCCAAAGGAACGCGCTCTCCTTGGTTCATGGAAAGCAGAACAATCGGTCAAATTTAGGCTTATACTGCACATTTTTGTCAGTTCTTACACATATTTAACCGACTTTAATCAATTATGCAGTCATTGCATGAAATAGCATTTATATGGATTATGAGTCTGGATTGCTAGAAATATTTTTTTTTCTCTGATGCAGATTCACTATACACAGAAGAAGAATGAGCAGATAGCTTTCAAGGACAGCTCCTGCTGAGTGGAAGCATGGGTCTCCCATCCAGATCAGAACCCAACTCTGCTTAGCTTTACACATTAGGCAAGGCTGCACCTGTTCAGGCTTGAGAGGCTGCAGACACAGAGGTAAACTATCTTAAAACTAAGACAAAAAATTCACAGAGAATAAAGCCTATGTGATGACTAGTCAGTGCAGACATCAGAAATCAAAGTTGCTGGCATTTCCAACAGTGTCTAAATTTCCAAGACCTGTTCCCGACCAGACAAGTAGTAAGAAAGATCACAGTGTGAAAACTCTGGAAGTGACCACAACATAGTCAGAGCAGAGACATATCCCAGAGAATGGCAGCAAGGAATGCCAGGTAAAATACAGCAGCAGAGTAAGCATAGCTCTGGACATTGTCTGCCTTACCTTGGTAAGCAGTGGGCATAAATTGCTGGCCTCCCATCTAACTGGGAGCCATATCACCATCATATCTGGCATACCACCAGGTAACATACAGTAGCTCTGGTAAGTGCACGGACATTGTCTGCCTTACTCTTAACTGTATGTACACTAATGCCATAAGCCTAACTAATAAAACTGGTGAACTGGAATTAGTGATGTGTGAGGAGGACTATGACATAGTGGGAATAACTGAGACATGGCTGGATGATACCTATGACTGGGCAGTTAACGTACAGGGTTACAGTCTGTTTAGAAAGGATCGCCAAAACCGTAGAGAGGGAAGGGGTCTGCCTTTATGTAAAGTCCTGTCTAAAGCCACACTCCGGGAAGATATAAGTGAGGGAAATGAAGATGTGGAGTCATTGTGGGTAGAAATAAATGGAGCCAAAAACAATAATAAAATACTAATAGAACTTTATTATAAACCACCTAATATACCAGAGTCCACGGAAAGTCTACTTCTAAACGAAATAGACGAGGCGGCAAATCATAACGAGGTTGTTATTATGGGGGACTTCAACTACCCAGATATAGACTGGGAAACTGAAACCTGTATATCTCATAAAGGAAACAGGTTCTTGGCAATAACCAAAGACAATTACCTTTCCCAACTGGTTCAGGACCCGACTAGAGGGACGGCCATACTGGACTTAGTATTAACCAATAGACCTGACAGAACAACAGATGTTGGGGGACACCTGGCAAATAGTGACCATAAAATAATAACCCTCCAATTGTCATTCAAAAGAGTGTTTCTTCAGGGAGGAACAACAATACCAAACTTTAAAAAAGCAAAATTTAGCCAACTAAGAGAGGCCATAGGCCTAACTAACTGGGACAAAGTCCTCAAAAATAAAAATACAGCCACAAAGTGGGAGATTTTTAAACGCATCCTAATATCTAATTGTGAGAGGTACATGCCTTATGGGAATAAAAGGTTAAGGAACAAGAAAAATCCAATGTGGATAAATAGAATGGTAAAGAAAGCAATAAATGACAAACAGAAAGCATTTTAGGCTCTATTCACACGTCCTGTTTTTCTTTCCTGATTCGATCCTGATTTTTTCAGGACCCATTGAAATGAATGGATCCAGATCAGGATCGAATCAGGAAAGAAAAACAGGACGTGTGAATGGAGCATAAATCACTAAAACAGGAGGGTAGCGAGGAAGTATTGAAAAACTATAAGGAAAAAAATAGAATATGTAAAAGACAAATAAAAGCAGCCAAACTAGAGACCGAGAGATTAATCGCCAAAGAGAGTAAACCTAACCCTAAAATGTTCTTTAATTATATAAATGGAAAGCATTTTAGGCTCTATTCACACGTCCTGTTTTTCTTTCCTGATTCGATCCTGATTTTTTCAGGACCCATTGAAATGAATGGATCCAGATCAGGATCGAATCAGGAAAGAAAAACAGGACGTGTGAATGGAGCATAAATCACTAAAACAGGAGGGTAGCGAGGAAGTATTGAAAAACTATAAGGAAAAAAATAGAATATGTAAAAGACAAATAAAAGCAGCCAAACTAGAGACCGAGAGATTAATCGCCAAAGAGAGTAAACCTAACCCTAAAATGTTCTTTAATTATATAAATGGAAAGCATTTTAGGCTCTATTCACACGTCCTGTTTTTCTTTCCTGATTCGATCCTGATTTTTTCAGGACCCATTGAAATGAATGGATCCAGATCAGGATCGAATCAGGAAAGAAAAACAGGACGTGTGAATGGAGCATAAATCACTAAAACAGGAGGGTAGCGAGGAAGTATTGAAAAACTATAAGGAAAAAAATAGAATATGTAAAAGACAAATAAAAGCAGCCAAACTAGAGACCGAGAGATTAATCGCCAAAGAGAGTAAACCTAACCCTAAAATGTTCTTTAATTATATAAATGGTAAAAAGTATAAACCTGAAGGTGTCGGCCCCTTACAGAGTAATGAGGGGGGAGTTGCAGAGAGCGATGAGGAGAAAGCAAAGCTACTAAATATCTTTTTCTCCACTGTATTCACTGAGGAAAATAAACTGTCAGATGAAATGCAGAATATAAAAGTAAATTCCCCATTAAAAGTGCCCTGTCTGACCCAGGAAGAAGTACAGAGACGTCTTAAAAAGATTAACCACTTCCAGACCAGGCCTAATTTTGCAAATCTGACATGTGTCACTTCATGTGGTAATAACTTTGGAACGCTTTTACTTATCAGTCATTCTTATAAGTCATTCAGAGATTGTTTTCTCATGACACATTGTACTTCATGTTAATGGTAAATTTGAGTCAATATGTTTTACCTTTATTTATAAAAAATCTAAATTTACTGAAAATTTTGAAAAAAAATCATTTTTTTTTTAAATATGAATTTCTCTGCTTTTAAGTTGCATAGGGATATCTAATAAAATTGTTATTAATGAACATTCACCATATGTCCACTTTATGTTGGCATAATTTTGGAAATGTAATTTTATTTTTTTCGGACGTTAGAAGGCTTCGAATTTTAGATGTAATTTTTAAGATTTTCATGAAAATTTCCAATTGTTAATTTTAAAGGACCTTTGCAGTTCTAAAGTGACTTGGAGGGGCTTAAATAATAGAAACCTCCCATAAATGAACATATTTTAGAAACTACAGCCCCCAATGTAATCAAAACTGATTTTACAAAGTTTGTTAACCCTTTAGATTTCCCACAAGAATTAAAACAGAAGGAAGGTGAAATTTAAAATATATATATTTTTTCGCAGATTTTCAATTTTTAATTCATTTTTCCCATACGATAGCAAGGGTAAACAGCAAATCAAACCTGAATATTTATTTTCCTGATTCTGAAGTTTGCAAAAACACCCCATATGTGGTTGTAAACTGCTCTGTGACCGGCAGTAATGAGAGGATAGTACAAACGTTTGTGGTGGCTTTGACAGCTTATCAGAGTAATCAGAAGCCTGGAGGCCAGGAAAAAAGGTCTCAGGTTAAAGCTCCATGTTCTTGGCTGTCAGGAGGCAGCTGAGTCATGGAGCTTCTACGTATAGGTGCTGCACACAGGGGGCAAAGCTCAAGGACGTTTATAGTCAATGGGCAGACTTGAAGTGGTTAAAATAGACAAATCGCCAGGACCGGATGGCATACACCCCCGTATCCTAAGAGAATTAAGTAATGTCATCGCCAGACCCTTATTTCTGATATTTAAGGACTCTATACTGACAGGGAGTGTTCCACAGGATTGGCTCATAGCAAATGTGATGCCAATATTCAAAAATGGTCCAAAAACAGAGCCCGGAAACTACAGCCCGGTAAGTTTAACATCTGTCGTAGGTAAACTGTTTGAAGGTTTTCTAAGAGATGCTATCTTGGAGTACCTCAATGAAAATAAGCAAATAACCCCATATCGGCATGGCTTCATGAGGGATCGGTCATGTCAAACCAATTTAATCAGTTTCTATGAGGAGGTAAGTTCTAGACTTGACCGTGGCGAATCAATGGATGTCGTATATCTGTGGGCCCTATTCTCTTCAATATATCTATCAATGATCTTGTAGAAGGCTTTGACAGTAAAATATCAATTTTTGCAGATGACACTAAACTGTGTAAAGTAATTAACACAGAAGAGGACAGTACACTGTTACAGATGGATCTGGATAGATTGGAGGCTTGGGCAGAGAAGTGGCAGATGAGGTTTAACACTGACAAATGTAAGGTTATGCATATGGGAAGGAATAATGCAAGTCACCAGTACATACTGAATGGTAAAACATTGGGTAACTCTGACATGGAAAAGGACCTAGGAATTTTAGTGAACAGCAAACTAAGCTGTGTCAGACAGCTGCTGCCAAGGCCAATAAGATAATGGGTTGCATCAAAAGAGGCATAGATGCCCGTGATGAGAACATAGTCCTGCCACTTTACAAATCACTAGTCAGACCACACATGGAGTACTGGGTACTGTTCTGGGCTCCTGTGAACAAGGCAGACATAACAGAGCTGGTGAGGGTTCAGAGGAGGGCAACTAAAGTAATAACTGGAATGGATGGACTACAGTACCCAGAAAAATTATCAAAATTAGGGTTATTTACTTTAGAAAAAAGACAACTAAGGGGGGATCTAATAACTATGTATAATATATATCAGGGGACAGTACAGAGATCTCTCCTATCATCTATTTATCCCCAGGACTGTTACTGTGACGAGGGGACATCCTCTGCCTCTGGAGGAAAGAAGATTTGTACACAAACATAGAAGAGGATTCTTTATGGTAAGAGCAGTAAAACTATGGAACTCTCTGCCTGAGGAGGTGGTGATGGTAAGTTCACTAAAAGAGTTCAAAAGGGTCCTGGATGTATTTCTGGAGGGTAATAATATTACAGGTTATAGCTACTAGAGAGGGGTCGTTGATCCAGGGAGTTATTCTGATTGGAGTCGGGAAGGAAATTTTCCCCTAAAGTGGGGAAAATTGGCTTCTACCTCAGAGGTATTTTTTTGCCTTCCTCTGGATCAACTTGTAGGAAAACAGGCCAAACTGGATGGACAGATGTCTTTTTTTCGGCCTTATAAACTATGTTATTATGTTACTCACCCTGTTAAGTAGCGGGCACACGTTACTGAGTGCAATATTGTTAAAGGGAACCTGTCATCTCTGAAACACCACCTGAACTAGAGTAAGCGGTGTATAGCGTAAGTGATGCTGAATCCGAATATGTAAGTTTTATCTTCATACTCACTTCCATTCTGACGCTGTGCTCCCACAAAACAGCAGTAAAATGCATTGAGAGGACTCTTCTTTGAGTCCTCTCCATTATGTGAGTGAGCACTGGAGGCCACTGAGTGCATTTTACTGCATGTTCGTGGGAGCACAGCGTCGGAATGGAAGTAAGTATGAAGATAAAACTTACATATTCGGATTCAGCATCACTTACACTATACACCACTTACTCTAGTTCAGGGGGTGTTTCGGAGATGACCGGTTCCCTTTAAGTGAAAGTCATACCACCATCACATTTGGCATAACACCAGCAGCATGACACTTGTCTGTAATAATGGTGGGAGAACTGTTAGAGTTCCAGGGAGGCATATACCCAAGTCATTTTACCCATTTCATAGACTGCAGATTGACTACATTCAGTTACCAAAGGTAGGGCAGTATGAATATATGCTGTACTGCTCTTTTCAGGATGATCTGAGTTCTTTCCTGTAGAACAAGCAACAGCAAAGGATACAGCCAAAACTATACTGGTAGAGGTCATATGTAGATATGGGGTGCTGTAGACTGTTGAGAGTGATAGACTTCATTTAATTGGGTATAGTGGACTTGTACAATGATTAAATAGTATCAAAAGGCAAGGTTGGAGAAAAAAAGGCCTTAGACAACAAGTCTCTCCATAGCTTTTTATTTGGTAAAGACCAATCCTCAGAGGAACACCTTGCTTTTCACCCTATGAGATACTGTTTGGCCATACTCCTAGGAAAGGACTATACGTTCCCCAACAGGCCCAAATGCTGCATTTTGATCTTACTACCTACGTGGGAGCCCTACAAAATAAGCTCATTGCTGTATATAAACAATTGTATGATTCCCTTCCAGATTTAAATTCAGTGGCTGATACCCATCGCCTCAACCCTGGTGACTATTTATGTGTTAAGAGACACATGAAGAAAAGTCCAGATCTTAAATCTGATAGTCTCTTCCAGGTGTAACTAATCGCTACAACAATGGTGAAGCCTGAAGGCAAATCCACCTGGATACACGCCAGCCACTGCAAATAGCACTGTAGCTCAAGAGAGCCACCATATGAGTCTTTGCAGTTTCTGCATTGTCATTGTTCTAGCTACTGGACTTAAAGGGGTTCTCCAGGAATTAAAAAAATGAAAATACTTAAAAGGGGTTTTCCGAGTTATATATATTGATGACCTATCCTCAGGATAGGTCATCAATATCAGATCGGAGGGGGTCCGACAGCCGGCATCCCCGCCGATCAGCTGTTTGAAGAGGAGGCGCGTGCCGTATCAGCGCTGCCTCCTCTTCATTGTTTACATGCTGGCCGTAACGGGGTAGTGGTGAGTAGGTGTAATTACACCTCACCGCTCCATTCATTTCTATGGGAAGAATCGCTTCCATAGACTTGTATGGGAGCGATTCTTCCCATTGAAATAAAATGGGGCGGTGAGATGTAATTACACCTACTCACCACTACCCCGTTACGGCCAGCATGTAAACAATGAAGAGGAGGCAGCACTGATACGGCACGCGCCTCCTCTTCAAACAGCTGATCTGCGGGGGTGCCGGGTGTCGGACCCCCGCCGATCTGATATTGATGACCTATCCTGAGGATAGCCCATCAATATATATAAAACTCGGAAAACCCCTTTAAATATTATTTTATAATAAATATATTCCCAAATATCTTTCATTAGTTATAATGGATCGTTTTGTATAGGGAGCAATCATTAGGAGAAATAAAATGGCCGCCATCCCATTAGTCCACACAAAACCTGTCCTAATCACACAGCAGGACAAGTTACTTCACAGTACTGAGAAAAAGATCTGCCTCATCCTCCTCTCTGCTCTACTGGTCATGGATTATGATCCTGAATACAGATGAATCTCTGTGGGAATGGAGAAGATGAGGAGACATCAGAGGAGTTTCAGATGTGGATAATGAGCAGCAGCACTTGTATGCAGTCTCCATTACCACAGTCTGTCCTATCCATCCTCTCTGTATTTTATGCCTCCTCATTAACTAAATTCCCCAGAGATTCAGCTAAAGTTCTTATCATCTGTATTCAGGATCATAATCCCTGACAAGCAGAGCAGAGAGGAGGATGAGGCAGCTCTTTACCTCAGTGTTGTACAGTAACTAGTCCTGCTGTGTGATTAGGACAGGTTTTGTGTGTACTAATAGGACGGCGGCCATTTTGTTTCTCCTAATCATTGCTCCCTGGACAAAACGAGCCATTATAACAAATGAAAGGTATTTGTGAATATATTTATAATAAAGTAATATTTAAGTATTTTCATTTTCTTAATTCCCGGAGAACCCCTTTAATGAGGTTTTGAAGGACAATTAGGACAATGCATTTAATAACCATCATACAGCAATTGTAAAAATTATTAATTTATCTGTTTGAAATGCACAAATTCTCCAAAAGCTTCACATTTTATGCTTTATACTACTGTTATTGATGAGTTAATTGCATCAGATTGCTGGAATACTGTATGAAGTGAATAAGTGGGTAGATACCAGTGTTTCTGTGGCGATAGCAGGTGGGTCAAGCAGGGCTAGGAGGACGAGTAGGCCTAGGGCGCCACTTTGCTAGCAGTGGGGTTGTGCAATCTTATGCCAGTAAAAAAAGAAGCAAAAACTTTCTATTCATTACTAATCAGCGCTTATTGTGAAAGCGTTCTTTAGTACACAGGAGATGTGAGCAAGAATGCCATGAGTGTATTGCTGGTATCACTCACCGCTCCCTGTTCTTCTCCTGGAAGCCACACTGTGTCCTGACTTAGTACAGTCAGGTCATGTGCACATAGACCTGCCCTCTGACCTGATTCTGTGCAGATGTAATGTCTGATCTGAGGTCTGCAGGGATCGGAGTGTGTGTGTGAGGGGTCTGATCTAAGGTTTTCAGGGATCTGAGTGGGGAGGTGTCTAATTTGAGATCTGCAGGGATGTATGTGTGTGTGTGTGTGTGTGTGTGTGTGTGGGGGTCTGATCTGAGATAAGCATGGATCTGTGGGGAGTTGGCATATGAATATTGGGGACTGAGCACAATTTGCCTGCTCTGCCTAGGACATTAAAATGCCTTGTTCCAGCTCTGGGGTAAAGGCCCCTTGGTGGCTGGTGAGTGTCACAAGGGAGAATCCTGTAAGAATATATAGAGATGCAATAGAAGCAAGTAAGGGATACCTGAGATCCAAATATGAATATCAGCTTCTAGAAGACACCTGATGATAAAAGTTGTAGTCTCCATCGGATGCTTGGGTTAAAAGATAGAAGTGGGTATCTAATTTTGCAGATGAGGATAATGAATTAAGAGTGGAGGGCTCCCAGATGAGTGAATCGATTCTTCCGATTGGGAATTCATCCCGAATTTCCCAAAAAGTTTGGATACTAATGAACCTGAATCTTTTGTGAATTGTTTCACAGAGAGCAACAGAGACAGACTACTATACTACTGCGAGTTTCTTTGCAATATATATGTACGTTGTCTGGGGGTTACTATTTCTCATTACAGAGAGCGCCTAGAATACATAGTATGTATGCAGAGTATTGTAGGCCAGGCAATGACCCTCCGTGTTTCTGGGAAAGATATTCAAATTAGCTTTCCTAAGCCTAACTGATGGCAGCAGATGTAAGATGTGCTAATTTTCATAGATTTTTCCCAGAAACCCAGAGGTACGCTGCCCAACCTAAAATACTCATCACACATATTAACTGGTCTCCATAATAGAAATAGTACCCACCCAGAGGTCTCCCCAAGGCCTTTTAACTAGAAAATCTCCTTTACGTTGATAAAGGGCTTTTATCATGAAAGAGCTAGTTAAAGATATGAGGCTGGCTGATGTCAGGATGATTTTGTTACAGAAAGGTCAGAGGCAAACAGCATTATCAATCATAGATTGATAGACCTGTAAGTTTCTATTGGCTAACAAGGTTCATGTGACCATATGTAAGGATATGAGTCAATTAGCTGCGAGCTTCTATTGGCTAATATGGGTCATGTAATGTGCCATATTTGCATTCTTTGGGAATATGTAAAGAACAGAACGCCCAAGAGAGCAGAGACCTTTATGACAATCTTCCCAGACACCTGATGCACCTACATGCCAAATTTGGTGTCCTAATAGCACAGACGTTTGGATGCCTATAGAGGACCGGCAGACATTGATTTTTATAATATACAGTGCCTTGAAAAATATTCACACAAACTTTTCCACACTTTTTCACGTTACATCCACAAACAAATATATTTTATTGGGATTTTTTGTAAGAGACCAACACAAAGTATCAAGTATGTGTGAAGTGAAAAGAAAATGATACATGGTTTTCAAAATTTTTAATAAATAAAAATCTGAAACATGTAGCGTGCATTTGTATTCAGCCCGAGTCAATACTTTGTAGGACCACCTTTCGCTGCAAGTCTTTTGGGTTCTCTCTCTACCAGCTTTGTACAGCTAGAGGCTGACATTTTTGACAATTCTTGTTTGCAAAATAACTAAAGCTCAGTCAGATTGGATGGAGAGCATCTTTGAACAGCAATTTTCAAGTCTTGCTGCAGATTCTCAATGGGATATAGGTCCGGCCCATTCTAACACATGAGTATGATTTGATCTAAACCATTACATTGTAGTTCTGACTCCACATTTAGGGTCGTTGTCCTGCAGGAAGGTGAACCTCTGCCCAAGGCTCAAGTCTTTTGCAGCCTCTACCAGGTTTTCCTCCCTCTTTGCATTAAAGGGGTTATCCCATGACTAATGAAAAAAAACTCAAAATCAGACATCATATAGTACATGACAATCTCTTTCTAACAAAGCTAGAACCAGCCCTGTACCTCACATGGGTCCAGAGATCTCCACATTCATTGATCTGCTAGATTTATATGATGCTGACAGCTCAAGGGGAGTGTCTTTTCTGCTGCAGCTCAGGGGGCGTGTCTCAGCTCTCCCAATCACAGCTCAGGAGGCAGTTAAAGAATGATACTGAGCATGTGCGACCTTTTCAGTGAGCAGGTCAAATAAATAAGAAAATAAACAGCAGGGGGCGCTATACAGATACATTTTATTGAATAACTCAGTAGCTATGCTACATTTTTAATTACATGCAATTACAAAAGTATTCAGATCTAGGTGCTGGTTTGAAAACTGTAGAATATTTTTCGTGGGACAACCCCCTTAACTCTGACCAGCTTCCCTATCCCTGCTGAAGAAAATGGTGTGTTCAGGGTGATGGGCAGTGTTAGTTTTCCGCCACACATTAATGTGTTGAGTTACTATTAAAGGGATTATCCAAGAGTATAAAATGTCCCCCCATATACCGGTCCCCCCACCCCCATATACCGGGACCCCACATGGAATATACTTACCCGCTCCTTGTCCCCACACTGCCGCTTCTCCCCGTGCATGGATGAAAACATCCGATGTAGGGGGACAGCAGCCAATGGCAGGCGGGGGACGGGGACGAGCCTCCCTAGCGTCACCCGCGATGCTAGGGAGGCTATTCCTCCCCCCCCACCTGCCATAAGGGACACCTGGAGTTTTGCTTGAAGACCACAGAGATATGAAGTCATGGATCCAGTATCCACCATTATAACCCAATGACAGACAACAGAGAATCCTTCACTAATTAAAATCTTTAATAACAAAAGAATGCAGACAATAAGATGGGCGTATTCCAATGTGACTTCCTCCATGAGGATCTTGTTATCTTTTAGGCCAGCTGTGCCTGAAACCCCTAAATAAAGAATGTGAGAGATGAGATGTTATATGGCCATCTGTATCCATATTCCTAGACAGTAAACTGTATCACAAAAATACTGGAGTTCTGAAACACATTAGGGTCCAGCTGAAAAGGACATGCGGGAGAAGAATTGTGAAAAGGGTCTTGTTAGCTACCAATCAACATTGCGGAGAACTTTCCCAGACATGCCGATTGGCTGACAGCAGCTGACAACTCTTTACAATGCTCCTCCCCAATGTCCTTTTCAGCTGGATGCTAGACACATACAAACTTTTCTGAAAGCATTTAGCAGGAGCTCCGGCATCATGTTACAGACCTGTTTGATTTCCCAGTGAAGGACATGCTTTTGTTTCCCATTGCTTGGTGAGCCTTCTTTGCTGATGGATTTTTCTACATAAGAAAAACAGCAGAAACATCAATTCTGAAGTCAGGTTCACACATTATGGACTGTGAAAAAACTGAGGAGGACCGATCCTCTAACTAGTGAGCTACGGATTTCAGTCTGCTTAGAAAGAGATTAGGAATACCGACCAGGGGTAACCCATACATATGTCACAGAGAAGCTGAGTGCCAAAATAAATTCCTGTCCATCCAAATGAAAAACAGATTATAAGATCATAAGATGCCCTGGTATAAGGCCTGAGAGGGGAGTGTGTGACAGGGATTCAGTTCCTGCATCATGGTCTCTTAGGCCCTGAATTGCCTAAAATGCACATTATCAGTTTTACTGCCACATCTGTTGCCACTTTTTTTTTTTTAGCAGAACGGTTTGGTTCCAGCTTACCTTCCCTTGCTGTGTTTGCTTATTGGGATCGAAGTCAGACTGACTCTTCACATTGCTGCTGCCTGCAAGGGACATGAATTCAGGCATTTATTACGGAATATAGTTCAATCGTGTCATGCAGTCTTATTGCCTCAATGTACTGCCAAACACACCTGCAAATACTTTGAAATCTGACTTGCTGTAGTCGAATGGTGTAAATGGAGCCTGAATTGTTGGTTTCGCAGACTCTTCTGAATGTTTGGAGCGTTTCTTGTCCACTTTTGGGGTTTCAGCCCCCGATTCACTAACTATTCTTCCACGCTTCTTGCTAGCTTCTTCCTGTTGAAGAAAAATAAATGTATCACCACAATCACTTCTCTCTATCAAAACCAGTGCAACAAACAAGAGGGGCCTGAAATAACCAAGGCACTGTAGAGGAGTCCGGACAAAATACGCTTATAATCTAGGGCCACAACCTGCGGCTCTCCAGCTGCTGCATAGCTACGACTCCATGCATGTCCCAACATGCTCTGGCCGCAAACTGGGGAACACTAGTCTCAGGAAAGTGTTGGTAACAATAGGTTATACACAGCAGAGTCACATTATTATGACCACTTCCTACTTTTGACATCGACAGCATGTAGGCCATGAAGGAAGTCATGTTTCGTGAGCTGTTTTGGTGGGAACATAGGGTGTGTGATAGGCTGTCTGCACACATATTCCTCAATGCTGTCTTGGGTAAAAGGGGCAATTTATTAGACTTCCAATACTGTATGATTATTGTCTTAGGGGCAAGGGTGGCATTATTTCTGAAACGGTGCAGTTTGTGAGCCGTTCTCGTGCTGCTGTGGTGAAAGTGTTCTGTGATTGGACAAATGGCACCACTGCGAATCAGGGACATGGAAACAGAAAAGTACTATGTGCTACTGATGTGAGAGGTAAACGATGGCTATAAAGGTGGACTGACATGCTACAGTGGAGCAGCTCACCTCCAAAACGAACGAGGGGGCTACCAGACGTGTGTCTAAAACCGTTCAGTGAACCCTACTGCGTATGGGGCTCAAAACCAGACAGATGGTCCCTGCACCTCTACTAATGAAGTTGCAACAGCAGAAAAGGCTTCAATTTTTTGCTGCGGTATTGGAATTGGACCTCCACTGATTGTCAAAGGGTTGCCTTCTCCAAAACGTCATATTTCCTGCTTCACTGAACAGATGGACGTTGAAGTGTCAGGCGAGAAATAGAGAATACACACCCTGCAACGATTTCTGGGAGAACACAAGCTGGTGGAGGCAGAGTTATAGTATGGGAAATTTTTTCTTGGTATTCTCTGGGCCCACTCAACCATGTGTAAGACACTTAACCGATTTAGGTATGAATCCGTCCCTGCAGATCATGTACATCCATACATGCTGATTGTTTTCCTTGGGACAGATGTGATCTCCCAGCATGTCACATGGCTAGAGATGTCAGACTTGGTTGGAAGAGCATTACCAAGTCTTCCAAGTACTACCCTGCCCCCATGATTCCTCAGTCTTAAACCCAAATGAGCATCTGTGGGAACACCTCAAAATCATCTTGTTCTCTCTATGGATCCTGCTCCACACACCCTCCAGCAGCTGTGGGATGCACTGCAGTCAGCATGGCTCCAGATACCTGTGACAACCTACCAGGTTACTGAGTCACTCTCAGCCCGGCTGCTCTGTGCCACACACGGCGGTTACTCCAGATATTAGCTGGTGGTCTTAATAGTGTGACTTGACCGTGTATAAGTAGTATGTATTATCAAATGGCATTAGATTAGAACTGTACTAATTATGAGCTACATCCTGTATTATACTCCAGAGCTGCACTCACTATTCTGCTGGTGGAGTCAATATCTACATGCATTACATTACTGATCCTGAGTTACATGCTGTATTATATTCCAGAGCTGCACTCACAAGTCACTATGTACATACATTAATTACTTATCCTGTACTGATCCTGGGTTACATCCTGTATTATACTCCAGAGCTGCACTCACAAGTCACTATGTACATACATTAATTACTTATCCTGTACTGATCCTGGGTTACATCCTGTATTATATTCCAGAGCTGCACTCACTATTCTGCTGGTGGAGCCGCTTTCTACATGCATTACATTACTGATCCTGAGTTACATGCTGTATTATATTCCAGAGCTGCACTCACAAGTCACTATGTACATACATTACTTATCCTGTACTGATCCTGGGTTACATCCTGTATTATACTCCAGAGCTGCACTCATTCTGCTAGTGCAGTCATTGTGCACATGCGCCCAGCCTGAACTCCCAGCACTGCCGGGGTCACATAGCATTATATTCATTTCTGATGCTATGTAAACCTTACAGTTCTGGAATGTATTGGATGACACTGACAGCATTATGTCAGTGTTATACAATACATTCCAGACATCTAAGGGTTACATAGCATCATAGATCAATATAAGGAGTCACCCCGCTCACTCACCATCCCTTGTTCGCGCACAGACTTCAGATTCACTGCTTTATTTTGAAATTCCACCTTTGCCTTCTCTCGAGCAGCTGTAAAGGAAACAAAAAATGATGAAGGACACTGCCAGAGAACCTTAAGCACATCAGCCACAAACAGCGGGCACTGGGCACCTTTGTCGGCCTGCCTCCTCTGCCTGGCCTCCTCCTTGGCCTTTGCCTCTCGTTCTTGCTGTGCTATGCTCACCAGCTTCCAGCGGTTACTGATCTACAAGAAAGAAGATGAGACTCAGTCCCATGGCTGAAGGGTCGGGGGCACCGCACGGGACATACTGTAGCACTCACTTCAAACATCTTTGTGTTGGGGTCACACTTTGCTGCTTGGGAGGCATGAGCACCCCGGATATCAGATGGAAGGAACTGAAAGACATGAGTTAACCCTTAATGAACCTCAGACACAGAGAAGCGGAAATTCTAATTTCATACAATACATACAAATAAAGATTAATCATCGTGCAGTGAAACACTTCATCCCACTCTCAATCTCTCTTTGCTGCCAGTGAATAGAATCAGCCAAAGGCTAAAGACCTGTACAGATCTATTTCTGACCACACAGATGCACGACTCATTACAGTGCACATTAAAGGCTATGTACACCTTCTGACTGCATTTTACTCATTTTGGTCTAAAAGTCATTTTTTCAATTGGTCTTTATTAAAAAATATTGAGCTGTTCTGTCACAAAGGATTAAAGGGTTATTCTCATCTTGGACTATGGGGGCATATTGCTAGGATATGCCCCCATTGTCTTATAGGTGTGGATCCCACCGCTGGGACCTGCACCTATATCGAGATTGGAGGGGGCAGCGCTGCGCCTGGAGGACCCCAGGTTTCCCGGGGTCCGGCCACCACCAGGCGCCGCTCCCCCGCTGCTCCCATAGAACTGAACGGGAGCGCACTGCACATGCGCGGCCACCACTCCAATTCATTTCTATGTAGCTGACGGAAATATCTTGGCCCCCGTAGAAATGACTGGAGGGCAGTACGCCCTTCTTTACTTTGGGGGCTCCATTCTCTGTACAGGTACGGGTCCCATCGGTGGGACCCGCACCTATAAGACAATGGGGGCATATCCTAGCGATATGCCCCCACTGTCTACGATGAGAATAACTCTTTAACTGTTTTTCTAGCTGTGTGAATCGTACTTTTTACTTTCTTTTGAATCAAATCGTTTTTTATTGAGTACATGGTTAACAGAATAGAACCCTGCAAGGGTCGATTACAACAGAAACCCAAAATCCCCCCCAGAACCGCACCGTGATGCACCTATAACAATCCTCCCTCCGTCCCGCATAGTAGACATGCATGCCAAATATAGCAAGCTTTGAGCTGTTTCTGGTGTTATCACCTCCTTTTATTTTATGTGGTATCTCTCCACAATTGAAAAGATAGTAAACGTCTGGAAGGTAGACCCGGTGTCTTTATCCATGGGCCCCAGATGGAATCAAACTTTTTAAGTGTTTCTCTTTTATAGTACATTCCCCTCTCCATGCTACTTATTACATTCATGCGGGCTATGAATTCCTCTTTAGATGGTACCGTGGTAGGTTTATACCAATGCTAAGTCCCTCTGCTGGTTCATCTTGTAGTATACCTAATAAACATGTTGTCGGCTCTGCTGTTAGTCTTCAAATATAATATCCAGAACAGTACGCCAGAAAGGCCCTATGGCAGCACATTCCCAAAACATGTGAAGCAGATGCGCCTCAGTAATATCCCATTTGGGGCAAGCAGACGTGTCACGTATCCCCAGTTTATGGAGAAACACGGGCGTCCTATAGACTCTGTGTATTAAGTATAACTGTGATAATCTATGTGTCTCGTATAGCGAGAGTGATGGCCCCAAGGATAGGACTCCTGCCCACTGCTCATCTGTCAATAGACAGACATCTCGTGACTATTTTTCCTTTATCGTTAATGGAAAACGGTCTTGATAAAATGACAGTTATAACTTATAAAACACATAGATAACTCCCTTTGTCCCATCCCCTTTTCTAATCTGTTCTGTTACCACAGACGCTTGTATCGTCAAATCACATGTTTTACTCTGTGCCGCCCTGCAGATATTGATAAAAGAGAGAGTCTGGCAAGTCAAACTCTTCTCTTAACTGTTCAAAACTTTTAAATGTTCCATTATTATATAACTGTGACACCCAACTCACTCCCTTATTTTCCCATAAGCCAAGAGCTGTCGGTTTCTTTAGTTCTGGAAAGTCGGGGTTGTTCCATAATGGAGTTAGGGCATTACAACCCTGGATTTTGGTTATTTCTTTTAGTTTTGCCATATCTTATAAAACAAGGTCACACTAGGTGCACTTTCCGGGGGACGGACAACGGAGCCAAGTTCCAGTATGTATCCCGGTGGTTTCCCTCCCAAAATGTACGAAATAAGTATCCCTACTGGACTTAAACTGCTCGTTGAGCCCCATGCTTTACACTGCTGGGCTTGCGCTGCCAGGAAATATTGCTAATCCCCCACTATCCTTGTCCCTTTGTAGAGTTTCCAACCGGATTCTCGGGGACTATTTGTTCCATATCAAGGACCTAAACAAACCCTGGATTTTATAAAAATAGTGCATAGGTATCCATATAGGAAGTCTAATTCTCTATGTATTCCTATGAGACTGAAAGTGAGGCTCCCATAGGAATGAATAGAGCAGTTACTGGCTTTCTTTCCTGGGTCAGTTGGAGGTCAGGGAGTTGGTCACATGACCCAGCTACAATAAGAAGAGAGGTTTTTACTCACAGAAACAGTCACTGATAAGAAAATGACAATCACTACAGATTATATCATGCACCTTTCTAACAGGTCAGAGAATAAAAATTTTTGCGGGAGTTCTTCTTTAACTAAGTTCGCTCGACCAACAATTGAAAGTGGTAGTTTGCACCAGCTAGATACCTTCCCAGCACTCTTATCCAGTAACGGGAGCAAGTTCATAGTTCTATATTCCTGAGGTTTAAAAGTTACCTGGACGCCTAGGTATTTAAAAGAATCGGCTATTTGCAAAGGAGCTATCTTGTCCAAGAGGGGATTCGCCACTGGATCTAAAGGAAGCATTACTGACTTGTCCCAGTTAATGGTCAGGCCAGAATATGAGCCAAAATCTTTAATTAAGTTAATAACATAAGGCAGGGAGCGATCTATCTGGCTCAAAAACAACAGCATGTCGTCTGCACAGTGCAATTTTCTCCTCTATAGCAACTAGAAGAGAGCCAAGCACACTCGCTGTTTATTCTCCATCTGAATGTGGCAGCTGACGGTCACCTCACCCAGCTGGGCAGGGATCCAGAGATCCCATTATAAAGAGATCTGATATAATGCAGTCAGTTATAGATCAGTGTCAATAGGAGACAGCACAGGTTTTCAACATCTAGATACAAGCATGAATTACCATACACTGAAAGCAAGCGGAGATCCTGAAAATGGTGGAGAATTGAATCGCAACATAGAAAGTTGCAGAATTTTTGTTATTGGGCACCGATTAAGCGTTCTGTAACCCAAGATGAGCCTTCGAAAGGCCAAAACATCTTACCATGCGGAATGGGTTGTCAAAGGACTCCAATATACTTCTAGCCTTCAGCTGGGACTGAGAGAGTCCATTCAGTTCATCAGCTCCTTCTTCAGGATCCTAAGAGAAGAAGACAACATCACCTAGCACTTCATGGGGAAGTAGCTTGTGCCTCAAAAACCAGCAGCATTTATTCACATTAATCTATTATCTACAGCACATTGCCCAGGTGTCGTTCAGCGCACTGTAAGACATTAGGGGGCAGCATGAAAGTCTCTTAACCCTTTCTCGACACGGCCCAATTTTATTTTTTTCATTTTTATTTTTCCTTCCATACCTTCAGTCATAACTTTTTTTAGTTTTCTAATAAGGGCTTGTCTTTTTGCGGGACTGGTTGTATTTTTAAAGGCACTGATTAAGCTGAACAAAAGGGCAATTCCGCCAAAGTTTTTAGGATTTTGTTTCTTTCGCCTTTCACTGACAATGAAATGATAACCTTATTCTCAAGGTCATTATGATTACAGCGATACCAAATGTATACAGTTTTTCTGATGTTTTACTACTTAAGAAAAAAAATTTCAAAATAACTTTTTTCCCCTTTGCTTAGGTATTTTCTAACAGCCGCATTTTTTTTTTTTATAGGTGGGGTGGGGGACGACAACAAGGTGACCAAAAAAAAAAAAAAAAAAAAGTAAATCGTGTTTTATTTTTCCTGCTATGGCATACACCACGCAGAAAAAGAAATTTTTTATATTTTCAGATGTTTTTAGTCACAGCGATACCGGTTATGTTTATGTTTTTATTGTTAATTTTTATATTCAAAATTGGGAAGGGGGGGGGATTTGAAGTTTTATTTTTTTTAACTTTTTTTTCTGTCATTTTTACTCCCTCAGAGTACTTGAGCATGTGATCCTCTGATAACTTGTCCCACAGACTGCAACAGACCACTACTGCAGTCCATGGGATTCTGGCACTAACTGAGAAGCCATGCAGTTATCCACGAAAGCCGATCAGAGTCCTAAAATTTCGCCACAGAAGGCAGACAGAGTCTCGTCCCTTTGCCGAACGTAGCATCTGAGGGATTATGTGACTGGGACTGGCCTCACCGATCCCTGTCATTGTGGTACACATGGAGCAGGCTCAGCGCTTGACACTATACTGACACTCTTTACACTGCACCACGACGTAGATGCATTTAAAGGAACTAAGGAACACTCTAGGGAAAGTTAGGCTTTCCTTTTTCAAGCTGCTAAGAACTGTATACGGTCATTTTTTAGTGCATCTTATGTGGTACTTACACTGAAGAACGTGATGACGGCCTTGGCACGCACAGCAACAGGACTGTGTGGTGCAGGCAGAGCAGGATCCTCCTCATTGAACAGGCTTCCTGTTGAGATTTCTACAGCTGGACAAGAACAAAATTAGGTTAGAGGGTTCACTACTTCCATGGGATCACGTCACTTTATAGCATATGTAGGAGAATTTCCTGATGTATACTTCTGGCAGAAGGCTGCAACATACCCCACAGAGGGTAACAGAACATACAAAGTATGGTAAGCTTTCTTTTTACTGTATAACTTTGAACAGAATAGTCTACTACGCTATCCCATCCCCCACAAAAAGCACTCTTTTGACCCCAGTTAGGTGAAAGGAGTCATATCGATAAATTTAGCTCCAAACCCAACATGAACAGAGCCTTTGGCTCTTACGTCTTTGCATAAGGATGATGTATGCGCTGGGAACCCTGACAAAAGAGCCTAAGGCTATGTTCACAAAGGTTGGGGCTCCTGATATCTACGCCAAACATATCTATAGGGCTCCATTCACCCGACAGAGGTCAAAAGTGTCCTTTTTGTGTTGCATACCTTTCCTGTACAGTTTAGCAGACTAAAGGAATTAGTGAAAAACTGAGCAGTGTGAATTGTCTACACTGAGTAACGTGGCACAACCTAACAAGTTTTTTTTTTACCTGCCCCGTCCAAAAGAAGTTGCCCCATGGGAGTTTTTGATAAGTCATGAGGACCAAACAGGATATTCTCCATTTTCTGCAGGACAGAAGACAGGATGTTACTGACGGCAGGCCACTATGGGATGGCAGTTATTGCACAGAAGTGGTCAGCCTACCTCAGGGTTTGGCATCGGGCCCTTCTTTTTTGCAGAGCTTGTTTCGGACTATGTACAAAAAGAAAGAGGGGAAGGTAAAAGAATAACTTTCTCAATCCAAGCAAAACAAAAGCAATGTATCACCTATACTGTCACATATACACCTATACTGTTTTTTTTTTTAACTTTGTGCATGATTATGGGGACAGCCATCTTCCCTAATCTGCTGTTAACAGGCTTTAACGCAGCCACATGTACCACAGGCATAATAGATTGGAGAGCTTTCTAGATATGCTCTGTGACCTGTGCAGGAAGGGGGAGTAGATAAGCTGTGCCCATCATGTATCATGAAATCCTTCTCTGACGACACATTCATTGGTCACGTGGCCTAGGAGCGGCTCAGCCCCATTCACAATACCAAGCACAGCCACTATACAATGTACGGAGAAGGCCTCGATGCTCGCGGGAGCACCGGTGTCTTCTCATACAGCTGATTGGTGGGGGTCCCGGGTGTCGTATCCCCACGATCAGATACTGATGACCTATCCTGAGGATAGGTCATCAGTAGTTAACTCCCGGAAAACCCTTTTAAGCCTGTGATACAGCGATACAGGCGATTATCGGGATGAAGCGTTCCTTCTCACCAATCGCCTGCTCATCAGTGGAGTATACCACTGCTATTACATGCAATGATCTTCTCCATTGTAAGGGGAGGAGTGATCGTTATGCCATCGCTCATCCCCTTACTGACTAGTTGTTTGCTGGCAGCAGATCGTGAGACTAGACAGCACAATCTGCTGCCAGAAAACAATGATTAAGTCAGCAAAAGCTTGTTCAATAGGTAATCGGCAGCAGTATCGCTAAGTGTTCCTATAAGTTTTTTGTGTGTGTTTGGATTGTGCCTTTAGTTTTAGCTTTAAGTGGTTCCTTCACTATACCTGGCAACCAGACAGGAACAAAATAATGTAGCCCTTGGTAGCCAAACTGACCACTCTCATGTCCAGCAGTAAGAACTTTTATAGACATCATTAGAAAAAAGGTTTCAACACCAAATATCTATTATACCTTCATTAACGGCGTCTCCCGAGCTTGCTGAATGAGAAGAGACAGCTCGTTTATCTGTTGTCTTACGAGAGGAGGAACTGGGTTACAACAGGCAATTATCCCCTGGGGTTCCCTAAAAAAAAAATATAAGAGGCAAATTCAGTGAGCAAGAACCTAGTCATTCCTGCCATCTAATCATATGTACAAAACAGACACTGGTGAAGAGCAGAGTACTGCAGCCTACACGGCTTTCTGATTACATTTGGTAATAACTATGATTTATTGTGTTTTTTTCCAGTTTTTAGAAAAGCACTTGTACAACAATTCTAATGTACTTTGTACTTCTGTTTCTCATTGTATTTAAGACCTGAACAGAAACTTTCTTATGTCCTTGTTATCACTGAGCTTCTGTAGTCAGCACTTACTTGGGAATTTCCTCGGAGATCTTCATCAACATGTGGTTGGGTAGGACATATCTGTAACGTGAAAAGAAACCGTGAGCATAAAACACAGAGCTTGGCCAAACAAGCTGGGGGCTTCCTGGCTATGATGAGCTCTACTGATAATCATGTTGATAAGCTCACCCCGTGCTCTCATCCTCCTGTCGTGCCATCTTATCTCTCCAGGCAAAGAGAAGGCGGAAGGCGGCCAGCTGCTGTGTGTTCAGATGTTTCTTTAACTTTTGGTACAGTTCAAGGTAGGAGTCCTCTGTAAAGATTGGCTTCACAAATCTCTGTGTAACGAGAACAAAAAATAGCTTCATATAGTGCAAGGCCTACTACAATACTGACCCCCATGTACAAGGATAGAACTGCCATAATACTGCTCCCTATGTACAAGAATATAACTAAAATAATCCTGCCTCCTAGATAAAAAAAAAAAAATTAACCACTATAATACTGCCACCTATATACAAGAATATTAACTACTATAATACTGGCTCCTATGTACAAGAATAGAACTACAATAATACTGCTCCTATGTACAAGAATAGAACTACAATAATAATGTCTCTTAGATAAAAAAAAATGTTAACTACTATAATATTGCCTCCTATGTACAAGAATATAACTACTATAATACTGCTTGCTATGTACAAAAATATTATATAATATAAACACTGCTCCCTATATACAAGAATACAACTATTTTAATACTGCCCTCTAGGTACAAGAATATAACTACTATAATACTGCCCCTATGTACAAGAATATAACTACTATAATACTGCCCCTATGTACAAGAATATAACTACTATAATACTGCCCCTATGTACAAGAATATAACTACTATAATACTGCCTTCTATGTACAAGAATATAACTACTATAATACTGCCTCCTATGTACAAGAATATAACTACTATAATACTGCCTCCTATGTACAAGAATATAACTACTATAATACTGCCTTCTATGTACAAGAATATAACTACTATAATATTGCCTTCTATGTACAAGAATATAACTACTATAATACTGCCCCTATGTACAAGAATATAACTACTATAATACTGCCCCTATGTACAAGAATATAACTACTATAATACTGCCTTCTATGTACAAGAATATAACTACTATAATACTGCCTCCTATGTACAAGAATATAACTACTATAATACTGCCTTCTATGTACAAGAATATAACTACTATAATATTGCCTTCTATGTACAAGAATATAACTACTATAATACTGCCCCTATGTACAAGAATATAACTACTATAATACTGCTCCTATGTACAAGAATATAACTACTATAATACTGCCTCCTATGTACAAGAATATAAGTACTATAATACTGCTCCTTATGTGCAAAAATATAACTACTATAATAATGTTCTCTATGTATAAGAACATAACTACCATACTACTGTCCCCTATGTACAATTGTCTTGTAATACCGCCACCACACAGATGTAACATCATTACTCACCTTCAGACAGATCTCTTTGCTCTTCTGCCAGACTAAGTGGAGAAGGTTCTGCTGACCATTGGCGGCATTCATCAGCTCCGTCCTCGTCTTGTCGTAGATGTAGAGCAGGTAGTGGGTATCGGCTCTGGCATACTGAAGCATTTCTTCTGGCAGTGGTCTGTTAACCACATACAGCTCATTAGAGTTACAGGGTATCCTCACTGGTGAAGCCGGGGCACATGAGGCTTTTACTTACCGGATTCTCCAGTCAGCCAGCTGGTATTTCTTATCAGACTCCACGTTGCAGTAGAATCGGAGCAGATGGTCCAGAGAATTCCTGCCCAGGTTCAGTAGACGAGCTGCTTGATGGGTATCAAACATGTTCACAACGTACAAGCCAAAGTCCTTCTGGAGCCACTCAATGTCTGAATCTGCGCCATGCAAAACCTGAAGAATTACACAATTTTATGGAGAGTCCTTCAACATTTTACAGTTTATATTACAAATTCTGTACAGATCCTGAGTCTATAATACCCCAGAGCTGCACTCATTATTCTGTTACCACCATCGTGCATAAACTGCAACCACACAGAAGGGGTAGAGAGCCAAAAAAAACACTCACCTTAGGGCGTTGTGCAAATCAGGCACAACACTGACCAAATATGTGGTGTATAGTCTCAGGCTACATTTGAAGTGGGGTACCAGGGAGGATTCACTGTCCCAGGTAGTAGAAGAAAAGCTGGCGCTGCTTGAGTATTACGGATAATGGGCTGTGTGTTTCGATGTGGGCAACATATCTTTCTCAGGCTTTGATTGAGTCCACTATCGTTAGGAAATTAGTTTCTATAATACCCAAGTAGCACCGGCTTTTCTTCTCCTACTTTGTTCACTATCCTGTTGGTTGAGTTATCGTGTAGGATACTAAGCTCTATGAAATGTGAGAGAGTGCATATTAAAATATAACCTTTAATCAGTCAATTGTTTAAAAAGAAGGTAGCGCCAAACCTCCAAAAAGATGGAACAATCTTACCGTATCCCATGTAGTTACCCGTGGATACGAAACGTCCGGCTTAACGGATTGGGGTTTAGCAGATTAGCGTGCACCATAATGACAGTGGAGTCGATAGCAACCAACGCCATTATGGCGCACGCTAATTTGGCCGTATTACTAACACAGGAACGCACTTCCCTTCTGCCTTCCTGATACACACCCCTCCCGCGCTAGTCACGTGATCGGGACTCCGACACGTGATCTCCTGCGTACGCGACGTGGCCCCGGGCGGTAGGCGGGATCGCAGGGTCAGCGCGCGCCCTCTGGCTTATTTAAACGCGCCAACCTGGCGCAACAACTGCTGCTACCTGGCACCCTGTTCTGGACCTTGGGCGCATTAACCTACACCAGGTTACTCATGATGGACTTCCTCCCCTTTTTTGCCCATATTATGTATTAACTCCCTATCTCTCCCACTGGAGTTTTAATAGGGACTATTTGGTTCCCACTGGAAGAATCTGTTGATGCATTTATTGTTCATCAGCCTGTGATTTGTTATATGCTGGTTGAGCACCAGTTATTGCTATATTAATATGCTGAGTGATCAGTTCCCCACTTTTGATATTTTTTCTTTGCTCCCCTGATGAGTTACTGAACAGAAACGCGTCACGTCGGCAGTGGACACAGATTTTTCTAATTTAGGGAATTGGCCGTCCTCAGGGACAGGTATCCGGACGGGGGTCGCCCCTTTTGGGGCGGGTGCTCTGTATAGATAGGTAGGTTCAGTGTAGCCCCCTCTCCTGCCAAGAATATAGGGTTACAACAGGGCACACTGTCCACTCCTGCCTAATCGGAGCACTGATATATGACATCAAGTCCTTCTTCAACATCTTGATATCAACCCAACCCGTTAAGCCGGACGTTTTGTATCCACGGGTAACTACATGGGATACGGTAAGATTGTTCCATCTTATTTGATTGTAGTTTATCTGCTCTTTTTGGAGGTTTGGCGCTACCTTCTTTTTAAACAATTGACTAATTAAAGGTTATATTTTAATATGCACTCTCTCCATTTCATGGAGTTTCGTATCCTACATAATTAAGGAGTATTAGCCAAGCAGTTGTGATTGGTTGTCCTTTGGCCTCATCTTGTATATTATTGCTGGAGTTACCGTGTACATACACTACTTGACTTGTACGGATCCTGAGTCCATATCATATTCCAGAGCTGCACTCACTATTCTGTCGGGACCAAAGTGCACATACATTACAACCCCCCTCCCCAACTAGCTGCCCTGGAAGCTTCTGTCCCATCTCCTTGTATTCTTGCAGCAGCTTTACCCCATGACAAATTCCTTGGCTTCTGACCTTGACAATAGCAGGATTTGTGAAGCTCTCGTTCAGTATATACATGTCACTGCGCAGCTCCAGAACATCTATCATGTAGTCATCTGTGCGGGTAGAGATCTGCATGAGGCAGGTGAGACCCAGGAAACTTCTGTACGAGTGATGCTGTGGACCAAGGAAGAATATTTTAAGGGGATATCCCATGAACATCAATTATCACAATAGGCCATAAATGTAGGATCCTGTATTCAGTGAAGCCTTCAGACAAAGCCCTCCCATAGTTCTACTCACCTCCAGATCTACAGCAAACTCAGAGCACTGCAGCAACTTCTCATTCAACTGCACCAGTTCGTCCAGAGTGGAGATGAAGTGAAAGGGGGTCTCGTTCAGGGGGCGGTAGAGCTGGAGATAGGGGATGTAGGGATTAGAGACATGCATAGACTGCAGCCAACAATGTCAAGTATGGTGGATCAGACTCTGTCTGCCATGGTTATGTTCATGGTCATATATACTTTTCTACACTAGATTAACTCACACATTATATTAAAGGGGTTGTCTCATCACAGACAATGGGGGCATATCCTAGTGATATGCCCCCATTGTCTAATAGGTGCGGGTCCCACCGCCGGGACCCGCACATCTATATCGAGAACAGAGCAGCCCTCCATTCATTTTCTATGGGGCCGCTGGAAAATCGTCTTTTTCCGTTGGGCCCATAGAAGTGTGAGGGAGCGTCATTCTATGGGGAGCGCACTTGGTGGTGGCCGGACCAGGTCCCTGATTCAGGTGTGAGGTCCCGCACTGATAAGACAATAGGGCATATCCTAACGATATGCCCCCATAGTTTGAGATGAGACCACCCCTTTAAGATGTGAGAAATACACAACTCTTGACAGTCATGGCAAACAGAAACTTCCATACTTCACACTGTGTCTATAGAATAGGCAGATGGTGCAAAACAGAAAAGAGTTGACTTTATATTCAATGCCAAAACCACTTTACGATAGTAAAAAAAAACGAGTAATATGCCCCTCCCCTGAGCCCTATTAGGTGCTGTACATTCTGATGTATTAGGGGACATTCACATGACTTAAAAAAAAAAAAAAAAAAAAAAAAACGTCACGCGGATGTTTTTCACCGTTGTGTGACTGCAGTGTCTTTGCCGCAGGAATTCCCCATGCTAGCAATTTCTCTGATCATGTCGCACTTACTTGGATCTCCGGGACTTGTAGAGATGACTCCACAGGAACAAAGTGATCCAGTTCATACTGATACGGATGTGAGAACCTAAAAAGAGTGTAAATAGATTATAGAAACAAGGTGGTTCTTTGGCAGAGGTGACAAATGCTGAGGCGCACCGACGGGGTGGTCCAACAGGTCTGGACCCCTCCTAGAACCATTCACTTTTTTTTTAAAATTCCTATTTAATTTAATTTTAATTGCAAGCGTCGTGTGGGGGCAGTAGGAAATGAGCGCTTCCATTGTGGAAGCGCTCATCTCTATATTCATCTGTATCGCCGTCCTCAGGACAACGATACAGATGCCTGTGCTGCGGCAGGGGAGGGAGAGGCGTCTCCCTTCCCTGTTCTTTTGATAGGCTGCAGACACTAATGCCTGCAGCCCATCAGGGGCCAGCTCAGGCAGCGCAATGACTTCATTATCATCGCACCGCCTGAGCCGGGCAGCACATAGCAGGGACACAGGCTGAAAGAGGCCTGCACCTCATTGCTGCTGCTGCTGATGAAGGTAAGTATTAGTGTTTGTTTTTTTTTGTTTTTGGGGGGTGAGGGGGGGGGCACTACCGGGGCATTTCTTACTGGCACATTAAGGGGGGGGCACTATAGGGGAGAGCGGCACTATGGGGCATCTGGTAGCACTATAGGGGCATTATTTGAGGGCACTATGGGGGAGTGGAGCACTATGGGGGTTTCTAAAGAGGCTTTTTTTATTGGCACATTATGGGGAGCACTATGGCATCTGGTGGCAATAAGGGGGCATTTTTTACAGGCACATGGGAGACACTATAGGGCATCTGGTGGCACTATAGGGGCATCATTTGGGGGCATCTGGTGGCTCTAAAGGGGCATTTTTTTACTGGCACATTATAGGGGGCACTATGGGGGAGAGCGGCACTATGGGGCATCTAGTGGCACTATAGGGGCATTATTTTGGGGCACTATGGGGGAGTGGAGCACTATGGGGGGCATCTGGTGACTAAAGGGGCAATTTTTACTGGCATATTATGGGGAACACTATGGGGGCATTTACTGGGGCACTATATAGGGGTATTTTATACTGGCATACACAATGGGGACATTAGCTCAACTGCGGGCACTAAGCGGGGGTATTTCTTGTACTGTCATATTATAAGGAGAATTATTACTACTAGGGGGTATTATGGTGAGCTTTACTACTACTGGGGAGCTATGGGGAACATGATTACTAGTATGGGCACTATGGGGGCATTATTACTAAGTGTGCTCGGACAGAGAATTATTTCTATTGGTGGGATTTTGCAGCACTGTTACTTTGGGGGCACCCTGGCACAGTATCAATTTAGCACAATTATTTTTGGGGGACATTATCTTTATATTATTAGTGTCCGGACGCAGTTATTTTTTAGAGCACTGTGTGCCAATAATTGTTGTAGGGGGCACTATCTGTGTGGTACTGGTATTTTCAGGGGGACAGTTTCTGCAGTAAAGTATTAGGGGGCACAGTATGGGGGTGGCAGGATGAGGTGTTCAGAAGATGTGAAGATGATGGAAATATGGGAAACTAATGTCTGTTTGTCAATCTCTGCAGAGACGGGAGATGGCTAAAAAAAAATCATCATGGCGGTCTGGTCCAAATGGAAAAGATGAGGAAAGAGAACGTCTACAACAAAGGTGACATCACTGGATGTAAGAGGTATGTGGCGCTATGTAGGAGAGGAGATGCTCCGGCCATTTACAGAAGGAGGATTCAAAGCTGGGTGAGGATGGCCAAGGGGGGCTGCAGGCCACGGGCAGGTGGCGGATGGTGGGGGGGAACCACAGGCCTTGAACAGGATCTGAGGAGAGGGTAGGATCTTCCTGGATGTAGCCTGCTCTTGTTTATTGTATAATGTGAAGCAGGCAGAGCAGCCAGGACACGCCCTCCCCTCTCTGTATGATGTATAGAGCCGGGCCTCAACAATATCATTTCAGCTGTACAGTGTTTGTTGGGTGCGGCCTATTATATTTAGGAGGGGCTTATAATAATTGGCGGACCAAATTTTTACACATGTGCAAGGTGCTTCTGTAAATGGGCGGGGCAAAACATGGCGCAGCGCGCTATGCACCCCGCATTTTTTGCTTGTCGGACCCCCCCTAGTAAAAATTCCTGGGTGCTCCCCTGGCTGACATCACATATAGTAAATGGTGGATCCAGAGGATCAGTCTATAGATGATAGCTCTGACTGTAATCCTGTCGTGTGATAATAATGACTGCTGAAAAGTGATCTTGACATATTAAGCTCGAGCCAGTGCAAAAACTGCAGGATTTTATATATTTTTTTTTATATAGAAATAGTAATGAGAAAAATAAAAAGAAAAATCACCAAAAATTCTAAGAAAATGTTTAACATAAAAACTAGAATTGAACAATAGGTCATTTTTGATTAAATATTCCCTGATATAAAATGCTCTGATTGTTCTTCTTTGCCCTGCACTATATCGTGCAGGGCAAGTGCTTTTTTGTTTACGTTTTTTAACACTGCTAGGCGGTGGCTTCCGCCTAGCAATGTTGCTGGTGACGTCATCAGCTCTGATTGGTGGGCTTTAGTGCTGCCCTAGCCGTTTTACAGCCTAGCAGTCTCTATGGAGAGCATGGTACATTACCCGATCTCCTAAAAAAAAAGCTCAGATGTTCATGTTAGGGGAGCTGCCTGGGTGAAAATGGCGGTATGTCCAGGTTCAGCTCTGAACCCGGACAACACCTTTAAACATTGTAGACAATGTTAATACAAGGCACTTAATAATGTATTGTTATTATCCATTTTGCTTCCTTTGCTGGCTGGATTCATTTTTCCATCACATTATACACTGCTCGTTTCCATGGTTACAACCACCCTGCAATATTGGAAAAAGCATCAGCCTCTCTGGTGGCCTGGACTGTGGGAGCATACATAGGCTGGTGCCTTTTCCTATATTGTGCAAGCATGACCACCACTGATGGATTGCAGGGTGGTCTGTAACCATGGAAACGAGCAGTGTATAATGTGATAGAAAAATGAATCCAGCCAGCAAAGGAGGTAATATAGACAATCACAATACATTAGTAAGTGCCTTGTGTTAACTTCCTCTACATGATACATGCAACTTACTGAAGTGAGACAACCCCTTTAATGCATATGAATTTCAAATATCATGAAATTGTCTTCATCTCTACAATAACTATAAAGATTACTGGTGGGACAATCCCGTTCGCTTACATGTCTTCCTCGGGCTGCTTCATTCTCTGCTGATGGATGAAGTTGGCAAGTGCTGGGGAGACATCCATGTCTTCAGGACGCTGCTGCTTGTCCCTCCTGCTCTTCAGCACTAAGGAAATATTGACAATAAAATCCATATAAAAATCTCCAGTATTCTGTCTACAGATCCTATGTGGGGCTGTGTTTCTATGGTTACAGACTACAAACAAACCCTATGTAGTCATGTGTTACTTCCTTCCATCAGTACCTACAGACAGTATTTCCTGGCACTTTGGGAAGTGCCTTGTAAACTCACCTTCAGGCAGTGGCTTTTGTGCATTGGGTTTCACAAAGATTTTTGGGACAAATGGAGTATTAGAGTTGTCGATCTTCTCTTTGAACTTTAGCTGTGGTCTGAGGATGTTCTTGGCGTGCAGCAGTCGGAAAGTCTCCGATTTGCCTTTCTTGGATAAGTCACTCTACAGACAAAGCACAAAAGGAATTGCACCCACACTTGTCTACTGCGGCCTCCGTGTAACTGAAAATCATCTTACTGTCTCAAGAGCCTGTTCCATCTACCCTTTCACTTCACGTGGCATCTCTGCTCCATTAGGACACAGCTATAATCAGCGACTCCAGCCTAGCTGCAAGGTCCATTTAAGTAGTCTGAAATAAATCTATTGCCTGCTCTGTCCCTCCTTCATGCTTTACACTGCAGCGCTGTGTTTGTTCAGACAGCTGTTCTGCATAAGCAAAAGCCTAGGAGGAAGTCAGTCCATGCTGAACTATAAACCACAAGCAACTTAAAGGGTTGTCGCATCTTTGCCTTTCGCGGCCAAGATGGACACTGGCTTGGGGTGTCCAGAATTACAGAAACATCTGATTGGCCGGCGATCCGCAATTTCCGTAACATTGTGTAGCAGTGAATGAGAACTAGTTACATCATGTAGCAAGATATGCTGTTTCTTTTCCATAACCCTGCTACATACAGACTGTGGAGGAGCCCAGAGAGCCGCTCCAGGCCTCTCCAGTTACTCACCTTTCGATTCCAGCTGGAGACGATTGTTTTCGGGGCCTGCAGTCCAGCAGGGAGGATTGGCTGCTGATTCCGGATGACGCCAGAGGCCTCATCAAGTAAAATACCCTGAAATGAAAGGTCTCCTTAATGTCTAATAATCTAAGTGTGGCCAGCAGTGAGGCCTCACCCCAGAGATCACTGAATAATCTGACAACGGTAGCCGAGGACTGCAGAACTTACAACTCTTTCCAGGACCGCATCATTGGCATCCACCAGCAAATCATATTTATCTTCCAGTGCCGTGACTTTGCTGCGGTCCTCCAGATGACTGCGGCAGCCGTGATACTGCATAATCCGGCTCATACTACGGGGAGAAGAACAATCACGTGAAAAAAATATAGAAAAGTTAAATAACGTTTTAAACCTTTTATCTATTTATTGCCACTTTCAAGATCTCTGCTTGCTGTAAGTGCATGAGAGCATTACTGTCTACATTCAGAGGCTGAAAACTCATCCTGACCTAATACTTCTAACAGCTGAGGGTTTGTTACAATTGTATCCAGTGTAGGCAATGCTCTGTGAAGTAAACATATCGCAATTTACCCATGCGGTAAACATGTCCATAGCCTTCTTCTGCCAGGCGGATCAGAGGATCCTCAGCAGTGTAAGTTCCGGACAGGATTTTAGCCTCTGAACCATGGGAAGAATGTATCATGAAGGTAATATCTGACGTTAGTGATGCTTGAGCCTGCCTTGCTGTAATTTGTGGCAAATTTATCATCCAGGGCAAGCCGTTTGTTAAAATTGTTGCATCTTTAACCCCTTAAGGACAATTTTTGCGTTTTTTTTTGTTCTGTTTTTACCTTCCTGCTTTCCAAAGCCATAACTTTTTTAATGATTCCCTTTACATAGCTGTATGCGGCTTATTTTTGTAGGAGAAGTTGCGCCATTTCGTGGGACTGTCCCGCAAATAATATTCTACAGTTTTCAAACAAGCACCTGGATCTGAATTCTTTTGCAATTTCATGTGATTAAAAATTTAGCATAGCCACTGAGTTATTCAATAAAATTTATCTGTATAGCACCACCTGCTGTTTTTTTTTCTCTTTTCTCTGTCCTGCTCACTGAGAAGGCCGCACATGCTCAATTTCATTCTTCAACTCCCTCCTGAGCTGTGATAGGCAGAGCTGAGACACGCCCCCTGAGCTGCAGCAGAAAAGACACTCCCCTTGAGCTGTCAGCTTGATATAAATCTAGCAGAGCAATGAATGTGGAGATCTCTGGATCCATGTGAGGTACAGGACTGGTTCTAGCTTTGATAGAAAGAGATTGCCATGTACTATATGATGTCTCATAATATGGCAAAAGCCATATTATGTGTCTTTTTGAAAAATGGGAAAAAGATTCCCCTTTGCTTTTTGGGTTTGGTGTTCACTGCATGCCAGGATGATTACAACTTTCTACCATGTTCTGACATCTAAAACTTCTTTATACTTTCATCTTGGTGCATGAGAGCTTGCTTTTCTGCAGGATGAGCTGTAGCTTTCATCGGTACCATTTTAGGGTACATGTGACTTTTTTAGGCTATGTTCACATCTGCATTTATAAGCTGCTCCCGCCTAGGAACAACGTGCTGGACTTCACCATATCCAGCATAGCCAGACAATGCCAGGAACCACTGCCTTCCCATTGACTATAATGGGATCAGACGGGAACCACACTGCTTTCTGGCATAAATGCTAGCCTACTGCCAGACACAAAGTCGTGCAAGCCTTAGCTCAAGTGAGTAGGACGGAGCCGTTTCATTGAAGTGAAGGGGGAACTACAGCGCTGTAATTACACTGCTCACCTCTGCAGCGTCATCATCGAGCAGCTAAACAGTGAAGAGAAGGCAACGCTCGTACGAACGCTGCAGTCTCTTCAAACAGGTGATCAATATTACGAAAAACGAGCAACCCCTTTAAATGACCAGGATTGGAGACATCTCCGATACCAGTCATTGAAGCGGGGTGTCAGCCGCATTACACAGCCAGCACCTAAATCTGGAGTAACACAGATAAACACACTCACTTTGCCGCCCATTTTCAAAATTGAAGTGAGAGACGTGAAAATGTAAAAAATATGTTTATATGTTTGCAAAAATAAGCCCCAAAAAAGGCAAAAGCCATGTTATGTGTCTTTTTGAAGCCAGAATTTTGGAGTGCTGGGCTGGATACACTCCCCACTACCTGACAGTAAGCAGGGATCTTGAAACAATGGATGATACGTAAAACACCGCATACATTATTATTTATGGACATTGTATGGAGCTGTTCTTACCAGTGAAGGAGCCGGTCCCCCTGTGCTTCACAGAAGGCCCGGAAACCGGGGAAGCTGCGGTAGAAGTCGTACTCATCCCCACACTGCGGGAGTCCACTGGAGGCCTTCGTGGCGCCGACAACTGTTCCGAGGGCGTGCTGACAACATGAAGAAAACGAGAGGTGAGACTCCACTTAAAGGAACACAACAAGACAACCTGCTCCAACTATTCAGCGCTTGGCCGTTTCCGAGCATCCCACTGACTTCTATGGGGTTACCGGCCCACCTGAACAAGCAATCGGGCTCACCAGACCCTCATTCTTCTGGAAAATGACACCCATATCTGTCAAATATTTATGATGGAAATATACACCCGGCAGCCATAAAATTAAAACCACTGACCCATGAAGTGAGTAACACTGATCGTCACGTGACAACGGCATCTGTCATAGGGGGCGGTATATTAGGCAGCAAGTGAGGAGTCAGTCAGGGTTGGTAGCAGGAAAAATGGGCAAGCGGGAGGATCTGGATGAGTGACTAGGGTCAAATGTAATGTCTAGAGGGAAGGGTGAAAGCATCAATAGAGCTCTAAGTGCACAAAGCGGTCAATGCAATACCACAGAAGGGCTGCTGCACTTCACACAAGGGGCTGGGAAAAGGTGATGCCGGTTAGGATAGAAAGGGGTCAGAACATCCTAGACAAAGGCAGCACCCTGTGAGGTTGGGCAGGTCTTCAGTGCCCACAGTCACATCCTGGAGTATCTAGAGATGGAGGGACAACACAACATGATGATGCAGACACTGGTGAGAGGTTTATCAGGGGCACCAAAGTCACCAAAATATCAGTGACATTTCAGAATGCAAGTCCTGTTTCAAACTGATGGTGACAGAGATCAGGACCTGGAGGTCCCCGATGACTTGTACTTCTGAAGTATCGCTGTAGTGAACTTCTCCCCACTGTTTGCCTCATCATTACGTGCTGCCCCTCTAATACAGAACACACAATGCATCACTGCTTGCTGTGTATAGGCTTGTGTAGATCGGTCAGAGCGCCCATGCTGACCTCTTACTGCCAACACCTCCTACAAGGGGCACAGGAGCATCATAACTGAACCAGGGAGCAATGGAAGAAGATGACCTGGTCTGACCAATCCTATTTGCTTTCTGTGTACTATGGGAAGAAGATAAGCCATGGAGCCAATGTTCTGCTGGGTAACCTTAGGTCCTGGCATTCTTGTGGATGTTACTTAGGCTACTTTCACACTTGTGTTTGCAGGATTGGTTTGTGAGATCTGTCACAGGCTCTCATAAACAGTCCTGAACTGATCAGTTTTGTCCTAATGCATTCTGAATGGAAAAGGATCAGTTTTGCTTCAGTTCAGTCTCCATTCCGTTTTGGAGGCGGACACTAAAAGGCTGCCTGGAGCGTTTTGGTGTCCCCATGAAGAAACTGATCCGTTATGACTCACAATGTAAGTCAATGGGGACGGATCTGTTTTCTCAGACACAATAGAAAACGGATCCGTTCCCCATTGACTTTCAATGGAGTTCATGTTGGAACTGTCTTGGCTATTTAAAAGATAATCTAAATGGATCCGTTCAGAACTGATGCAGACGGTTGTATTATCATGACAGAAGCGTTTTTGCTAATCCATGACGGATCCAGCAAAAACGCATTAGCCTTAGACATCTACCAGCTCCCTTCATTGCTACAGACCAAGTGTACCCCTTCACAGAAGCGGAGAATGCCCGGCCACATGGCAAAACTTATTTAGAAAAGGTTCAAGGAGCATTACAAAGAGTTAAAAAGATTTCCCTAGCCTCAGGATAGGTCACCAATATCTCATAGGTGAAGGTCTGACACCCGATCAGCTGTTTGAGAAGACACCAGGGCTCCCGTTAGTGCTGCGGCCTTCTCGCAGCTTACCAAGCACAGCGCCGTACAATGTATAGGGGCCGTGTTTGTTATCGTGCTCAGCTCCATTGAAGTGAATGGGACTGAGCGGGATACCAAGCACAGCCCCTATACAACGTGCGGCCTTGTGCTTGGTAAACTGCGAGAAAGTAGCAGCTCTCACAGGAGTTGAAACCCCACCGATCAGATACTGATGACCTACCTGTGGGACCCCATTGATCAGCTTATTTGAGAGGCATTGGCACTCTTGTGAGCACCGCTGCCTTCTCCTTGCTCATCACGAAAAGTGCCGTACGTTGTATTATAAGCGATTGTGCCTGGTATCGTGCCCAGCCTCATTCGCTTCATTGGGGCTGTGCCGCTCCTAAGCCTTGTGACCAATGAATGTGACGTCACTGGCCTAGGAATAGCAGAGAGAAGGCCGCCTTTTCGAACAGCTGATCGGTTAGGGTTCTGGGTGTCGAACCCCCACCGATCAGTTACTGATGGCCTATCTCAAGGATAGGTCATCAGAAAAAAAAATCTTGGTAAACCCCTTTAAAGTCCATCTGTCAGCAGATTTGTACCCATGACACTGGCTGACCTGTTACATGTGCACTTGGCAGCTGAAGATATCTATGTTGGTCCCATGTTCATATGTGTCCACATTGCTGAGAAAAATGATGTTTTGATATTTGCAAATGAGCCTCTAGGAGCAACGGGGGTGTTGTCGTTACACCTAGAGGCTCTGCTCTCTCTGCTACTTCTGCGTCCTCTATGTGTAACGACAAATCTGCTGACAGATGTCATTTACGGATTTGCTGCTAACATCTGGGTGGCAAATACCAGAGAACACCTTAAGGGGTCTTACGGAGGATTAAAGGGGTTGTCCCGCCTTTTTAAAGTGATGTCCTAGCCTCATGATAAGCCCTCACTAGCAGATCCTCAGGGGACCGGCCTCCTGTACCCCCGCTGATCAGCTGTTCTGTGTAGATCCACTGACAGCGCCACTGACATTGTAGTGGACAGCGCTCGTCACTGCAGCTCTGCCCCCACTGAACTGACGAGAACTGTCCACTACAATGTCAATGGCGCTGACTCTCATAGGTGGAGCTACACAGAACAGCTGATCAGCAGGGCGCGGGGTGTCAGGGCCTTCACTTATAAAACACTGTACAAACCCTTTAAATATTTCAACGTTATGGCTGATTGGTGTACACCCCATGTGCAATGAAAAGTTCTGCCACTTTTGCACTGTAACTTATATTTCAATTCCTCACTATTCTTTAAATCTCTGCTTGCTCTCACTGAATGTAAACCATCTTCTATACATCCAGATGCTCAGCTGACAACAGGCCAAGGGTTTGTTACAATGTGTCAGACAACCAGATTGTAATGAGCCTCTGGTTAAGAAGGACAAGATCTGGATAGGTTTCAACTTCTGGATATAAATGTCTCCATTCACTGACAGCAAACGGTGCAAAAGTTATACAAAAGTATATTATATAAAAGTAAATTATGAAGATAACTATTTATGATGAATTATGAATGCAGCTCTGGACTGTCAGTCCCTGCACTGATTAATATACATATATAACTACAGCACAGGGAGATCCCATGATGCACAGCGCCCACTCCCGGTTACAACACAGGCTCCTATAACCGACCTTGACAAACGCATCGGTGTCAGGGAACCCGGGGATGGGCTCTGTCATCCGCTCTTCGGTTCCCTCGCTGCCCCCAGGTTTGTGCATCTCGCTCGTCACGCCTGTAGCAGGCGCAGCCATCTTGCCAACGGGCTGCGGTGACGTCATTACAGATGAGACGTGCTAGAACGCTGGGATATGACGTCGTGCATGAGGCAGGGTAGGGGCAGCCATGTTGGTGGTGGCACAGGACACACCCACTTTATTATGCCTGATTTGTATTTATGGTTTTGAGGACTGTGGCTCTATATTTTCAGGATGTAAGAAGAGTTGTTACTAGAATACTACAGCTATATATACAGTCACAGCCCTGGTGCTGTGGAGATCAGCAAAGTAGGACTGAGACTAATGTTAAGCGTAAAGGGAATGTGTCACAGAAAATGTGTTCAGTCAATCACCTATTGTAAGTGGTGGATCCTGTGTTATCTACATATAGGTGGGATCTGTCAATCTGATAATGCCCATAATGATAGGCAGTAGAGTAATCAGTACAGAACAAGAATTGGTGCTTATTTTTAGGCTTAGTGGCCAGTGGCAAAACTGCAGGATTTTATGATTTGTTTCAAATATAGTGACATGGAAAATTAAAAAGAACATCAACAAAAATTGCTTAACCCCTTAGTCTTTAAACATGGTGCCCACTCGCGTGAGCAGCAGGCGCCATAGCCGACGGGTCTCTGCTGGGAGGCGGACTAATGTCCACGACCGGCAATAACGCCGATCGCAGATATTACAGCCTTTAGATGCCATGTGTGTGATCATGGCATCTAAAGGGTGAAAAACACAGAAGCACAGGGCACAGTTTTGCCGCATAGGAAATGCCCTAGGGACAAAACTTGTAAACCTGTGAAGGAATTGCTTTTTCCAAGTCCACCCCATTTGGATTTTTTTTCTTCCCACTACATTGTATATATCGTATTAAATGGTGGCATTAGAAAGTACAACTTGTCCTGCAAAAAACAAGCCCTCATATGGATAGGTGAACGGAAAAATAAAAAATAAAAAGTTATGGCTCCAGGAAGATAGGGAAGAAAAATGAAAACTAAAAAACCTCTGGTATCCTAAGGGTTAAAAGTATGTTTGACATAAAAATAGGATTTAAAAAAAATGGGTCATTTTCTTATGACACATTCCCTTTAAATGTTTGTCCATTGTTACAGCCCCCAGCTCTAGGACTCATGTAGACATGCACATAGTATGGTGCAGAATGAAACTATATTGCAGTCACTGAGCTCAGAATCAAAATTATCTTTCAGTCTAGGGCTACTTTCACACTTGCGTTTGCAGGATCCGTTAGTGAGATCCGTCCCAGGCTCTCATAAACGGTCCTGAACTGATCAGTTTTGTCCTAATGCATTCTGAATGGAGAAGGATCCGTTCAGAATGCATTAGTTTTCTTCAGTTCAGTCAGCATTCCGTTTTGGAGGCGGACACTAACACGCTGCTTGCTGCGTTTTGGTGTCCGCATGAAGAAACTGATGCAAACGGATCCGTCATGACTCACAATGTAAGTCAATGGGGATGGATCCACTTTCTCAGACACAATAGAAAACGGATCCGTCCCCCATTGACTTTCAATGGTGTTCATGACGTCTTGGCTATTTAAAAGATAATACAACCGGATCCGTTCAGAACGGATGCAGACGGTTGTATTATCATGACGGATCCAGCAAAAACGCTGGTGTGAAAGTAGCCTAAGGCCACTTTCAGACAAGTGAGTGTTAGGCCTCGTCCACATTTCCGTTTTTCACTGACGTGTGCTGTCCGCATTTTTCACGGACAGCACACGTACCCATTGATTTAAATGTATCTGTTCACATTTCAGCATTTTTCTACTGAGCGTGGGTCAGTAAAAAAATCACGGGGACATGCACTACTTTGATCCGTGATGCGGATCAAGCACGCCCATTGAAGTCTATGGGTCCGTGAAAATCACTGACACACATCTGTG
This sequence comes from Rhinella marina, assembly GCA_900303285.1. Lineage (NCBI taxonomy): Eukaryota > Metazoa > Chordata > Amphibia > Anura > Bufonidae > Rhinella > Rhinella marina. Next base: position 110,430 of record ONZH01008201.1, read on the forward strand.
TTGTGTCCGTGATGCGTCTGTTTTTCACTGATGACTAATAGGAGATTCTTTGGAAATCAATTTTCAACTGAGCAACGTCAGTGAAATACGGATGCCACACGGATGGGAAAAACGGACACACGGACCAACCACGGATCCTTCACGGACAGCTTCACGGATGAAACATGTACGCTTTTTTTCACGGATGGGTCACTGACACGGAAATGTGGACGAGGCCTTACACTCCAGACTTGCAGTGCAGCACTAATGTTGAGCAAAATTGTGTTTTCAAGTTTGGCGTACAGGGATTGGGTTATCTAAGAATTCTGTTATGGATTCTGCCCCCGTCCTGAACTCCCGGGACTGACGGGGTCACATAGCATTATGTTGATTTATGATTCTATGTAATGCTGACATAATGCTGTCAGTGTTATCCAATACATTCCAGAACTGTAAGGGTTTGGTTCCAAGTGGTACCTTGTAACTGAACACGAGTTCAGGAAAGGGTTTTTTACAGTACAAATTAATTTATGAAGTTATTACGTAACAATAACTCATCTGAGCCAATACATTCTAATACCGTACGGAGCGCTCGTTCCATACAGTATTGAACCGAAGTTTTATGCGAATCGACTTTGGATGTTTCATCCGAATTCAATTTGCTCATCCCTAGATATTACCATTCAAGTTGTCACGCCACTATGCAATCAGCTTTGATCGGACAATGTCAGACTGTGTAGGGGCACACCCTCAACTGGTAACACCCAATTGTCAATGCATTCATACTTTTCTTGGAGGCAGGGGTGGACTGGGAACTGAAAATGATCCTGGAAAAAATACTTAAAGTGGCCCCGTTTTGTAGTTGAGTCCAAATTGATGGAAGGAAGGGCTAGCAATACAATAGGTCAGGTGGCCTCTGGGCATCGGCCCACCGGGAAATGTTCCTGTAAGGTCTATGGCCAATCCACCCCTGCTTGGAGGAATGACACACAGCATTCATACTTATTTTGAAAAGTTAAAATTTGAATATTTAGACCCCAATCCATAGGAACAACTTAAAAAAAAAATAATTTCACAAAGAATGCAAATCTAATATATAAAGCTGAGTGTATGTGTGTATGTGTGTATGTCCGCTAAAGGAATCTGCACAGTCGCAGCTACAATCACGAAATTTGGCACACAGGTAGATCAGGTGTCCGGGAAAGTTTTAGAAGTGGTCTCAGCTCTCCAGGATGTACCGTTCCTGAGATATTCCCCAAAAATGCATTAGCCAATAGAAACCTGGTCACATGACCCTTATCAGCCAATAGAAGCTTGCAGGCCCTTAGCCTCCAAATACAGTTTCACACCAGGTTTCCATAACAACCCAGCCATTTTGCCTTCACTGCTGTAGGTTAGCTTTAAAGGGGCAGAGCGCTGTGGATGACATTGTTAAAGGGGTATCCCGGTTACCATAAATATAACTTATGTTTTAGACTAACTCATCATCAATCATTAACTAATATAATGTAAATTTCACATATTCACCGTTCAGTATTAATAAAAGATGTTTTCTTCCACTGCTACCCACTGTGTTTCCTCATAAATTACCATGGCTTTGACCTCTAATTCAGGCCACCCTCAAAAGAAGGACTTAAAAGCCACGCCCCCGACTTGGTCAGACCACGCCCCCTTCCACTCCGCAGCCGACCGGGATTGAAAAAATGAAGGTAAAAATCACCTTTTGCCAGCTGCAGGGGTGGGAGGGAGGGTGACTTTCTCCCTGCAGCTCATGCTCAGACTGCACAGTGCTGCTGTCTGAGAGTGAGCTGTTCAAAAGGACATCCCTGTGTCCATCCAGGCCCTGCGCCGGATGGAGGACAGGGAGTCTGAAAGCCGGACTGTCCTGCGTAAAACCGGACCTCTGGCCACCCTAGGGGCAGGCTGATGTTAGGGTGGCTAGATGTCCTGTTTTAGGCTGGACAGTAGTCATACAGAAAATCAGTCTAGCTCACCTGCAGCAAAGATGTGCACCTTGCACGGACAGCCTGGGCAAAGGCCTGAAATACTTTGCTTTTTTTTTAGGCTGGACAGTCTGGTTTACTGCTCTGCACTGCTCCGGACGGACGCAGGGATGTCCACCCTTTCAGTAGCTCACGCTCAGATAGCTTCTCCTCTGTGTCTTCACGGAGCCAGGGGAAGTGACCTCATGTTTAGGGGTGTGGCTTCATGGGGAACAGGGGCGTGGCTTCATGTTTGGGGGCATGGCCGGTGAGGTCCGGCTTTCTGGGGTGAAGACAGTGGCCACCCTAGCTGCTGTGAAGGTCACAGTTAAAGGGGAGGGCGCTGTGGATGTTACTGTTAAGGGGCAGGTTGCTGTGGAGGTCGCTGTTAAAGGGGCGGGCACTGTAGAGGTCACTCTCGATATCTTTTAATGACACACACACAAACATTAAATGAAATAGATTAAATATACCCGGGCAAAGCCGGGTCCTTCTGCTAGTCTAATATATAAAGTTGAGTTATGTATGTATGTGTGTATGTCCGCTATAGGAATCTGCACTGTCGCAGCTACAATCACGAAATTTGGCACACAGGTACAACAGGTGTCCGGGAAGGTTTTAGAATGGGTCTCAGCTCTCCAGGACGTACCATTCCTGAGATATTCCCAAAAAATGCATTAGCCAATAGAAGCCTGGTCACATGACCCTTATCAGCCAATAGAAGCTCGCAGGCAGTTAGTCTCCACACACACCGTTTCATACCAGGTTTCCATAAAGGGGCAGAGCGCTGTGGATGACATTGTTAAAGGGGTATCCCGGTTACCATAAATATAACTTATGTTTTAGACTAACTCATCATCAATCATTAAAGGGGTTGTCCGGGTTCAGAGAAGAACCCGGACATACCTGCAATTTCACCCAGGCAGCCTGCCTGAAGAGGACATCGGAGCATCTCATGCTCCGATGCTCCCCCCTTGCCCTGCGCTAGATCGCGCAGGGCAAGGTCTCTTTTGTTTGTAAATACTCCCTGCTGGGCGGGTACTTCTGCCCGGCAGTGAGTTCGGTGACGTCACCGGCCTTAATGGGCCGGCTTTAGCGCTGCCCTAGCCGTTTTACTGGCTAGGGCAGCGCTAAAGCCCGTCCATCAGCGCCGATGACGTCACCGGCTCACTGCCGGGCGGAAGCCTCTGCCCGGCAGGGACCGGTACGTCACCGGAACCGGGCTAAATTCCTTTGCCCTGCGCTAATTAGCACAGGACAAAGGAGGGCATCGGAGCATAGGATGCTCCGATGCCCTCTTCAGGCGGGCTGCCTGGGTGAAATTGCAGGTATGTCCGGGTTCTTCTCTGAACCCGGACAACCCCTTTAACTAATATAATGTAAATTTCACATATTCACCGTTCAGTATTAATAAAAGATGTTTTCTTCCACTGCTACCCGCTGTGTTTCCTCATAAATTACCATGGCTTTGACCTGTACTTCAGGCCACCCTCAAAAGAAGAACTTAAAAGCCACGCCCCTGACTCGGTCAGACCATGCCCCCTTCCACTCCAGGCCAGACGTCCGGTTTTAGGCTGGACAGTCCGGTTTTCTGGCTCCCTGTCTGGCTCAGTGCCTGGACAGGCACAGAGATGTCCACCCTTTCAGTAGCTCACGCTCAGACAGCTTCTCCTCTGTCTTTTCACTGAGCCAGGGGGCGTGGCCTCATATTTAGGGGCGTGGCTTCATGTTTGAGGGCATGGCGGTGAGGTCCGTCTTACTGGCGTGCAGACAGTGGCCACCCTAGCTGCTATGGAGGTCACAGTTAAAGGGGAGGGCGATGTGGAGGTCACTGTTAAAGGGGCGGGCACTGTGGAGGTCACTCTTGATATCTTTTAATGACACACACACAAACATTAAATGAAATAGATGAAATATACCTGGGCGAAGCCGGGTCCTTCTGCTAGTATTTACTAAAACAGACATGTCAGTGCAGGGGTGGACTGGGAACTTATAGTGGCCCTGGAAAAAAAATACTAAAAGTGGTCCCGTTTTGTAGTTGGGTCCAAACTGATGTCCAGCAATACCATATTGCGGCACAAAATACCAACACAACAGAGCCAAATACCACAGTCCATCACAAAATACATCCACAAAAACTTTCGCTGGCCAGCCATGGGGAGGGCTCAGGCAGCCCCCGGGGCATCAGCGCACAGGGAAATTTCCCTGTAAGGTCTATGGCCAATCCGCCCCTGTGTCAGTGTTATACAATACATTCCAGAACTGTAAGGGCTCATGCACACAAGCGTATTTTCTTTCCATGTCCATTAGTTTTTTTTTTTTGCGGACTGTATGTGGAACCATTCATTTCAATTGGTCCGTAGAAGAAACAAAAACAAACTAAAGTAATTCCATTTCAGTATGTTCGTTCCGCAAAAAAATTAAACATGTCCTATTATTGTCCGCATTACGGACAAGGATAGGACTGTTCTATTAGGGGCCAACTGTCCCGTTCCGCAAAATATAGAATGTACATGGATGTCATCTGTATTTTTGGCGGATCTGTGTATTGCAGACCGCAAAATACATATGGTTGTGTGTTACATAGTGTTACATAGCATCATAAATCAATATAATGCTATGTGACCCCGTCAGTGCTGGGCGGTCAGTACATGAGCTTCTGCAGACGCCACGAGTTCAATGTGTTGAACTCCCTTGTGTGAAACCAGCCTTAGGCCGCTTTCACATGAGCGAGTTGCACCTTCCGGACTCGGTGCGTGAGTATAACAGAGCACCCGGCCTGACCTTCCAGCACTGACGGGTTCACAAAGCATTATATTGATTTATGATGCTATGTAACCCTTACAGTTCTGGAATGTATAGGATAACACTGACATAATGCTGTTAGTGTTATCCTATACATTCCAGAACTGTAAGGGTTACATAGCATCATAAATCAATATAATGCTATGCGACCCTGCGGTGCTAGAAGGTCAGGCCAGGTGCTCCGTTATACTCACACAGCCCGGATGGTGCAACTCGCTCATGTGAAAGCGGCCTTAGACTGTTTAAAGGCTATGTACACCTTCGGAGGCAATTTTTGTTTATGATTGCATTTTACTCATTTTGGTTAAAAATCATATTTTCAATTGACCTTTATTAAAAAATATAGATTTGTTCTGTCACAAAGGGTTAACCGTTTTTCTAACTGTGTGCCCGGTACTTTCACTTTTTCCAAACTCCAATATACATTGAGATATTACATCAAGGATTCTTGCGCTGTCTCCTGTGCACCCGGGTCACCACAGACACCACTTTATGTATCACTTTCTAGAGAAAATTCTCATGTTACCTCCTCTCCAACCAATTCCCACAGCATCTGCTGTGCAAACCAGATGTCAGTCTCTTTATGCAAATCTATGAGCCTCACATCGCGGCGGTCCAAGGCTTGCATGGAGACTAGTTTCTGGTCCTCACGGCAGATGCTGTGTGAATTGGCTAGTCAGGGCAGGAGTCACGTGGTGCCGCGGCGGCCGAGAGCTCATACTTCTACAATATAGCAGCCTATAGGCATACCCTCCTATATCCACTGACTGTTATGGTTGGTTAGGGAGACAATTTAAAGGGGTTGTCCCATCTGGACATTAATGGTATATTGATAGGCTTACTCTCCATTTATAGCAAGGCCTGAGACAGTAGTGGGTCTCAGAGGGAACTGCACTAGTGTTGAGCGAACTTGTGTTTTCAAGTTCAGCGTACAAGGTTCAGGTTATCTGAGAATTCTGTTATGGACTCCACTACCATGGATCATAAGTTATAGTCCGTGATAGCAGAATTCATAACGGAATTCTTAGATAACCTGAACCTTGTACGCTGAACATGAAAACACAAGTTTGCTCCACACTAGTCTATCAGACTTTTTATGGCATATCCTATTGATATGCTGCAAATTTCCAGATGGGAATACTCCTTTAAGACTACCTCACTGGACAGCACACGTCAGTGAAAAACGGAAATGTGAACGAGGCTTAAAGGGGTATTCCCATCTCACAAATGTAGTTTGTATAGTTAGATATAGCCATACCAATATTATTACTAATAGAATGTATTTATATAAAATGTACCGTTTAGAAGATTTCCCTATTTGTATTTCCATTGTCCCACACACATCAGTCAGGCCGTTGCCCATAGTTACGACCACTGTGGCCATGTAGTAGTGGTGGCCGGCTTGCTCTTGTTCAAACCCGCTCTGAGGTAACTGCTGTATTGTGAGCGCACATTGCATGAACATGCGGAGACACATCTTAGGGTTACATAGTAACATAGTTTATAAGGTCGAAAAAAAAGACATCTGTCCATCCAGTTCGACCTGTTTTCCTACAAGTTGATCCAGAGGAAGGCAAAAAACGCCTGTGCGGTAGAAGCCAATTTTCCTCACTTTAGGGGAAAAAATTCCTTCCCGACTCCAATCAGGCAATCAGAATTACTCCCTGGATCAACAACAACCCATATCTAGTAACTATGACCTGTAATATTGTTACCCTCCAGAAATACATCCAGGCCCCTCTTGAACTCTTTTAGTGAACTTACCATCACCACCTCCTCTGGCAGAGATTTCCATAGTCTCACTGCTCTTACCGTAAAGAATCCTCTTCTATGTTTATGTACAAACCTTCTTTCCTCCAGGCGCAGGGGATGTCCCCTCGTCACAGTCACAGTCCTCGGGATAAATAGATGATGGGAGAGATCTCTGTACTGACCCCTGATATATTTATACATAGTTATTAGATCTCCCCTCAGTCGTCTTTTTTCTAAAGTGAATAACCCTAATTTTGATAATCTTTCTGGGTACTGTAGTCCACCCATTCCAGTTATTACTTTAGTTGCCCTCCTCTGAACCCTCTCCAGCTCTGCTATGTCTGCCTTGTTCACAGGAGCCCAGAACTGTACACAGTACTCCATGTGTGGTCTGACTAGTGATTTGTAAAGTGGCAGGACTATGTTCTCATCACGGGCATCTATGCCTCTTTTGATGCAACCCATTATCTTATTGGCCTTGGCAGCAGCTGTCTGACACTGGTTTCTGCAGCTTAGTTTGCTGTTCACTAAAATTCCTAGGTCCTTTTCCATGTCAGAGTTACCCAATGTTTTACCATTTATTATGTACTGGTGACTTGCATTATTCCTTCCCATGTGCATAACCTTACATTTGTCAGTGTTAAACCTCATCTGCCACTTCTCTAACCAAGCCTCCAGTCTATCCAGATCCATCTGTAGCAGTGTACTGTCCTCTTCTGTGTTAATTACTTTACACAGTTTAGTGTCACCTACAAAAATTGATATTTTACTGTGCAAGCCTTCTACAAGATCATTAAATATATAGGGTTGTAGGATTTTTGTCTGCGCTTCCAAAATGCAGAGAAATGGATCCTGTTCCAAAATCAATTCATCTCTATGGAGCAGGATCTGTTTATAAAGTCTGCGTTTTGGACGGATCCTGACCATTGTGTTTTGGACTGGTAGCATCTAAAACGCAGATGTGAAAGTTCCCCAAGATGTGTCTCCACATGCTCATGTAATGTGTGTTCACAATACAGCAGTTACCTCAGAGCAGGTTTGAACAAGAGCAAGCCGGCCACCACTACTACTACATGGCCGCGGTGGCCGTAACTAGGGGCAACGACCTGACTGATGTGTGTGGGACAATGGATATACAAATAGGTAAATCTTCTAAATGGTACATTTTATATAAATACATTCTATTAGTAATAATATTGGTATGGCTATATCTAACTATACAAATTACATTTGTGAGATGGGAATACCCCTTTAAGGCATATCCTCCTATATCCACTGACTATGGTTGATTAGGGAGACACTTTAAGGAGGGTTGTCCCATCTGGACATTTATGGTATATGGATGGGCTTGCTCTCCAGGGATGTATTCTTGAGATAGTAGTGGGTCTCAGAGAGATCTGCACCTATCAGACTTTTATGGCATATCCTATTGATATACTGCAAATGTCCAGATGGGAATACTCCTTTAAGGCCTCTTTCACACGAGTGTGACAGATTGGCACAGGGTGTGTTCAGGAAAACTCGCACCATTTTTCAAGCAAGTTCAGTCATTTTTGTCTGCGATTGCATTCAGTTGTTAAGTTTTTTCCGCACGGGTGCAATGTGTTTTGATGCGTGTGATAAAAAACTGAAGGTTTACAAACAACATCTCTTAGCGACAATCAGTGAAAAACGCACTGCATCCGCACTTGCTTCATGATGCAATGCTTTTTTCACTGAAGCCCCATTCACTTCTACGGGACCAGGGCTGCTGAAAAACGCAGAATACAGAACATGTTGCGTTTTTCACGCAACGCAGAACTGATGTGTGAAAAAAACCGCTCATGTACACAGACCCATTGAAATGAATGGGTCAGGATTCAGTGCGGGTGCTATGCGTTCACATCACTCATTGCACCCGGGCGGAAAACTCGCTCGTGTGAAAAGGGCCTAAGACTACCTCATTGGACAGCTGAGGATGGGTGGAGTTGTCTTGTTGAGAACATTTCTTAAAGGACCACATCAACAGAACAAAATAGTTGATCAATATTTATTGATAATTTTAATTAATAAAGAAAAATATACAGACCCCTCCCCCCACAGTCTTATAATTTAATGTCAGTGTAGTACTGATACCAGCAGAATTCATCGTATAATGTGAAGTAGCACTGGTAGTTGATAGCATGAGGACAGGATGCATCATCCCCTTCCTGCAGGGAACCGGCGCAATTGTGATAGCATTACAGAAAGGAATGACGCAAATATGACCGTACTCTTCTGGGTATTGCATTGAACGTCACAGGACATAAGGCAATTGCTTTGCCATCTTAATACTTCATATTGCGCAAGGAGGGGATGATCTAAAAGGACAAGATCTAAAAGGTATCTTCACATTGTGGCGGCGACTTGCTACAAGTTACAGCTTTTATGCTATGCTGGGACCTGTGGTCACACAAGATGTACACCACAGCCCCTGGGAAAGCTAGGTAACCACAAATATGAACACCAGTACAGCCCCCACAGGTATGGTCACCCAGCTTTAACTGACCCCTGAACAGAAAATCTGACGCACTGTGAGACGTCCGCCACACAAATACGTTTCCGAGGAGATCTGTCATTCAGGGCTCTAAGAAAATCTAGGAACCACCCTTGTGTGCATGGTGATGGCAGCAATAATCACCCAGTTCAACCACCTCCCCTAAAAAAAAAATACAAAATTAAAACAGGACAGCCTGCTTAAAATGATAACAGAAGAGAACAAAACAGGTTATATTTACCAGAGATTTCATGCTCTTTCATGTTAAAGTGAATGTCCACCTTTTATCCTCAAGTTATTACGGCTACTTTCACACTAGTGTTTTTGCTGGATCCGGCAGGGCTCCGTTACGGATAATACAACCATCTGCACCCGTTATGAACGGATCCGGTTGTATTATCTTTACCATAGCAATGACAGATCCGTCATGGACGCCATTGAAAGCCAATGGGGGACGGATCCGTTTTTGATTGTATCAGAGTTAAATGGATCCGTCTCCATTGACTTGCATTGTGGGTAGGGTTGTCACGATACCAAAATTTTGATTCGATTTTGATACCATGAAAAAGTATTGTGATACTTGATACCATTCAATACCACGCGGAAAAAAATAAAACACCCAAAATGCTGCGTGCATTCCACATTTTATGAAACATTCGGCCTATAATAGACCAGTCCTATACTATTTTTTGGGGGGACAAGGTGACTAAAAAATGAAAAATTGCTTGTTTTTTATTTTTTTCTGTTACAGCGTTCACCGCATAGGAGATAATTTTAAATGTGTATATTATTACATGCAAAATTGGGAGAGGGGTTGATTTAAATTTAATATTTTGTGTTTTTTTAGACTTTTTTTTTTTTTTTACTTTTTCAACCTATTCATCCTAGTAGATCTAAGAGGGTGAATACGATCTTACACTCTTCCTGCTGCCCTGTGCTTAGTGCTCACAGCAGCAGGGAGCTTACCATGGCAGCCAGGGATGGCTTCAGTAGCGTCCTGGCTGCCATGGTAACCTGTAAGCCATGGCTCCAATCGGAAGTGATACATGATGGGGTTAATGTGAGGCACAGGTCCAATTGTGTCCCATAATAACCCTATCAAGTATCCATATCCTTGCATAATGGGCAACATGGGGTTAATATAGGTTACATGGCCTGTATTCTGTAACTCACATTTACCCCATGTTGCCCATTATGTGATATGGTACTTTGGGGGGGTCACTTACTATTAATGTGAGGACATGGGATCCAGTCCAAAAGCATGTGCCCAGTCTGACGTTAAAAATAAGTGACCCCCATCATGTTTAAAACATTGCAGTGGTAAGATTGGGGTTAATGAGTCACATTAACCCCAGTCTTACTGACTGCCGGATACATATGTGTTTTGCCCACCTTTATTTTGAGGCAGGCTAATCACTTTTGCACTGTGTGGGTGTACCTGCTATGCTGGCTGTTCAGTGACTCTGGGGCCAGGGCTGACGACAGGACAGGACACTCCGGAGGAGGAGGCTGCTGCTGCCGTTCGTCGAGCTCACTAGCTCAGACGGCGCAGCAGTTTATTCCCTCCCCTGTCCCTCCTCCTGCCTTAATTAGCTGTACATTAATTGGTGGCAGTGGTGCGGGCAGCTTCAGAGCCCGCTCATTTCATTGGGCTCAGCGGCGGCCACGTCATAGGAGGGAGGGACTCCCTCTGTACCTCCTTCTACTGCCTGGCCAGAGAGAACATGGCGCGCGCTGAGCATGTATACATGCCATGTTCTATTATAAGAGGAGATACTAGGCTGCGCAGCCTAGTATCGCATTAACACAAATCCCGGTACCGAATCGATACTAGCACAAAAGTATCGATTGGGTATCGAAATGTCGATACCCGATGCAACCCTAATTGTGGGTCGTGACGTCCACATCCCATGACGGAAGAAAACTGCAGCTTGCTGTGGTTTGCTTTACTGTATGGGAACACAACCAAACGGAATGGAATGCATTTTGGAGCACTCCTTTCTGTTCAGTTACATTTTGTTCCCATTGACAATGAATGGGGTCAAAACTGAAGCGTTTTTTTCCGGTATAGAGACCCTATGACAGATCTCAATACCAGAAAATAGAAACGCTAGTGTGAAAGTAGCCCTAGAATGGTTTAGTTTGTAAGATATCTTTACACTGTACAGACATACAGGTAAAGGATACAGTTCCTGCAGCCACCATTAGGGGGAGCTTGCTGCGTACTGTGTTATTATTGAGTTAACCGATGCTCAGTAAACTCCCTCTAGTGGTGGCTGCCAGTAGCTCATATTATATAATTTCATGCTATGGGGGAATTTATCATGAGAGTAATATTTCAAGTCAGTTTCCAGTAGTCTTGCACCAAATTTATCAATGTCACATGGCAATTGTTAAACTTAGTGCATCTTTTCTTTTGTCTAGAAATGTTACTCCAGTACTGAAGAGAGTCTGGGACTTTTTAAAAAGTCTCAGTGATAAATCTGGCGTGAAACTCATTAACATAGCTGACCACACCCACTTTTCAAAACCACAGTGGTGTAAAAAGTGGCCCAAAAAGTTGCAAAGTCCCTTTTTGCAACTTTTTGAAGCCAGAATTCTGCAGTGCAGGCCGTGATAAATCCCCCTCTATGCCTATAAGAAATGAATCAGCACTAATTTTATTACCTATTTAAATAAAAAAAAGTTCAAGTAAAGACATTCCCTTTAAACAGAAAGCATAAAGTATAACAATTCTCATATGAGGCAAGAAATAAGGTGAGTTAAGGAGAAGCCTAATATTGAACCTACAGAAAATACATTTTTTTATAAGTGGAATCGGTGTCAAGTTCTCTTCTTCTTGAAACGGTTCAAATTTCATCGTGAAATATGGAAATTCCATGCAGTACTCAAAAATATATATATAAAAATTCCCACATTATATAGACACAAGCGGCACTAAAGCACATTTTGTATCTTTTTATCAACAATCATAATTCTTCATAGCTACATCACATCCAGCTACCCACATCAGTAATTCCTCGCTTGGATCGTTCTTGATTTGAAGCTGGGTAACGGGCTGCACGTCTCCCAGACGCCGAGTACGAGAATCGGGGTCCTACGTCTGGTCAGTGGCGGGCACTAAGCATGATTGGTGCGGCACGGAGCAATTACTATATACACAAATCCACCCCAGCCTGAATTTATTCTGTAAGGCTGGGAGGAGCTTTATACCACACTGCCTATAGTTTATTGGCGGGCAGTTCACTTAGGTTTATAGCGACACTGGTGATCGGCGACCCATGATGTCTGCTGAGGCCAGCTTCACCGATCTAGGTCAGGAAGGGAGAGAGGTCCCAACAGTTCCTACCAGAATGGACACCTGCAAAGAAAAAAATAGTGTTACTGAAAACTCAAATGTACCACTAATATTACAAAAGTCATTGGGTTCTGGAGTAACTAGGGTTTTTTGCTGCACAGTGGACTGGGATAAGGATTTTGAGCTGATTAGTTTCACAATATATCTTGCTTAGGATCAGCGCTCAGATTTTTCTGATACAGAGCTCCAAATCCCCCTGCTTTCCTTGACACTATCATAGAGATCAGTGCTAAAATTCTGGCTGCTTGTATCCACCACTAGGTGGAGCTTACATCAGATGGATTTGCAAAATTCACAGTGAGCTCCCCCTAGTGGTGACAGCTGAAAGTCACAAATGGAGATCAGAACAGGAGTGTTCCAGCCCGTATAAAGATATATTATGAAACTAATTAGCAAAGAATTTCTGACCTGAAAACTAAATGATGGCCAAAGTTAAAATGACTAATTATTTCATGTTGGAGGCACTTTACAATATTTAATGAATATGAGATACGACTTACCATCCAATATAACACTGACAAAGGTTCTCGTGGGAGGTGGCTTGTTTAATTAATAGTTCTACCTGTGTAGCCACATCCAGAGTCTCTTCATGAGAAAAGTCTCGTCCTGAGAAAGAAGAGAACCTTAGTCATCAGTAATATAAAAATATAGGTATGCCCCAAGCGTGTCATCTGCACAAAAATGATAAGCCTCCCACTGTCAACCATCAATGGACTCCTTTGGGGGGAATAGACCAGATACAGGTTTGTACAGGGGCCATAACCCCCAGTCCTCTCATAAGTGCCTCTGACCTCTCCGTCTACCCATGGAGTCGTCTGAATTTACCTGTTAGCTTATCTCGAACCCTGTTGATAATCTGAATGGCTTTCTTATTCAGTGCTTCAGGCTGCACTAAACCATCACCAACTGCAAGGAAGTGAGAACAGCTTTAGTACAATACCAAATATATATTTTGTTTTACAAAAAAGAGGTGAATGGTCACTTCATGTATACACTCCATGTATTCTACTTCCTGCCCTGGCTCTTTAATTTCCTCTTTGTTTGGTTTTTTAGCACAGCAAACAGTCATGCTGGACTTTCACAATCCGACCATCATTGCAACTAGAGAGAGTCCCTGGCAGTGACTTAATTAGAGCATCACACACTACACTGATGAGTAGAATGCTTTTTCTGTGGGCATCTTTATCTAGGCCTTTCAAGAGAACAGTAGAGACGTCATACTGTTATCCCAATTCTAAACCTACAGCAGCAGTAATCTGACAGTTTACCTATCTATATAGAAGACTGCTAAATAAAGACAGTAGGTTGTATTTATTTTCAATGGCATAGTACTGCCAGAATGAAAAAGAAACAAAAATTTTAAAAATTATTTTTTGTATGCCTACAGAGTTTTATAAATTCTAAGGCTACTTTCACCCTAGCGTTTTATAATTCCGGTATTGAGTTCCGTCATAGGGGCTCAATACCGCAATAAAACGCTTCAGTTTTGTCCCCATTCATTGTCAAAGGGGGCAAAACTGAACTGAAGACAACGGAATGCTCCTAAAAGCATGCTGCGGTTTGCTCTCCGGTCCAGGCATAGGCACCAAGACGGATCCGTCATGACCCCCAATGAAAGTCAATAAGAGACGGATCCGTTTGGTGTGCCACAATGGGGGACGGATCCGTCCTTCATTGACTTTCAATGGAGTTCATGACGGATCAGTCACCTGCACACATACATACAGACACACATACAGACATATACACATACAAATACACATACATACTTACATGCTCCCGGCAGGTCTCCACAGCGCAGGAGGAGCAGGATGGCACACACATAGGACGATTCCACCCGGCGCCCAGCAGAGGGCACTGTGGGGAATCATCCTATGTGCGCGCCGTCCTGCTCCTCCTGCGCTGTGGAGACCTGCCGGGAGCATGTAAGTATGTATGTTTATTTGTATGTGTGTGTGTGTGTGTGTGTGTGTGTCTGTGTGTATGTACTGTGTGACATGTGTGGGGCCGGAGCGCGGTTCCGGCCCCACACGTCCCTGCGGCAGCACGGATCCGGTGGCACCCTTCACCTGCTGGATCCGGGCTGCCGCTAGTCTGAAAGAGGCCTAAGTCTTAAAAAAAAAGTTTTCTACAAATATTGACTTTAAAATGAATACTCCTTTTTGATATTTATTAATGTGGGGAGGCAAGGTTTCCACCTCCTTTTTTTTAATCAAAGATGTCTGTGTAGATGATATAGGCACCTGGTAACCCATGCAGATTTGGTGGAATGGGTAAAGCCCGACCAGATAGAATAGTGGTCAGGCTTCGGACATGAAATGCAGTGTTCCAGAGTTCCAACAGAGGACAGGACAATGCAGGCAGAGCCAAGGAATCCCCCAGATGTAAAGAACTAGTGCAGTGCCCTCACATGAATCTCCAAGGGATCTGTGACTTATTGTAGGGTCTCAGGGAGAGACTTCACATCAACGTATGTCACCACCAAGGGCCTTGGCTTCTTTAGAATCTGATTTACCAAGGCCTGATGCATGAAATTACCTGCCAAGCCAGAGTCTATAAAGGTCTGCATGGTGAACCATGTATCTTTGTTAGATAATTCCACAGGAACAGACAACTTTGGAGAGAGTGAGTCTTCACCTAGGGCAGGCTCTCCTACAGACTTTAAGGCTTGAAGGCTTTAGAGTTTACCCGCCTTATTAAGGCAAGTGCGGGCATATTGTGCTCGTCTCCACAGTACAAACAGTGATTGTTAGAGCCAGCGGGCTCTGGAATACTGGTGCCAGGCAGACAGGTGTGCTATCACAAGCAGCTTTCTGAATCACAGGTCAATGCTGGTGGCTAAGAATATCAAGGCCTTCAATGTGGACAGTATGTGGTGCGTGACCGGCAAGTTTGTCCTTAATTTGCCCAGAGACACCTTCCAAAAAAGAACTAGAGCCTCATTATTCCAAGCCAACCCTGAGGCCAGGATATGAAACCAGATGGTGTACTGACGAACTGTTAGACTGCCCTGATGTAGACATAGTAGAGAGGCAGCAGCTGAAGTCGGTGGCCCTGGTTCCTAAAAGACTATGTGAAATGTCTCTAGGAGCTCCTGCAGGTTACTAGTGACTGGATCATTGGTAGGACAACTTGAAGTAAATTGTGCAATGGTTGGTGAGGTGACAGAGGCCGAAACCCCTGTGGGAGTAGCTTAAGGAGCTGGAACTGGCACTGCAGCTACTGCTGGTGGTTGTGGTACTGCTGCAGCAGTTGTCAGGGCATTAAAGTAGGTGGACCTGTTATGCATGATGTCCAGTAGATGATTATGGCAGTCAGACTGTAGAGCCAGCTCTTGAATTACTTCAGAGAAACCCATTTGGGTTAGGTGAGTAGGATCCATGACCAGAGCTTACTGTTACAGACAGTGGGAGTGGACTCACTGTGCCAACTAACTGGCTTGGCTTTGAGCTAAACCTAAGGGCAGTGTCCTGGCAGTCCCCTGGTATTCACCCTCTAATCCACGTACATAGCAACAGACCCACGGGTGTCAGAGACACCAATGCGAACCACCAAGGATTAGGTGACAATGAAAGTCAGGAAAGAGGCCTAGATCAGGGCAGGCAGAGTTCATGCATATCCGAGAAACTCATCTGAAGACAGGGCAGGCAAAGTTCGATAAACAGGCAGAAGTTTGGTACGAGGCAGACAGAATAACACACATTCACTGGTTAACTAGACAAATAGGAACCTAAGCTCTGGCAAGAAGTGAGAGGGCACAGCAGCATTTATAGCAGAAGCTGATTACAATTAGAAGTAGCCGTGCAAGGAGGACAGTAATGGGAATAGTGGTAGCTCAATGAATAATGTTCTTAATAGTGACAAACATGGACCGCCAATGTAATAATGATGAGAAGCGTTACATAGGGCACTTACTGTATGTGTGTATGGACTCTGGAACTGTACTTCCGGGCTTCTTATGAGCAGTTTCACCGAGCTCAACAGTCTCCAGCATTTCTGAGGAAAAGAAAGAGATCATAATATTGAGGAAAAGTTTTCACTTCTATGACATGCATCAGAGCGGCGGTGCTGTCTTCTTACTGTGTTGTATTATATGTGGTGGACTGGAAAGATTCAGCAATATGAAGGAAAAATAATTCACTTTCTCAATTTTGTCATTAGAGTGTATCCAGCAAGATGGACTGAGGGTTTGGATAACTGAGCAGGATGGGAGTGCTGAACAGGGGACAAGGTAGGACAATATGGCCATGGGTTGTCCTGACAACGTTTGCTCTTGCTGTGCTGCTTGTGTTATGTCAGGTAGACTTCTATGGTAAGTCAATTTAGATGCAGAGGTCCAACTTGCAGGTCACCCACTTAAGCCCTGAGAGCAAAGGGCTGGTTTGAGGACCATGTAGACATTTTAATAGCACGTCCAAATACATTCAACATACACTACCAGAAAAATGAAACAAGAACACCTGGAAAACCTACAGGGGGTTTCCAGGTTCCTGATACTGATGACCTGTTCTTAGGATAGGTCATTAATATCAGATCAGTTAAGGTCCAACCTCTGTTGCTGGAAGTAGCACTTTGAAGGGACTAGAAAGCACAGCTCAGTTCAAAGTGCAGTGGCCGTGCTGGGTTACTGCAGCTCAGCTCCCATTGAAATGAATGTAGCGGTGGTCATCAATATCAGGAGCCTGGAAAACCCCTTAAAGGGAACCTGTCATCAATTTTATGCTGACCTCACTTAGGGCCGTATAAAGTAGTGACAGAAATGCTGATTTCAGCGGTGTGTCACTCATGAGCTAAAATAAGGTGGTTGCCAAGAACCAACATCTTCATCATTGCAGCTCAGGCCTTGAAAAGAGTCAAATCTACCTGAGAACAGTCATGGTTATTTCTAATCTCCTGCTCTCCCGCCCATCGGCTGATAATTGGCAGTTCTCTCCTAGAGAGAAAGGGAGAAATCTAGGTAGAAGACTGTCAATCATCAGCAGGTGGGAAGGGAGAGCAGGAATTCATGAATAACCAGGACTCTTCTCAGGTGGCCAGGACTCTTTTCCAGGCCCAGTCTGCAATGATTGTGATGTTGGTTCTCGGCAACCACTTACTTTTAACTTATAAATGACATAATGCTGAAATCAACTCACCTGTCTGTACTTTATTCTGCTGTTAGTATGGGCAGCATAAAGGTGATCACAGGTTCCCTTTAATGTGATTAAGATGAGATTGACAAGGTATAAATTGCTAGTGGTGCCTGGTGAATGGTCACACAACCAAGAACACTTTATTTTGGGTTTTGCAGCAGGGTACATGTTGAGGCAGTTTGACATTAATACTGGGGGGCATCTTCCCTTTCCTGCGATACAGGTACACTCCATGGTAATGGTCATACAGATGCTGGATATCCTCCTGTAATATGTCATTCCAAGATCTTTCAACTTGGACCCATTGTTCAGCCAAAGTGGATGTTGGCTGCTGTGCATGGGAGATCTGTCGCCCCATCCAGTCCCAGACACTCTAGATGGGGGAGAGATTTGGGGATTGAGCTGGCCAGGGGAGATGCTGGATACCCTGAAGAGCACATTGTGTAGTATGGACGGGTGTTATCTTGTTGGAACACCATGTTTCCAGAGTCAAAAAGGCAGTAGGATGGTTACACAATGCCCTGGACATACCAGACTCTGGTTAATGTTCCCACCACAAATACTAGACAGGAACAGCCCTGGTAGAAAATGGTGCCCACACCATGACATGTTGGTCCTGTGTGTGTCTGCACTATGCACTCTCCTGAAGCCATCAATAGCAAATAAAGGTGTTCAGTGATGAAAGCAGGTTCTACCTTGGTACTAATGATGGCCGCATCAGAGCACCACCTTGGTTGTGTGATCATTGACCGAGTGTGACTAGAAGTTTATTTTATACTTTGTCAAATTGCATTAAGTTTTCCAACTGTTCTTTTTTCATTGTCTGGTAGTGTACATGCAGTCATAAAGAAATAAAAATTATATGACATGGAGAGGATTAAGGAGTTAAAGGGTTTCTGTCACCAGTTTTTTCGGTATGAATCAGGCTGACATTAGAGATGTGCTAATGTCACCTGATTCCAAAGATATATCTGTTTTATTTACTGGTGCCCCCATTTTTATATAAAATTAACTTTTATTTTATGCTAATAAGGCCTCTAGGTGCAAGGGGCGTTACCCCTGCTCCTAGAGGCTCTGTTGATTGACAGGACCAGGCAGAGAAGAAACACTCCATTCACCATAGCTTTAAAGGACCTTCAATGATGTCATGACCATGTGATCAGTCACATGGTTAGGATCACACAAACAGTCTGTCTCCTCCTAAACCATGTGACTGATCACATGGTCATGACATCATTGAAGGTCCTTGCAAGCTATGGTGAATGGAGTGTTTCTTCTCTGTCTGGTCCTATCAATCAACAGAGCCTCTAGGAGCAGGGGTAACGCCCCTTGCACCTAGAGGCCTTATTAGCATAAAATAAAAGTTCATTTTATATAAAAATGGGGGCACCAGTAAATAAAACAGATATATATTTGGAATCAGGTGACATTAGCACATTTCTAATGTCAGCCTGATTCATAACAAAAAAACTGGTGACAGAAACCCTTTAAGGAGTCCCTTCTTAACCATACTTGTATACTTTTAGATGTGTGCTTTGGGTCATTATCTTGCTGTGAGACCCATTTTGTTTGAGTCAAGCCTAGTTTTGGAGCACATTTCACACTACAATGATCTGATAAATTTCCCTCTATTTCAGAAGATATTTTACACAGTGTACTTAAATGGGTTGTCCGAGTTATGTTAGCAATATATACATAAGCTAAGCAAGTTTTAGGCAAAAAAAAATTATATTCACTCATTTACCAAGTTCTGTTCTAGCCCTTTGTTTACATGCAGTTGCAGAGCTGTGGTGGCATGCAACAACAATCTCTGAGGTGGGTCAACAAAGACTGCCTTTCCCCTCCCCGCTCTGCAAAGGGAGTGAATAATAATTGCTAACCTGTCTGCAGGTTGATTGCTGGGATACTCATGTTGTATGTGTGGGGCTACAAGTCTCAGCTGTACAGTACAATGACACTGCTGATACACACAGAATCTTCCCCCCTACCTGTTCTTGTACTATGCTATGCAGACACTTTCTCACAGCCAACAGAATAGTACAGAGGAGAGAACCCCTCTGATCTTTGTAGGGGAGAGAAGGGAGGGAAGATCCTGTGCACAGTATTTGTCTCCTCAGTGTCTGGAGAAGAGGAAACCCTGTAGTTGCTCAGTACCTGAGACAGAGCCTTCAACTCTGAGCTACTCATGGCAGAAAGGGTTAAATGTTGCTGAAAAATCCAGGGGGAGGGGAGACACAGGGCAGACAGCTCAGCAAGCAGGTCAGCAGTGCAGTGGGCGTTGCATGTCACTCCAACTAGCACAGCCTTCACAGTCACACTCAGTGCACAGACACAGGCCTGCTCCCTCAGGCTTGTGCACGGAACCTCATCAGAGCAGGGGAAGAAGCTGACATTACAGTTCATGTGTCCTCCACTAACTAGGAGAACAGGGCCACTGTAGATGAAGTAAGGGAATTGAAAACCCCTTATATTTGATTAGTTAAAACATACAAGGAGCAAAAAAGAAACTTGGATATTCCCTTTAACATTTAGAGGTGCCAATAATGTTGACGACAATTGTATACGTCCCCGAGATGACAGCTTATTCTCATCCCTCAGAGATAGAAGGATAGAAGCAAGGTGACTGCAGAATCTGACTACACAGAATCTTTTACCACTGTGACAGAAGTATACGCTAAATGACTGGAGATTTGCACTATACACTAATGACTGGAGATTTACACTATACACTAATGACTGGAGATTTACACTATACACTAATGACTGGAGATTTACACTATACACTAATGACTGGAGATTTACACTATACACTAATGACTGGAGATTTACACTATACACTAATGACTGGAGATTTACACTATACACTAATGACTGGAGATTTACACTATACACTAATGACTGGAGATTTACACTATACACTAATGACTGGAGATTTACACTATACACTAAATGACTGGAGATTTACACTATACTATAATGGCTGGAGATTTACACTATACACTAAATGGCTGGAGATTTACACTATACACTAAATGGCTGGAGATTTACACTATACACTAAATGGCTGGAGATTTACACTATACATTAATGACTGGAGATTTACACTATACACTAATGACTGGGGATTTACACTATACACTAAATGACTGGAGATTTACACTATACACTAATGACTGGAGATTTACACTATACACTAATGGCTGGAGATTTACACTATACACTAATGACTGGAGATTTGCACTATACACTAATGACTGGAGATTTACACTATACACTAAATGACTGGAGATTTACACTATACACCAATGACTGGAGATTTACACTATACACCAATGGCTGGAGCTTTACACTATACACCAATGGCTGGAGCTTTACACTATACACCAATGACTGGAGATTTACACTATACACCAATGACTGGAGATTTACACTATACACCAATGACTGGAGATTTACACTATACACTAATGGCTGGAGATTTACACTATACACTAATGACTGGAGATTTACACTATACTATAATGACTGGAGATTTACACTATACACTAATGGCTGGAGATTTACACTATACACTAATGGCTGGAGATTTACACTATACTATAATGACTGGAGATTTACACTATATACTAATGACTGGAGATTTACACTATACACTAAATGACTGGAGATTTACACTATACTATAATGGCTGGAGATTTACACTATACACTAAATGACTGGAGATTTACACTATACACTAATGGCTGGACATTTACACTACACTAATGGAGATTTACACTATATACTAATGACTGGGGATTTACACTATACACTAATGACTGGAGATTTACACTATACACTAATGACTGGAGCTTTACACTATACACCAATGGCTGGAGATTTACACTATACACCAATGACTGGAGATTTACACTATACACCAATGACTGGAGATTTACACTACACTAATGGAGATTTACACTATACACTAATGACTGGAGATTTACACTATACTATAATGGCTGGAGATTTACACTATACACTAAATGACTGGAGATTTACACTATACACTAATGGCTGGACATTTACACTACACTAATGGAGATTTACACTATACACTAATGACTGGAGATTTACACTATACACTAATGGCTGGACATTTACACTAATGGAGATTTACACTATACACTAATGACTGGAGATTTACACTATACACTAATGACTGGAGATTTACACTATACACTAATGACTGGAGATTTACACTATACACTAATGACTGGAGATTTACACTATACACTAATGACTGGAGATTTACACCATACACTAATGGCTGGACATTTACACTAATGGAGATTTACACTATACACTAATGACTGGAGATTTACACTATACACTAATGACTGGAGATTTACACTATACACTAATGACTGGAGATTTACACTATACACTAATGACTGGAGATTTACACTATACACTAATGACTGGAGATTTACACCATACACTAATGACTGGAGATTTACACTATACACTAATGACTGGAGATTTACACTATACACCAATGACTGGAGATTTACACTATACACTAATGACTGGAGATATACACCAATGACTGGAGATTTACACTATACACTAATGACTGGAGATTTACACTATACACTAATAGCTGGAGATTTACACTATACACTAATGACTGGAGATTCACACTATACACTAATGACTGGAGATTTACACTATACACTAATGACTGGAGATATACACCAATGACTGGAGATTTACACTATACACTAATGACTGGAGATTTACACTATACACCAATGACTGGAGATTTACACTATACACTAATGACTGGAGATTTACACTATACACTAATGACTGGAGATTTACACTATACACTAATGACTGGAGATTTACACTATACACTAATGACTGGAGATTTACACTATACACTAATGACTGGAGATTTACACTACACTAATGGAGATTTACACTATACACTAATGGCTGGAGATTTACACTATATACTAAATGGTTGGAGACAACTATTTGCCAAGTTACCTCATTTTTATTCTAGAATCACTGGGGCAATAAAAGAAATGATACACTAATGGCTGGAGATTTACACTATACACTAATGACTGGAGATTTACACTATACACTAATGACTGGAGATTTACACTATACACCAATGACTGGAGATTTACACTATACACTAATGACTGGAGATTTACACTATACACTAATGACTGGAGATTTACACTATACACTAATGACTGGAGATTTACACTACACTAATGGAGATTTACACTATACACTAATGGCTGGAGATTTACACTATATACTAAATGGTTGGAGACAACTATTTGCCAAGTTACCTCATTTTTATTCTAGAATCACTGGGGCAATAAAAGAAATGATACACTAATGGCTGGAGATTTACACTATACACTAATGACTGGAGATTTGCACTATACACTAATGACTGGAGATTTACACTATACACTAAATGACTGGAGATTTACACTATACACTAAATGACTGGAGATTTACACTATACACTAATGACTGGAGATTTACACTATACACTAAATGACTGGAGATTTACACTATACACTAAATGACTGGAGATTTACACTATACACTAAATGACTGGAGATTTACACTATACACCAATGACTGGAGATTTACACTATACACCAATGGCTGGAGCTTTACACTATACACCAATGACTGGAGATTTACACTATACACCAATGACTGGAGATTTACACTATACACCAATGACTGGAGATTTACACTATACACTAATGGCTGGAGATTTACACTATACTATAATGACTGGAGATTTACACTATACACTAATGGCTGGAGATTTACACTATACACTAATGGCTGGAGATTTACACTATACTATAATGACTGGAGATTTACACTATACACTAATGGCTGGAGATTTACACTATACACTAATGGCTGGAGATTTACACTATACTATAATGACTGGAGATTTACACTATATACTAATGACTGGAGATTTACACTATACACTAAATGACTGGAGATTTACACTATACTATAATGGCTGGAGATTTACACTATACACTAAATGACTGGAGATTTACACTATACACTAATGGCTGGACATTTACACTACACTAATGGAGATTTACACTATACACTAATGACTGGAGATTTACACTATACACTAATGACTGGAGCTTTACACTATACACCAATGGCTGGAGATTTACACTATACACCAATGACTGGAGATTTACACTATACACCAATGACTGGAGATTTACACTATACACTAATAATGGCTGGAGATTCACACTATACACTAATGGCTGGAGATTTACACTATACACTAATGGCTGGAGATTTACACTATACACTAATGACTGGGGATTTACACTATGCACTAATGACTGGAGATTTACACTATACACTAATGACTGGAGATTTACACTATACACTAATGACTGGAGATTTACACTATACACTAATGACTGGAGATTTACACTATACACTAATGGCTGGAGATTTACACTATACACTAATGACTGGAGATTTGCACTATACATTAATGACTGGAGATTTGCACTATACATTTACACTATACACTAATGGCTGGACATTTACACTACACTAATGGAGATTTACACTATACACTAATGACTGGAGATTTACACTATACACTAATGGCTGGACATTTACACTACACTAATGGAGATTTACACTATACACTAATGACTGGAGATTTACACTATACACTAATGACTGGAGATTTACACTATACACTAATGACTGGAGATTTACACTATACACTAATGACTGGAGATTTACACTATACACCAATGACTGGAGATTTACACTATACACTAATGACTGGAGATATACACCAATGACTGGAGATTTACACTATACACTAATAGCTGGAGATTTACACTATACACTAATAGCTGGAGATTTACACTATACACTAATGACTGGAGATTTACACTATACACTAATGACTGGAGATATACACCAATGACTGGAGATTTACACTATACACTAATGACTGGAGATTTACACTACACTAATGGAGATTTACACTATACACTAATGACTGGAGATTTACACTATACACCAATGACTGGAGATTTACACTATACACTAATGACTGGAGATTTACACTATACACTAATGACTGGAGATTTACACTATACACTAATGACTGGAGATTTACACTACACTAATGGAGATTTACACTATACACTAATGGCTGGAGATTTACACTATATACTAAATGGTTGGAGACAACTATTTGCCAAGTTACCTCATTTTTATTCTAGAATCACTGGGGCAATAAAAGAAATGAATGTGGAGGTGAACAAGCCCTTTATGTCATTCAGAAAACTTTGTTGATGTTATGTAAAACTTTACTGCCTGTCGGTTCTATGCTGCGGATTACATTTATGGGGCTTCTTTTTATAGTGTAATATAGAAACACAATAATTAGTTTTTATAGGCTGTTGGATTAACATCATGTTCTGTTTCACACCCTGTAAAGCTTAGGAGATGGCGTCGTGAAGCACTGGCCTCTGATGCCAATCATTGTTTCACAAGTACCAGGATGATATATACATCACAGCACAAGCGCTGCCATCAGCACCAAGCTCTTTATGTTTCCTGCTATGACATGTGTGCCGACAGTAACACTAATTTACCTGTGATTTCCCAGGAGGATACTGATGAGCTAGCTGCACAACACCAATACACTACAGCCATTATGAACCCAGGATGTGAGGACACAGTATTAATGGTGGACCTCATTATACGAGATGGTATGCCAAGTTTAGTAGTGCTGAGGCCTTCACTCAGCTCACCAAGCACAGCTCCATCCATTTGATAGCGGCTGTGCTTGGTATTGGAGCTCAACCCCATTCACTTCTATGGGGCTGAGCTGCACCTAGGCCATGTGACCGATGAACGTGATGGCACATATCCTAGGCAAAGCTGCAAGAAGGCTATGGCACTACTCCAGGCGTCGGTGGCTTCTCAAACAGCTGATTGGCGGGGGTCCTAGGTGTTAGATCCCCACTGATCAGATACTCTCGGAAAAAACTCTTTAAAGGGAATCTGTACTATGCTGTCCTCACTGAGGGCATAATGTAGTGACATAACCACCGATTTCTGACCTGACAGTAGAAAAGTCTCGGAAAAGCCTTTTAAGGCCTCCTTATACATTAGACTATTCTGGGCTGAACCTGCAGTTTTCAAAGCATCTGGACTACAATGTAATGTGTATGGGGCGCTCCTGACTCTTCACCAGCAGATGATGTTGGGGGATAGATGGATTGGGGCATTCCTTTTGTTCTTCATGGAGATGTATCTACTGTATGTATCTCCCCTCTCCTCATAGAAAACACATACACGCTTGATTGAGTGTGTATATGAAAGTCCAAAGAAATAGCTGTCCCCTGAAGAAGAATTCACCTGACAACTACTGAAAGTGTATGAGCACCTTTATGTGTTTTTTCCACTGTGGTGGTGGTGCTGTAGGGAAACACCAGAGTTCCTCACAGATAAGAGCTTTGCGCGCTGAGCCCAGGAGGGAAGAACTTTGTGATCAGCTTATTGTCAAGGGACCTCTCTACCAAGTAGGGATTGTCCAATGTAACCTCTCCTGACATGTCTGTTTTAGTAACTACTTGTAGTAACTGTTTTGGAGTATCTATTCTTATGACTGTAGGTTTATTTTACTGTCTACTGCTCCCTTCACAGCATGCAGTGTCATAAACACAGTAAAACTGCAGCTGCATACCCCTTCTCCCCCGTTTACTGTTACTGTACACTGCTTCGTTTTTCTGAAAGTTTACAGAGAGCCTGCAGGCAAGGAAATGGCTCTTGGAAGGTGTGGAAGACGTCAGCTTCTTATATTGTACATGCACTAGAGACTTAAGAAACACTGAGGTACGCCTTCATTGTTGGTCTTCAGTACAGAGGCTCCATGGACATTGCTAGATTGTTTCAGGTTAAACTCACCCACAGACTGTCCGGCCGAGTACGAGTCTGTCCGTGTACGAGAGCGTTTGGTGCCTTTTATATTGGCTGTGAAAAGATTATTATATAGACAGTGGTGAGAGGCTGGGTGACGATTTGACTCTGATTATCATGCAAATCAGCATGGATACATCTAAAGGAACTCATCGAGAAGAGTAATTATTTGGCTTCCAAGGGTGTGGCAAAATGTAGAGGACAACTGTGGCTGTGTGAAGTAAAACGTCTCAGAACTGCACCCACCATGATCTGCTGATCACTGGGGTGGCTTTCTTGTAGAATAAAGTGTTTTTGTGTCGAGACAATTGCTTTTTTGTAATAATTCCTCACAGCTCTCTAGATTTCTGCTTGTTGTCATTCAATAGGAATCTTCATTGTGTTCTTCCAGTAAGTATACATCCAAGTTATTACACAGTATTTTAGATACAAGACACAGGTATGAGCTAAATACACAGACAGATTTGAGATACCAACAGATATGAGATATATGTTAGATGGTTAGATAGGTAGACAGCTAGACATGAGATACCAACAAATATGAGATGGATAGAAAGTGCCTTGAAAACGTATTCATACCCCTTGAACTTTTCCAAGTTACACCCAAAAACTTAAAGTAGCACTCTCCCAAAAATGTTTATTCTCTAACCTGTTAGAAAGGTGCATGTTATAAACTAGTGAATTTCATCTTTTTACCAGTGACTGTATTTTGTGAGTCAAACTCCCTTCTGATCATCAGCTGTGTCATGTGACCAGCATTCTGATCTCCAACTGACACAGGACAGGAAGTTACTTCTCTACTCATTCTTATGAGACGAACATTGAGGCTCCCAAAGGAATACAAAGAGAAACTGTCTTCCTGTCCACACATAAGATGTGTTATTTGGAAAGTCAGAGTGCAGGTCACATGACATAGCTGAGGATCAGAAGGGAGGGGCAAAAACAGGCACTGCTAAGAAAATTACTTTCACTACAGTTTTACATCATGTACCTTTCTAACAGGTCAGAGAATAAAAAAAGATTACCAACACAAAGTATCAAGTATGTGTGAAGTGAAAAGAAAATGATACATGGTTTTCAAAATTTTTAAAAAATAAAAATCTGAAAAGTGTGGTGAGCATTTGTATTCATCCACCTGTACTCTGATACCCCTAAATAAAATCCAGTGTGACCAATTGCTTTCAAAAGTCACCTAATTCGTAAACAGAGTCCACCTGTGTGTAATTTAT
Organism: Rhinella marina; assembly: GCA_900303285.1. Lineage (NCBI taxonomy): Eukaryota > Metazoa > Chordata > Amphibia > Anura > Bufonidae > Rhinella > Rhinella marina. The sequence continues at coordinate 138,203 of ONZH01008201.1, forward strand.
TCTCAGTATTACTACAGCTGTTCTGTAAATACCTCAGAGGTTTGTCAGAGAGCATTAGTGATCAAGCAACATCAAGAAAACCAAGGAACACACCAGACAGGTCAGGGATAAAGTTGTGGAGAAGTGTAAAACAGAGTTAGCTTATTAAAAATATCTTAAGTTCTGAACATCTTAAGGAGCAGTGTTCAATCTATCATCTGAAAATGGAAAGAGTATGGCACAACTGCAAACCTACCAAGACATATCCGTCCACCTAAACGGACAGCCCAGGCAAGGAGATCACTAATTAGAGAAGCAGCCGATGGTCATTCTGGAGGAGCTGCAGAGATCCACAGCTCAGGTGACAGAAGCTGTCCACAGGAAAACTTTATGGAAGAGTGTCAAGAGGAAAGCCATATTTGAAAGCAAGCCATAAGAAGTCCTGTTTGCAGTTTGCCACAAGCCATGTAGGGGACACAGCAAACATGTGGAAGAAGATGCTGTGGTCAGATGTGACCAAAGTTAAACTTTCTGGCCTAAATGCAAAACGCTATGTGTGGTGAAAAACTAACAATGCACATTATCCTGAAGACCGTGAAACAAGGTGGTGGCAGCATCATGCTGTGGGAATGCTCTTCTTCAGCAGGGTCAAAGAAGCTGATGGGAAGATGGATGGAGCTAAATACAGGGCGATTCTGGAGGAAAACCTGGTAGAGGCTGAAAAAGACTTGAGATTGGGGCTACAGTGAAATGGTTTAGATCAAATCATATTCATGGATGGCCCAGTCAGAGTCCAGACCTAAATCCCATTGAGAATCTGTAGCAAGACTTCAAAATTGCTGTTCACAGACGCTCTCTATCCAGTCTGACTGAGCTTGAGCTATTTTGCTAAGAAGAAAGGGGCAAAAATTTCAGCCTCTACATGTGAAAAGCTGGTAGAGACATACCCCAAAAGACTTGAAGCTGTAATTGTGGCAAAACATGGTCCTGGGGCTGAATACAAATGCACGCCACACATTTCAGATTTTTATTTCTTAAAAAGTTTAAAAACCGTGTATCATTTTCTTGTCTATCACATAAAATCCCCATCAAATAAATGTAAGCTTGTGGGTGTAACATGACAAAATGTGGAAAAGTTCAAGGGGTATGAATACTTATTCAAGGCACTGTAGATAGATAGACATGAGACACCAACAGATGTGAGATAGACTGACAGTTATAGATAGATACGAGATACGAACAGATATGATAGACAGACAGATTTCAATATATATGAGAAATGGACGGATGCACGGCTCGTTACAAAACAAAGGTTCGGGTGTCTATGACATGCGGGATTGACTATGACTGTGGGATGACTGCAAACCATAAGGAATCATTACAAAAAATATCTAATCTTTCTTTATACAATAAACAGCATTTTCTAAAACTGGAACACAACTTTAAGTGCCTATGACTCGTCTTGTAGATACAGAATGGACAATGGCTGGCCCGTAATGCCATAAACCATGGGACAGAGCTGTGGGTATGGAGTAAATACACTACTGCAATTGCTCAAAAACCTAGCTGCATGAGCAAATGATTGTTTGCAAGCTGTGACTTCAGGCGATAACATAGGTATTGCTCAGAAGCCACGGTTGCCAGTGTAATTAAATGGTCCGACTACATTATTAAATTGATACCCTAAATGACCCACTCCTCAATAACATCTAGAAAATCTGCCCTTGGTTCCGGATGTGGTAGCTGCGGACCCCCCTGTATCAGGTATCCTGCATACATGCAATATCAAGGGAACTAACCAGTTGTTCTTATACCATAGCTACTCCTACAGCTGCAGCAATGTCCAGGCTACCACCCAAATGGGACATATCTAAACCTATAACTACAATAGTAGTTATCTGCAACCATAGAATTTCCTGGACACAAAGAGCACAGGACTTGTATAGAGATGGTGAAGTGACTACCTCTGTGCTACTTACTGTCCATAAGTCTCCAATTGAGAAGGGGATCATATACAAAAGCTTCCAGCACGGCCATGACACTGTCCTTGTGTTCTCGTAACACCTCCATTACTGTGTGACACGTAATGCGGTAATTTCCATCGAGGCCGGTTACCTGTGGACAGAACATGGGGTTGTGAAACGGCATCTAATATTAGATATTATCTGTATTCTGTGTGTATCCATACACACCTCCATCGCGTTGGTCAACATTCTTGTCAGCCGGAATGGGATCTTCTCTGGAAACTTTTCCCTGGTCATGGCCACCTAGAACACATAACATGTTGACCGTATATGTGCACACATTTCTCATTTTACTATCTGCCGCTGAGAGCAACTGGTAATACAGCAGACCCCCAGGACTGTATTGCTGGTGTTTGCTGTCTTCATGGGCGACTAATATTCAGCAATTTAATGATGTTTATCCGGGTCTCTTCCAGTCATCTGCTTCATATTACATGTCCTGCTTTCTTACTGTCTATTTGATATCATTATCTGGTGTTTAAAGTCCTAATCAGATTTAAGCAGAAACACGCAATCAAGGGTCCCTCTTCCGGGTGTGTGCACAGCCTCTAATAATCCTGATTAAGGGGGGTGCAAGGGCATAGTTATGTCCCAAAAAATCTTCAGGAAATGATGTCACCACCATAGATATGTACACAGAAGATACAGGACATTACTCTGCACATCTCAGCAGAACTACAACCCCAAATATGCACGGCATGGATGAGGAAGAGTCAGCGGTTTTCCACTTTGGAGAGCTTCCCTAGACGATGAGCCAACAGTAATGAATGGGTTCCACCATAATAGGCCATAATGGAAGTGGCTGATGTTAACCGGGGAAATGAAATTAGTGACAAAACAAATTATTACCTCAAAACAGTCTCCAAAGTCGATATGAAGAATTTTCCCACTGAGTCGATCCAGCATCAAGTTAGAGGGGTGTCTGCAAGAAAATCACCGGTATCAAGAACATCCCTTCCATATATATTACCCTCTTTTTATATACACAAACCACACATACCGGTCACCCAGCCCTAGGATGTACCCGACCATGGACATCACTGCCAGAGACCGTGTGTAATTGGTTCTTCTGTCAAACCAGACCTGAAATAGAAAGTAATCCAAGCATTTATTATGGAAGTCGGATCCACATTACACCTGTACCGGAGAACATTGGGTGGCAGAGGATATGCTCACTCTAAGTGCAGCTCCCACTAAGAACCACGGCCAATGTCTGCCCTTAATGCAGTGTGAGGGCACCATCATATCTGCCACTATGGTTGTGCGCAGCATTATTTGTCCTCACTGACACATGACAGATGCCTACAGAGCAAGAAAATGCTCCAGACACTGGCCTCTGACACGGAGTGGCACCTCCATAAGCGTTCTCGAATTACAAGCATTTCCCATATTGGTTCCCTCGACTTTCTGTATTACTGGACGTCAGACTCCTTAAGTACCCAGTGATTTTCCCTATTGTTTTTGTTTTTTATCTCCCTGGAGCCGTAACTTTTTAAAAAATTTTCTCTTCACATAGCCGTATGGGGGTTTGTTTTTTGTGGGACAAGTTGTACTTTCTAATGCCACCATTTAATATTGTATGTGATGTAGTGGGAAAGCTGGGAAAAAGAATTCCAAATGGGACGGAGTTGAAAAAGAAAAATGCAATTCCCATATAGTTTTATGGGTTTTGTTTTACAGCGTTCCTACCTGTTAGGCTACTTTCACACTAGCGGCAGAGGTGTCCGGCAGGTGACCCGTCTGCAGCTGGAACTACTCTCCGTCCCCGTTCACTATACTGAGGGCGGGCCGGAGTTCCAGCCGCAGCATGGCAAACATGTCAAGAGGCGTCCGGACTAAACATGTAGCCATGCGATGCCATGATGACTATGTGATGACTATGACATGTAGCCATGCGATGCCATGATGACTATGACATGTAGCCATGCGATGCCATGATGACTATGACATGTAGCCATGTGATGCCATGCTTTGGATGGGGCAGGCACGATGTATGGTGCCTGGTGCCAAGTGGTTAATGGAGATTAAAATAATATAAAAATGTAACTGAGGGCCTCCTACCTCTGAGCTTGGACTTTTCAACCACAGTAGCTTGGCCAGGTCGTCCCCAGCGGTGTTATTCACAGCATGCTCAAACACTTCCACCTTCTGCATGAGGGTGAGATGATCGTAATCTGGAGCCATCTACAACCAAGAATGGAATCTAGTTGAAGTTCTGTCATTCTTATACTCAGCGATTTTTCGTAAACTATTCTGGTTACCCTCAGCATGATGCGGTGCTCGATGTTCAGGAGGATCTTCTTCTTCTCACGATAGTCTCGTATTAGGGCGTGTAGTGTGTCACAGTGAGGAACCCAGCCGATCAGCCCCGAGTTGGTGGACAGAGGGATAACTGCATATCTCTGGATACTGCCGAGACAGCAAACCCCAGAAAAAAAAACCTGACTCCTTTTTCTTTCCTACACAGCACACACATGCTGGATGATGGTGAAGTCTTTACCTGAGGTTTTTCCGCAGAGATGCTGGGTCATTGGCTAGAAGTGTGTTGACCAGTCCAAAGAGCTGCATCACCCTCTCATCCTGACGAAGATCTTCGTGTCCTTTCAGCAGAAACATGAACTCGTGCCCATTGCTCCCTGCGAGGTAAAATCAACACAACAATCAATTATAGAAATACAAAGATATATGGATATATAGTTGCACAACATGTAATAAACAATAGGAGTAAAAGTAAATCTGGATATATGTGGCGCTATGCCGACTAAAGATAAAAAAGGAAGTCCTTAGTTACACATATTTGCAAATGCGTGATTATGCCCACTCACCAAACTTCACGGTAACTTCCTGTGGAGTGGGTCCCTACACTCATCTATGCCTCTGTTCAGACTAAATCCAAGTCTCCATTATTCAGGGCGTGTGGAACCAGCTAAATAGGAATCCTATCAGGAAGTCCTGGGTGAATGGGCGTCGCTAGGTCCAAAAGGGTTTGCGGGGCCCATTATATATAACAATAGAAAATTCGGACCAGCGATAAATATATATATATTTTCATAAGTGCATATCCATAAAGCAAAATTATAGAAATACAAAGATTTCCTATTTAGCTGGTTCCACACGCCCTGAATAATGGAGACTTGGATTTAGTCTGAACAGAGGCATAGATGAGTGTAGGGACCCACTCCACAGGAAGTTACCGTGAAGTTTGGTGAGTGGGCATAATCACGCATTTGCAAATATGTGTAACTAAGGACTTCCTTTTTTATCTTTAGTCGGCATAGCGCCACATATATCCAGATTTACTTTTACTCCTATTGTTTATTACATGTTGTGCAACTATATATCCATATATCTTTGTATTTCTATAATTTTGCTTTATGGATATGCACTTATGAAAATATATATATATTTATCGCTGGTCCGAATTTTCTATTGTTACACAACAATCAATTGGCAGCAGCACTTCTGTGCCATAGTAGATGGCCACACCAGTCTCTGATAGAGGCATGAAGACCCAGCATGGTTCTAGTCATACATATAATGGGGGCTCCCGACTCTACTGTGACAGATGCTGTCAAGGGAGAAAATGAAAGGGTATTAACTTTCAACCCAAAATCCTTCTGTACTGCCAGGAGATAAGCCACAACCAGAGGTGAAAGAGCAGAAAGCTGATGTCAGAACCCACTGAAAGCACAAACACGCAAACCAAGTGTGTATGTGTGAGAAGGAAGAGATATTGCAAGGGGTATTGGCATCTTAACACTAAGAAGCCATCAGACTCAGCTAAGCTCAGTGAGTGTACGACCAATCAGCCAGCAGGGGGCAGCAGGGAGATGTGAAGTTGTGCAGGCAGAAGTAGCTATGGACATGGATCCTGGTGATCTGTATGGTCACTGACAGATTGTCCCCAGAATATCAGCCATGGGACAAACTGGATCGTAAAGGAAATGTGTCACCAAATTGCTTTCTACCTGATAAAACCAGATGGTTACACATCTCCTTTTTTTCTAATCTGCTTTATTTTCTGATAGCAGATTTATTTATTTTATTTCCTGAACATAATTATGGGAGCGGTCATCTTGCCTGAGCTGTTCTTAAAGGGGTTGCCCTCAGGATAGGTCATCAATATCAGATTGGGGGGGCCTTGCAGCACCCCCACCGATCAGATGTTTGAAGAGAAAGCAGCGATCGCTCGAACAAGCACTGCCTTCTCTTCACTGTTTACCTGCTCGCCGTCGCAACTGCAACGGTGAGCAGGTGTAATAACATCCTATCCTCCCATTCACTTCAATGGGACAGCTCCTTCCTGTTCAAGTGGATACTACAGAACTGTCCCATTGAAGTGAATGGGACGGATGAGATGTAATAACACCTGCTTACCACTGCAGTTGCGATGGCGAGCAGGTAAACAGTGGAGAGATGGTAGCGCTCATACAAGTGCGGATTTCTCTTCAAATAGCTGATCGGTGGGGGTGCTGGAAGTCCGCCCCTGCCAATATGATATTCATGAGCTACCCTGGGGCTTCACTGTGTATGTTTATGGTAGACACAGGGGGCAAGAGATAGTTATTTGGGTCTGTTTTCAAGCAACAAGCAGAATTTTGAATGCAGCTCTGGATGTGCATGAAGTACAAGCCAAGATGTATCTCATGATCAGTATGAAACAGCAAAGTACAGCGTTTGAAAGTCAGGCTACATCACAACGATTTAAAGGGGTTGTCCATGATTAGAAAAACATGTCTGCTTTCTTTCAGAAACAGCAGCACACCTGCCCATTGTATCTGCCTGCTATTGCAGCTCTGTTCTTTAAAATAAATGGGGCTGAGCAGATAGGTGTGGAGCTGTTTTAGGAAGAAAGCAGCCATATTTTTTAACCTTGTCTAACTTATAAAATTGTATTCAAAAGAGTTACACGTTAAAGCCAAACAAGTATGAGTGACGCACCCATTAGTGTTAGTTTTCGAGGCCGCTGCTTGGAGGTGATGACCTGGAGAGACGGCGCAATGGACTGGATGCGTATTATTGGTTGATTGGGATCATATGTTCCTGGCACTGCCAATTCCAAGTCTCGACACATCAACAGTTTAGGGGACACATACTGGAGCTCCAAGGAGGTGAGCTGAAACACAAGACCAGAAGACGATAGAGTCCCCAACATTTCCAGCAACAAGTGACTAATAATAAGAAGACAAGGTCAGTTCTCCATCCATTTACCTGAGGCAACTGCTTGGAGATACGTCTGAAGACGTGGTAATACAGGTCCCATGCCTGCGTCAGGTCCTTCACATTTCCAGATTTCATGTACTTTCGACACCAGTCTTGAGCCTCCATTAAATCTCTACCATAAGCCTTCAGGACAGGAAGAAACAAAGATGACGTGGAGAGTGGACAAAACAAGATATTAAGGTGCAATTATTCAGGAAGGATTTTCCACTAGATGTCACCTATCAGTCTGACTGCTCGACATTAACCCGAGATAATTGGTTCATCGTGACAGGAATGTGGAACACACCTGATTAAAAGAGGTCTCCTTCAGCGTCTGAGGTCCTCTCTCCATCATCGCATGAAGGGGATCCAGCACAGCAAACATGCCTTTCACGTTCCTCTCTCCAAAGTACAGACGTGATGCCTCCTCCAGACCCTCGTGCCACATCTCATGCCAGAGAATTGCAACTCTGATCAGCTCCTCGCTCACCTGATGCCAGAAAACAAACAAGAGATGGGTTAAAAAAGTAACATATGGGCGGCATGGTGGCGCAGTGGTTAACCCTTTAAGCTCCACATTTAGAAGTAAATGTGCAGTGCATTGTCCAGAGCTTTGACCTGTTTAATACCATGCGCCGTCTATGTATGTTGCATGCTCCTGGGTTTGAAATGTGCGCCAGTGTAAATATACGGCATAGGTTTAAAGCTCCTGCTCCTATGCTGGCGGCATGGGGTCAGGTGCCCAGCTGCCAGAGGCTGGTATCCCTGGAGCAGGGGCGTTGCTAGGCTAAAACATTCGGGGCCTGGGCCCCTGATGTTTTCTCCCAGGCCCCGAATGTCCTGCCTGTTAGACAAATACTATTGTATTGCCGTCCTCAGGATGGCAGTACAATTGAATCTAACCTACTGCAAGATATGTAGGACCTGTGATGACATCACAGGTCATGTGATCAGTGCCTTCCAATCCTGCACTGGTCACATGACTGTGACATCATCGCAGGTCTTTTTCAACCCCTGTCTTCTAAACTGAAGAGGAGAATTGTAGGGAAGAAGCTACAGTGAGCTCTGCTACATCAGAAGAGGTAAGTGAAGGGAGAAGAAGAGGGATGCTGGGAGTTGTGGTTATTTAACTGGGACTGTATAACAGGGCAGAAGGGAGGGATGTTATCATGGGACTGTGTGTTGGAGGTGACTTGGGCAGGGTTCTGTTAGGGTACTTTCACACCTGTGGCATGGGACTCCGGCAGGCTGTTAGGATCCGTGCTGCCGCAGGTGCACGTGTGGGAAACTACGCTCCGGCCCCATTCACTGTAATGGGGGCGGGCCATGGATCTGGCTGCAGCACGGCAACCCCTGCCGAGAGGCGGCCGGAACAAAAGTACAGCATGTTGTACTTTTGTTCTGGCCGCCTCTCGGCAGGGTTTGCCATGCTGTGGCTGGATCCGTGGCCCGCCCCATTACAGTGAATGGGGCCAGAGCGTAGTTCCAGCCCCACATGTGCACCTGCGGCAGCACGGATACGGCGGGCTGTTCACCCAATGGAACAGCCTGCCGTAGTGCCCTGCCACAGGTATAAAAAAACTAGCCTTAGGCTATTTTCCCCCTTTCGTTGTAAGGGTCTGTTTGTGAGATCCGTCACAGGCTCTTATAAATGGTCCTGCACTGATCAGTTTTGTCCTAATGCATTCTGGATGTAAAAGGATCCGTTCAGAATGCATCAGTTTTGCTTCAGTTCAGTCTCCATTCCGTTTTGGCCACGTGAAGAAACTGATCCAAACTGGCTATTTAAAAGATAATACAACTGGATCCGTTCAGAACAGATGCAGACAGTTGTATTATCATGACGGAAGCGTTTTTGCTGATCCAGCAAAAACGCTGGTGTGAAGGTAGCCTTATTTACTTTGGACTGTGGCGTGGAGTGATGTTATTTACATGGGACTGCATCTTGGAGGTGGCTGAGGGCAGTTTTATGTTTACATGGGACTGTGGGGAGGAGTGATGTTATTTACATGGGACTGCATGTTGGAGGTGGATGTGGGAGGGAAGTAATGTTATTTACATGGGACTGTATGTTGAAGGCGGCTGTCGGAGGCAGTGATATTTACATAGGACTGAATGTTGATGATGGCTATGGGAATGATGTTATTTACATGGGACTGTATTTGGAGGGGACTGTAGATAGAGAGGGATATTATTTACATGGGACTGTATATTGACTGTATAGTGATGTTATTTACACAGGAGGGAAATAGCTTTATTTACTTGGGACTGTATGGTGGAGGGGGTGAGGAATTATAATTTCTGAGGACACTAAATGGAGGAATATAACTACAGCGGGCACTTCAGGGCGAGCATTATAACAATAGGGGGGGCGATATAAATACTGGGGGCACTGTAGGGGTATTATAAGTCCAGGGGACATTAGGCGTTCTTATTACTACTGGGGGCTCTATAGGAGAGACTTATAGATCCGCCTTATTTCTACTAAGAGCACTATGGGGGCCTTATTACTACTGAGGGGTCTGTAGAGAGCTTGATTGTCACTGGGGGAACAATAGGGGGCCTTATTACTACTGGGGTCTCTGTGAGGGCATTATTAATACTGGAGGACTCTTCTAGTAATGGGGACAATCTTGGGGAGCATTATCTGTACTGGGGTCACTGTAGGGTGTAGTGTTACTAATGATGGAATTACTACTGCTAGGACTATTACTATGGGGGGCAGTATTATTTCTCCAGGATAGTATTTGGAGGTTTTGGGGGGCACAGCGAGCAGGAGGATAAGGCTGTGGGACTCCAGGTTGGGGGATGATGATAGAAATGTGAAGAAGCTAAGATGTCCGTGTGTCACATTCTTCAGAGACGAGGTGGCTGAGAGAAGTTGTCCGGACCAAATGGAGAAGATGATGACAGAGGATGACATCTAAATCAGAGGAGACGTCACCTGGGAGGCACTGGATGGTAGGTATGTTCTTCTGTTGGGACAAGGGTCGACATAGAGAATTTGGCCATATTCATTGGGGCTTGGGCCCCGGATCATTTGAGACCCTAGCAACGCCCCTGCCCTGGAGGATATCCACTGTCTATAGAGCGCTCAGTAAGAGGCAGTGTCACCACACTGATAATAAACTAATGTCACCACGGGGGATGCTTTCCCTTTGTGGATCCTATAGATGCAGTTACAGTGGAAAACTGCTAAATAAAAAATTACTAAGAACCTCAGCTCACTAAAGGATCAGATTACATGACGCTAACAGACGTCTATGTAGAGGGAAAAGTGAGTACGCTGACATCCTCCAGATCAAGAGTGGGGAGTAAGGTTTAGAGGAAAATCGCCTGCTAAGTGAAGAAAGAGGCATTTTCTCTGATAAGATATATTACAAAGTTTCATATATTGGCTTGTTGGAGAACATTTTTGTTTGAATTTTACTGAAGAATTTCCCATATGTCTTTTTGCATTATAAAATCACCTTATTATAATTCTATAGAGTTACCTTCTTATACTTATAATTACTTCTTCAACACTATACCCATTCAAGGACGGTTCCTCTCCCCCACCCCACTTTGAGGGGTTCACTCACCATCACGGCTTGCTGTACTAGGGTGTTACTATGTTCACACATGTTCTTCAGGATCTTGTTTGCGGCGTTGTGACGTGCTGTGGTAGTAGATTTAGAGGCGACAGTCAGGGGGTAAATCAGAGCCTGCGGGGGGAAGTAACAGACCATGTAAAAACAAGAGAACAGAGTCATGCTATCCACATGAGCCTGCCTTCAGCAGCATGAAACAAAGGTCATTGTACTAAACTAAGCAAAAGTAGTCATAGGAAGGGATGATAATCTGTCCTCCTAAAGACGGTCCCTGGGGACCATTGTCCAGCTGCACATGGATAAGCAGGGGCCCATCTTATGAGCTGCACAATCAAGAGAACAATCTTGGTGAAAAACAAGTACAAATGAGGTGAAACTAATGGAGCTTCACAAGCTCACATCTAATGCAGCTCAAATTAGAAAAATTTGTTGAGTGACAACTGAGAATTTGCATTTAATATGCGGGGTGGGTTGAACAGTTATACACATGGATGTAATTAGCAACTACTAGTATACACAGTATTACCCGGACCCTAAACGATTTGTTCAGTACCTTCCATCTTGTAACACAATGCATGTAAACTTGTCCCAACTATGTGGGGTCTTCTATCCCTGCCCTTCCTAATCAGTACAGGATACGTAATGTATGTACACAGTGATTCTACCAGCAGAATAGTGAGTGCAGCTCTGGAGTATAATACAGGATGTAACTCAGGATCAATACAGGATAAGTAATGTATGTACATAGTGACTCCACCAGCAGAATAGTGAGTGCAGCTCTGAAGTATAATACAGGATGTAACTCGTGATCAGTACAGGATAAGTAATGTATGTACATAGTGACTCCCCCAGCAGAATAGTAAATGCGGCTCTGGAGTATAATACAGGATGTAACTCAGGATAAGTAATGTAAGTATTCAATGACTCCACCAGCAGAATAGTGAGTGCGGCTCTGGACTATAATACAGGATGTAACTCAGGATCAGTACAGGATAAGTAATGTAAGTATTCAATGACTCCACCAGCAGAATAGTGAGCGCACCTCTGGTGAATAATACAGGATGTAACTTAGGATCAGTACAGGTGAAGTAATGTAATGTATGTACACAGTGACTCCACCAGCAGAATAGTGAGTGCAGCTCTGGAGTATAATACAGGTGTAAGGCCTCTTCCACACTAGCGGCAGCACGGATACGGCGGGTCAAGTGTCCCTCCGTATCCGTGCTGCCGCAGGTACACTGTGGGGCCGGAACAAGGTAGTCAAAAGTTGACCTCAAGGCTCCTCAGACCCTCCTCTATACTTCATAATGCAGTTCTGCAAACTCGGCTGTTGTGTGACTGCAGAAGCCCACCAGGGAACCAGTCGCACATAGCAGGGTTGTTTCCTTACAACTGCTGGAGTTTTTCAGGCCAGGCCGGGCCGGGCCCCTTCATATACAGCGCTGTGACATAGGGGGCCCACCTCCGGCTTGCTACATCAGCCATCCATCCAGACGGCCAACGCCACCCCCACAGCCCCCCGTCCGCACGCGATTGAACAGCAGAAGCTCCAAGCCGAAGCCGGCAGCGTCCTCGGAAGATGAGCAGCAGGGCAGTGGCACAGCAGCGCAGCATAGTGGACATTTCAGGTATGTGCCTGATCCGTCATTACCTCCATTGAAAGTCAATGGAGGACGGATCCAGTTTCTATTGTGTCACACCAAACAGATCCATCCCCATTGACTTGCATTGGGGGTCATGCCGGAACCGTCTTGGTGCGGATGCCTGGACCGGAGAGCAAACCGCAGCATGCTTTTAGGAGCATTCCGTTGTCTTCAGTTCAGTTTTGCCCCCATTGACAATGAATGGGGACAAAACTGAAGCGTTTTATTCCGGTATTGAGCCCCTATGACGGAACTCTATACCGGAATTATAAAACGCTAATGTGAAAGTAGCCTACAGGATAAGTAATGTAATTTATGTACATAGTGACTCCACCAGCAGAATAGTGAGTACAGCTCTGGAGTATAATACAGGCTGTATAGGCTGATCAGTACAGGATAAGTTATGTACGTGTATGTATACAGTGACCCAACTATTTATATAAATTACTTCTATATGCACATGCTTTTATATATGGAATGCGAGCAAAAATTTTGGTGGAAGAACTTTAATCATGAGTCTCATCATACTTCATAACTCTATGGCTCTGGTCTTTGTAACTTGTCCAGAGCAGAATTCAGATGATCAGAGATATTATGAGACCTTGCCTAATATGCCAAAATCAATACATGCAGAAATACTCAGATGGACTCACAGTCCAGTTTATCAGAAGCGATCTCTGAAGGCTTCCAGGGGAATCACAGCTCCATTGTTCATTCTTCCAGTAATCAGAGGCAGTGATATAAATTCCAGAGAAGCGTCATAAAAGAACCTAGCAGTTTCCTCATTGTTCCTGAGCCTTATGATGATTCTTATAACTACAAACATTTCATTCCAGAGCCATGTGCCTGCCACTGCTGGAGGAAAATATCCAATTTCATTTGAAATTCCAAGGCTGATCCGTTGTCACTCGTCCCAGGCAAAATAAACTCCTGTCTGATTCCTCCGGATAATCAGAGGTAACCGGCCCGTGACCAGTTTATCTTGGAGTCAATAGGACCTGCATCACACACAGAAATAATCCTCCTGTTATAGGAATGTAGAGTTTGAAAGGGGTATTAGAAGCAGTAGAATGCTGAGGACAGTGATTGGCTGCAGAGGTCACATGATGTATCCAGGTACATAGGCACTGCTGTTTGTAAACAAATAGTGGCGGGAGGAGCGGAGCGGCACCGCAGAGAACAGAACTGGAGAAACTGTGGGGGGTAATATTATAATAACACCTAAAAAGAAGGCTCAATATTACACAGCAGGTGGCCACAAAACCTCATAACATGAACCCCAATTGAAAAAACAGACACTCAAAATATCATAAAGAAGAATTTTATTGATGACCAAAAACATCTAAAATTTCGTTGCATAAATATCATAAAAGGTATACAAGCAGTGGCCCCGACTCGTTTTGCACTATGCACTTTATTGATATGTAACCTATAGGGCATCTGTGCCGTCCATTACCTTCTTTTTTAAGGCTACACACTAAGGGCCCATTCAGACGGCCGTATTATTGCAGGTCCGCAATAATGCAAACCGGCAATACTACGGCTGCCGCCCGGCGTGTATTCTGCAGCGCTGCCGAACACACGGCCGGGCGCCCCATTCAAAATGCCTATACTTGTCTGCTCATGTGGAGAAGTATAGGACATGTTTTATCTTTTTATGCAGAGCTCCGTGCTGCGGCTGTGCGCTCCCATAGAGATGAATGGGGCCGCATATATTCCGCAATATCGCGGAATAGATACGGCCCCATTCACGCGGTCGTGAATTATGAGATTAGGATAATGAGATTTTAGATGTTTTTGGTCAATAAAATTCTTCTTTATGATATTTTGAGTGTCCGTTTTTTCAATTGGGGTTTATGTTGGGGGGAGGGGAGGGGGCGTTTATATCATTGTTTTTTATTTGAGGCAATTGTAGGGCTTTCTGAGATTTTTCCCGGATTACTATGGTTTTTAATAGTTATGATCATGCAGTTGCTTACCTCATGTACATCTTCCCCATTTTTCAATTTGGACTCTCCTGACCCGTTTCCATCATGTAAAAGAATCTGAGTTTCGTTTAGATCCTGTATATAGCGCTTCCAGTTGCTACATCCAACCAAACCCATGATGCACTGCTCCTTTCTCTGCCACAGCTCCAGCACTGCCTCCAACAATGCCGAGCTAGTTTATAGCTCCTCCCGCGCAGCTAGTTACATAGACACTATGGGGGACATTTTTTTAAGACGGGCATTTTAGATGGTAATATCCGCTATAGTTGGCAGTGGATCCGTCAAAGTTATGAAGAGGCGCCAGCCTCTACATAACTTCAGCACATCTAGCGCCAGTCTAAATGTAAGACAGCTTCCTTGTTGGCTTACATTTAGACCATTTTCTACACCAAAAACAAGTGTAGAAAATGATGAATGAGACTGGCCTGCCGACCGTCCCCGCCCACTATTTTTAGATCTGGCGTGAGTGGGGAAAAGTCACAGATTGTGGCACAAATAACCTTTGCACCGCAATCTGCACCAGGAGTACAACTAATATAGGCGTATTTCTGGATAGTAAATGACCCCCCATGTCCAAAGACATAACCTCACATCTATTCATACTTGTACTGCTCAAGGTCTCACGGTTTTGCCATCAAGGAATAGAAATAATTAGACTGAAAACCTTCTCCGCTGAAGTCCTGCTAATGCATAAGCAGTGTTTGCTGAATGTGAGAGCTCTGAGACACTTAAAGGGAACCGGTATCGGGTTGGAGCCCTATAAACCATTATGACCATGCTGTTGTACATGAGAGTGCATCTACAAGCTGGTCCTCAGCAGGACAGCAATCCGGAGATCCTGCTTCGTACGCTAAATGCCAAGTGTCCTCTGGCCATATCCAGTCTTCCCGCGTGTCCAGCCCTAAGCCAGTCTATCCTGACATGGAGTTCCCTGCTGCAGGCATCGACATTCTACGCATGCATTGGTCTCCTAATCAAAAAATGATAGGCTGGTTTTATAACTTTGCTTGTGACAGCGAGCTGGTAATGTTTTAGAAGAGAAAAACTTGGTAATAGATTCCCTGTTAGGCCTTGTTCACACTTCAGTGATTTGGTCAGTGATTTCCATCAGTTATTATGAGCCAACACCAGTAGTGAAGCTACACAGAGATAAGGTAGAATGGGAAGATCTGCTCCTGTTCTGTGTTTCTGACCACCTGGTTTTAGCTCACAACAACTGATGAAAATAACTGATCAAATAACTGAAATGTGAACTCAGCCTTACTGGAGTTGTTCTCATCAGGACAACCTCTCTCTACATACCCTCGGTCGCACAGTAGAAGGCAGATATCAAGCAGCAGCTCTTGCTCTGCCAGATCTGGTCCACATATCTATTACTTGGTCAGCCATTCCTTTCTATAGTTGTGAGTAATTTCAGATTTCCTGTATATGGGTAATGTTTATTCCGCTGCATCATATCTGAGGGCAGCAAGTGACTCAGAACTGCTACCTCACAGTGCAGTGTATTCCCATGTGATGGAGAAGCACACTACTCTCCCCTGTCTCTTCCTTGTGATAGTTTTCTCCTTGTCGGCTCATACAAGCAGGACATGGGGGGTGTGCAGTGTGAAGATTCTGCAAGCAGCACACAGATAGTAGACACAGTCAGTGTGATCGATGATTATCTAACCATGTAGTTCACAGGAAGTCAGCCACACAGGGGAGCGCACATTCTGGACTGGTGGTCAGACTGGGAGCACAAAACACAACTGCCCATAATGGGCTCAATATATATGGGAGCAACTGAGCTCGGATGAAACCAGCTACACAGCTAGAATATGGGTGGGCAGGTAGCACTATGCACCCCAAAATTTTTTTCCAGATTGCTAGAAGAACTCCCAGCAAAAATTTTATTCCATGTCCTGCTAGAAATGTACATGATGTAATCTGTAGTGAATGTCATTTTCTTACCAGTGTCTTATATCATCCTGAAGTTTCTTATCTGTGTCATGTGACCAGCAATCAGACCCATCAACTCACACAGAGACTTGTGTGTGGACAGGAAGTCTAATCCTCTATGCATTCCTATGGGAGCCTCACTTTCAGTCTCATAGGAATGAATAGAGCAGTTACTGGCTTTCTGTCCTGGGTCAGTTGGAGGTCAGGGAGTTGGTCACATGACCCAGCTACAATAAGAAGAGAGGTTATTACTCACAATTACAGTCTCTGATAAGAAGAGGACATTCACTATAGATTATATCATGCACCTTTCTAACAGGAGAGAGAATAAAAATTTTTTATTCTTCTTTAATCTTACAGGCTGTTTGAACTACTGAGGCGATCTGATTACCTGTGGATGATATCGTCCAATATCAGTGAGCAGCTGGTGGATGAGACGTCCTACCAAAGGTCTGGGGGTATCTATTCTTGCAATGAGCTGTGGAATAACCTGTGTGCATCAAACAAACATTTAGAAATGATTATATATAGTGAATATTTGCAATATGTATCTGTGGATACAATGTGCATGTATCAGTGTATATATTCGTGTGTGTACAGACAGTCTCACAAGCCAGCGTGTAATGTATACAATGATGACGTACAGTCACGTGGCTGGGGCTCCGTAAACCTCTCATTACAGTGTAAATCATTACAGAGGATGAATGCTATATGAGTCTTAGGTTTCTTTATGGAAAACACATTTGGGCGCTGCCCGTCCTAACTTGTGTATGTGGTAATCAGTGAAATATTTCACTATCCAAATAAGCTTCTTAAAGGGAAAAGAATGAAAAGCAACGTTGTGGAGAGGACATCAGTGACCGGGAGGATCTTACCTGCAGCCATGTGTCTATCTGAATGGTTTTAATTCCCTCAACGAGAGCTTCATTCACATCAGGCCAGTGACCATAATCAAACCAGAGAGTGAGGACTCTGCAAGGGGAACACAACGAGCTGTCACAATCCTGTCACTGAAGCCCTGGCTGCGGTCACTGCATATACACCCTGCTCCATTCTGCAACCCATCTTCAGACACCCTATTAGAGCATAGTGAGCTAACATAAGGGGCGGACTAGCCATAGACCCTACAGGGAGACTTCCCGGTGGGCCAATGTCCAGGGGGAAACCTGAGCCCTCCTCACGCTCACCAACCATGGTAAGTAATGATCTGAGGCTTCCCTCCTGATTTCCATTCTAAGACAATTGAAGTAGAAGGCACTAGCCACCACTGAAGGACAGTTTTGGGGAAAATATTTTGTGCTGCTGGGACGGTATTTTGTGATGCACAGTGGTATTTGGCTCTTCTGGGGTGGTATAGTGTGCCGCAATATGGTATTGCTGGCCCCGCCTACTTGTGTTGACCCTGCCTTTCAATTTGGGCCCCACTACAAAATAGGGCCACTTTAAGTTCCCAGTCCACACCTGGCTAACAGAGGGTGGGTGGTTGAAAAAAGGGGCATCTGCAGATCATTTCACCCACACAAGGCTCTTGTTTTAGGCACTCGAGCTTTGCCATTAGTAGCCACTCGCTGGTTTCAATGGATCCGCAGACCTGCCCTATGAGAAATGTTCATGTCAGATAGCTTTTGCAATCCTTTTTGAGACTTGATGAAAAGAACCAGCAGCAGAAGAGACAGTGGTCTAGGGTGCTGCAGAGCACTGTGACTGGTACTATTACATCGGCACTAACATGGTTTGTACTATAACAGAAAAAGTGGTAGCACAGGTTCTAATACAGTGCTACCGTACAAATGTTTTGGCTCATCTGTATTCATACTAATTTGGCTGCTAAAATATCCGGAGAGGCGACATATTTTGCTTAGCTTGTCCAGGAACCAGGGATCCAGAGCAATGCAATCAGCTCCTCATCCATATTACTTCGGGTGTTGGCGTCCACTAGGTCCTAGTTTGTAGGTTGAGTCTCTTCCTACTGGACTTTGAGTTTCCTCTACTTCTCTCCCTGGACCATAATGAACAAGTTTCCCGGAATTTAGGACCCAGAACCCAAAAAATATTTCTCATTTTTATCTTATTGCTCAGATTTTATTCACTTCACCAGCACGAAGGGTAAATTTTAGATCTCGCTACAGGATTGTTCAGTTGGCCGCTAGCATCTCTCATATCCTCCGTTTAATCCAGGAAATACTTGCTTCCCTATCATCCACGCTTTAATCTCACAGGGAGAACAAGACATTGCCCAAGAGGAAATTGTGCAGGGAAAGAAGGCAACGCTGGAGCCAAAGCTTAAGACATGGCGCAGCTGCTGAGAGTCTTACCTCAAGGTATCCTGCAGGTTGTTTCCCCGAGACAGAGAGATGGAGCGGAAAAAGCCTTGCACGGCCGGCACAGTGTATTGTAATAACGTCTGAGAGATGTCCTGTGTGCAGAACGAAGAAATCACATAAAACCACCCAAAATGATCAAGCATATCATAAAGGGAACCTGCCAAAAAAAACTTTAATTCAGGGCATCTCATTTCTCTCCATTTGTTTTTGTCCCATATCTCAGGTATATACATTTGCTCACCTTTTTTGTAATGTACCAATAGATTTTTATAATTGGCACATAACAGGTAGGAAATAGTGTTAGGTTCCCCTTCTACAGAGATCACCTGGACGATTTGGTGAACAGGCCCAGATAATTTTGTACAAAATATATTTGCCAAGAATCTCTAATTTACCAAACAAGCATAGCATTAGCTCCAGAATACTTCATATCTCTATGGCATTTTGTGCTTTATCTGGTCAGCAGTGTGCCGTTGCATTGTATGTATTTTCCTTTTCATTGCAATCAGCCATAGCAACGTGCACCTGCGCATTGGGATGTGCTGACTGAAAACCCCTCTTTTTCTTTGTAAGTTTGTACTGGAGGTGTGGCTACTCCATTTGGTCATGCACTCCTGACTAGCCCCGCCTGCTCCATAGGCTGATTTTAACTAGTGTAACTATAAAGCCGAGTGGACTCGGCATGCATGCTTGGTACCTGCATCCCTGTATTAGTGGAGGCCTTTGAAGCACCATAAATGGCAAAAGGCAGAAGGGACCCAGCATGCATGTGGAACCAAACACCCCCTGATTATACGGAAGCCAAGGTTGGCACAAAACAGGTAGGAAATAGTGTTAGGTTCCCGTCCTACAGAGATCACCTTGACGATTTGGTGGACAGGCCCAGATAATTTTGTACAAAATATATTTGCCAAGAATCTCTAATTTACCAAACAAGCATAGCATTAGCTCCAGAATACTTCATATCTCTATGGCATTTTGTGCTTTATCTGGTTAGCAGTGTGCCGTTGCATTGTATGTATTTTCCTTTCCTTGTCCAATAGATTTTTATAGTTTACAATCCTGAATAGTCCATACAACTTCCACCTTCCATAAGGGAAACTAAAGCAAATCAAGTGACAAATATGCTTTCCGGTTCTCAATTGGGACATTACATTCATAGTTTGGTTTACTGCAACACATGCACTCCAGCAGGCCAATATAAGACTGTCACTTTAACAGGTAGCCATTCACACTTAAAGGTTATGTACACCTTTGGGGGCAATTATTTGTTATTATTGCATTATACTTATTTTGAGCTAAAAATCTTGAAATTTTTTTCAATTGGTCTTTATTAACAATATGGAATCCTTTTTTGTGTACAGAGCTGACATGGTCTACTAGTTGCCTGTGGATTTTTTTTACCTTTCCGTCATCTGAGGGGCAGATGGGCTCCTTATCTGTGCTCTAAGGCCTCATAAACACTCATTAAAGCTCAATCCTTACCTTACTGATAAGAATGTGGCTTAAATACGTGTACCTCTCAGTAGTTTCCAGATAAGGGTAATTAGATGACCGGCACAAAGTGAAAGTACCAGTCACACAGTTAGAAAAAGTTAATCCTTTGTGACTGAACAGCTCAATATTTTTAATAAAGGCCAATTGAAAAAACAATTTTGAGCCAAAAATAAGTTAAATATATAGCCTTTAAAGGAAGAATTTACCTAGACTGGTATTTCTCATACGCAAAAATTATTATGAGACACATTAATTATTGCACATCTCTGAAGGCCTGTTCTCCATAATCTGAAATGTAACTGAACTCGAAGCTGGCGTGCATTTCAGGTACAGCTTGTGCCAGAAAGATGGCGTAAGTCATTATAAATCTGTGGGCCCCATCCTTTGCAACAAATATGGGGATTCCCACATAAAAAGGACACAAATCGGCAACTTTTCTGTGCAGCAAAACTGGCGCAGAACTTTTAATAAATATCCCTCTCCCAGTTACACAAGTAGGTATAAAATGTATCTTGTACCTCTGATGGCTTCTTTTGCACAGGGGATTGTAAAGGACTGTTCTCCCCGCTCTCTCCTTCGCTCTCATTTTCACTGGCCTCGGTGTTGGCGCTAGCATTACTTGGGTGACGGACCTTCTTTTCCTCCCGTGGTTGGTGATGGTGCTTGAAATGTAGCACAGCCTCAAAATTCATGACAGCCCAGGCATGCCAGGCCTGAGAAGAAAATACCAACGTTAACATACTCGTGTATATATATATATATTGCTAATACCGTTGGCATTCATTGACAAAATGCCGTGATCTCACCTTGTACCAGTTGAGGTCATGTTCGGTGGCGGCACTGAAATACTCAAGCACGTCGGGTATTGTGCACTCATTAATGCCTTCCAAGTTCAGCTGCCATTCCCCAAGCTTCAAGAAACACCTGCAAAACGTGGAAAGTGGGAAAAGGCTTAGGTTTCGAGAGTCAATTAGCCAGTAAGAGGCGGCAATTTACTGATCACTGGGGGTCTGATCCCTGGACCATCCACTGTTGGCTTGAACAAACTGGTGAGGACCTCTTTGCAGATGAAGCTGCTCTATGAAGAGAGCACAGCCCCACTGAAGTACAAGGAGTTGAGCTGTAGTACTGTACAGCACGGGGTCAGGAGATGCCGTGTAGAGAGTCAAAATCTGACAGGGTGCTGTCTTTCATCAGCATTTTGGTCTGTTAAATTCTAGTGATCAGAGGGGGTCTCAAGGGTCGTATTCTCACAAATCAGTTGAGTTATAGCACATATTAATACCTTAGGAGCTGAACACCCCTATAACCCATATGAGGTCCCACAAGTATTTTGGCTCAGGTGGTAGATTCAATCTGATGTAGTAACATGCCATTTCCTAGCCACTTCTGCCACTTGTTAAAAACTTATAGCAGTTGCTTTCCTTGAGATATTAAAAGGGGTTGTCATATATTGATAATCTATTCTCAGAAAGTCCAGACTGCTGACACCCCTGCCGATCTGCTGTCGGAAGGGGTTGGGGCGCTTGTGGGAGGCACTGATTGTCCGGTTCATTTATAATTACACTGCACCTTGAAGAGGACACTGTGCTCGCACGAGTGCTGTGAACCTTTCAAACAGCTGATGACTGGGTCCAACAATGGGCACCCCGCCGATCTGATATACACGACCTTTCAGAGGATAGATTATCAATATCCTAACAGTGCACAACCCTTTCTGACAGTTTCAAGTTGGCATCTAACTACATCTGAATCTAATAGAAGTGACCTTGATTATCTCCTATATAGTAACTGGGTCACAAGGCACAGACATCTTACCATTCATCCTGTAGACATCACAGACTAGTGTAGCAATGAAGACCTTACCTGGCCATAAGTTTCTGCAGCTCCTGTTTGTGCTGCGGGTCATCAGCCACATGCTGGGCCTGAAGCTGCACGTTGCTCACGAACTTCTGCATATCCTGGAAAGCTTCAATCTGCGTTTCACGAGGGGCATGTTGGAAGAACACAGAGGAAGCGAAATTCAAATGGACGAAGAAGAAAATAATGGACAGAGCAGTGATAAAAGAGAAAACTGAAGCACTGAAAAGAACAGAATGGAGCAATACATGAATTGTATCACTACAAGAATCAGTCAGACTTCCTTTTGTGCTTCACCATTTTCACAATCTCTGCTTGCTGTCGGCATATGGCAACATATTTGCTTACATCTGGCCTCTAATTCTCAGCTGAGGTTTTGCTACATTTAAATAGAGTCTAGACAAGGGGTACTGAAATGGCGGACTGCGGTTGCCAGCTGTCTGGACCCCTGCAAGTTCTAGGCCTCAGTGGGTGGGAGGATAAGGAGTCTGGACGCTGATTACAGAGTTTGTAACACATAGTGGGATGTATAGAGAACAGATAAGATTCATGTTGAAAAATTAAATTGAGGAGAAAGACCGTTAAGGTTAAAAGGGACCAAAATACACCTGACGGTCGGGTGGGGCCTTGGTCAGATATTGCTTCATGCTAAGTCTGAAGAGCCTTAAATGCTTTATAAAGAAAGGGAATTTTGTGTACCCAAGTCTCAGCTGACCGAATCAGGACCTCACAAAGTCCATGTGTAAGACTTCCAGGTATGTACACAATAAAAACCTCATCACATCTACAAGCCTGAAGTGAAGGCATGGACATATCTGCTTTTCTCATTGCACATGATGTCCCGACTACTCAATGGCATGACTCCCAGACAGCTAAAGAAAACAGACTTTTTTTCGGGAACTCTTGAGTCACTTTCAGCCTGTGTGATCAGAGCTCTGCAGAGGTCCACATTACACAACACGGATACACGGTCAGTACCTTTCGCGTCCTCTTCCACACGTACTTCATGTAGGCGTAGGTGACTTGTGGGTGAGCTGTAGGTAAGGGCTGGTCACTTTCCAGTGCTGGGTCCACTCCAAGTAACATCACTAACGTCTTGTGAGAAAGGGCCTAAGGATTACAGACACAGGACACGGTTACAGACTGTGTGGTGTCAACCTATGGCCAGTCATTTTTAATTTTAAGTGAACTAGTGCTCCGGTGATGAACTGATCGATGTGGCTCAGCAGCTAATCCCAAGTGATGTATTACACTGTGATAACAGAGGGGGTCTCAAACAGGCCACCCACCTTATTGAGCTAACGTTATAAATTAATATGATGCCTAGAATCAAACTCCATCTCACAAGTAGACTAAGGCCCCATTCACACGACTGTGTGAATGGGGCCGTATCTATCCGCAAAATTGCGGGAATAGATGCGGTCCCATTCACCTCTATGGGGCCGGGAGCCGCGGCATGGAGCTAGCTTCGTGCCGCGGCTCTTTTGAAGCATGTCCTATACTTGTCCGTGTGCACGGACAAGTATAGGCATTTTCAATGGGGCCGCACGGTGTGTGTTCCGAGCGCTGCGGAACACACGCCGGGCGGCCCCCGTATATTTGCAGGTGCGCATTAATGCGGGCCTGCAAATATACAGTCGTGTGAATGGGGCCTATATGTGTCCATAAACACATCAGTATTTTTCTTTTCCAGATTTTCGTTCCGTTTTTTTTGCAGATCCGTGTTTCTGCAAAAACCTTCAGTTTTTACCAATTGTACATCCGCATCTGTTCCATTTTCCGCCCAAAAAACGGAAGGAGGAATATATGTTGCTAGGGTACTAAAAATTTTTTTTCCCTATTTCCTGGAAACGGATCTGCAACTGCGGATGACATGCAGATGACATATCGATGCATTCCGCATGTAATCCGCAATTTTGCGGACCCATTGACTACAATGGGACCACATTTTGCGGAAAACAGTAGGACGAGCTCTATTTTTTTTGCGGATCTGCATAACGGAACGGAACAACATATGCGGAAAGCACACCGAGTGCTGTCCACAGTTTTTGCGGGGCCATTGAAATGAATGGATCCGCATTCCGTTCCGCAAATTTGCGGATTACAAAATACTGAATGGACACTTAAGGATTGTTTCACAGTTTCCCTCTGAATGTAATAAAAACTCTGGCTGTCCTTACATGTCTGTTTCAGTAAATACCTCCATATGAAATAACAATTCTATAGCAACTGTCCTCTGAACCCCACATTGTGACGTTCCTCTATTATTCGTCCTGGAAATCAAAACCTGCTTTGTGTCGATCCTTCTGATATTTCTCCTGAAACTGGATGAATAATTTTACAACTGGGTGTTATCATGCCACATACCGGAACAGATTGGACAATATCAGGCCTCATGCCTATGACCATTGTTTTGGTCCCATTTTTTTGCGGCTTGGATGCAGACCCATTCACATCAATAGGGCCGCAAAAGATACGCTGTCTGCATCTGTTTCTCCGTTACGCAGCTCCGCAAAAAATAAAAATAGGACATATCCTATTCTTGTCCGTCTCGTCATAGCAAAATGCGGAACGCACACGGCTGGTATCCATGTTCTGCGGATCCGCAAACACGGTACAGTCGTGTGCATGAGGCATCAGACTGTAGGAACACACCCATTGACAAGGGGAATGGTAACTCCCAGTTGTCAAATTACTCATCAGAAGGAATACCAGAGGATTGGCACAAAGCAGAGCGTGGACTAACAAGGACGAGCGGTGCAGTGAAACCATGCATGCAACAGTTAAACGGAAAGAAATTCCAATCTGACTCCTAAACGAAGTAAGGACATTGTATGTTTTTCCTCCGCAGCTGCTGCCCTGACAGGACACAAGTTCAATCCGATGCTCTCGAGGGAAATGCGAGGATGACGCTTGATTATTTTGCAGACTAGTAATGTTCTGTGGACACGGTTCCCTGCTTTGCTGAATGACGGAGGTAAAACAGACAAATAAACGGAAGGTGAAGGCTCGGGGACATGCTCTCACCAGGCGGCCGCTCTTGCTGCAGAGACTTGCATACTTCAGCCAAGTCCTCATGTCTTCATGAGGACTGACCACAAGAGACTGCACCATCAAAATCTTCTGCCAGTCCTCAACGATGCGCTGACAGCCCTGCGAGAGAAGACGCACGTCAATTTGCTAACACTTCAAGTACTTTGTAATCTATGTAACATAATCCAGAATTAAGGCTAATACCGTCCTATAATGTTATAGAAACTCTGCTTTGTCCCCAACGTGTGCAGCCAAGTCTGAATTAATGAGAATATCCTATAATACACATGCCTATGAAATGAATCAAGTAAAGGTGGGAATGACGTTAGTCCTGGTTCACCGGAATAATGCACCTTCCAGAAGCCGGGACTTGTTGGCAATGGCTCTCCTTCTGGCTGTACATTGCTCTGCTTTTACCAGATGTCAATACTTGCAGGACGCTCGGCCAGTAACACCCACCCCTAGCACAAGTCGTCTGTACACAGAGCATGTCACCGTCAGTCCAAGTCTGCCTGCATGTGTCATGGGTGTGTCTGCATGCCAGTATATGCCTCGGTCTGGCTGCAGAAGGTGAGAAATACCTGCTCCCCCCTCCACACCTAATAAAGATCTGTCCCGACGCTACGGGGTATATAAGAAATGTGGATGGGAAGAATGTCCCAAGAATGTTCTTGAGGGCGAGAGACTTGTAAACAGAGGTATTAATAGAAATCTCTTTTCCTCTTCACACCCTGTACCTTCAGTGTAAAGTACAAAAAGTAAGGAGTGACTGCGACCCTGTCGTCGTGGCCCGGCAGTGAAGCACGGCTCACCTGCAGCCGATCCCACCAGGTCTGACGAATAATCTCCCGCCGCTCAGGGACAAGTTTATACTGGATGACCTCTTCTAGCTCAGACAGCATCTGACAGGTGACCATGGCCTGTAAAGAAAATGTGATATTACTCTACCAAAAGATACAACCAAGTCATCTGATGTATAATAGATAGCGGGAAGAATGATCGCATGCTCAATTTCTTGGGGCTACTTGCATACAGGGTTAGGGAATGGGGGTAGGGTCCCCAGATCAGGAGCCCAAATCACTTCGATGCAAACAGCGCCTCCGCTCTGGAGGACTCAGCACAACCCTGTATTATATGATCACCCATTCATTTGAATTGACAGCATGTAATAAGTACATTTCTCCTTCAATGGCCCCCTGCTTGTGCCATCAAGAAGTCCTGATCGCCAATGGCTACAAAAGGAAATAATTCAGCACGGTAGATGCCAAAAAATTTGATGGCAACTTCTGCTATCAATAGATGTTAAAGAAACGCAACAATAACATATCACAAGCATACTTACCCCATAGGCACGGCTGTAGCTCTCTCCAGCCATTGCGGTCAGCTCTGCATCAAGCATGTCTCTGGCTCTATCAATACACTGTGAAACATAGAAAAGCTCAATAATGTTCCTGCCAAGCACAGAACTATCACTGGTACTTGATATGTGAAGACCTACTTGCTGGGCAAGCGAGAAGAGATCCTGGTGGAGAGCTAGTACAGCTCTATAAAAGGCTCCATCGTGGGTATCTCTGGGGATCAGGCAGGTGTACTTCTCCATACTATCCCACTGTTCTGAAAAGAGAATACAAAGGTCTAACTACTACCTCCATTATGTCTCATCATCCACAAGCTCCTTACTAAACAGGGGCCACCACAAGTCATGAGAATGAGGAGGCCAGGTCCATGGAGAAGATGTAGTCCAGGGATGCCCAACCTGCGGCCCTCCAGCTGTTGCAAAACTACAACTCCCAGCATGCCCGGACGGCCTACAGCAGGACATAGTGGGAGTTGTAGTTTTACAACAGTTGGAGGGCCGCAGTTTGAGCACTAATGTAGTCAATATACAGGTCACTCTCCATTACAGTGTATAGGATACACCAAAAATCTCATCCAGGAAACCTGAACCCCGCCACAATCTTGACATCCCAAAAAGAGGGTCTTTTTAGCCTCCATTGGGTCAGCATCTTACTGGATACAGTTTGATGACTACATTATTCCTTACAGAGACAGCCGTTAAAAAAAAAAAAAACACATTGCACTTTATATGTAACTTTCTCAAATGGGTGTCTATGGGTGACAGATGCAATCAGCGGTGTCTGTTAAATGCATACATTCGAAGTTATGTCGGGGAAATCCTTCAGACAGAAACCTTGGACTTCCATTAGTGGCGGTATTGTACAGAGTCTGGCATATCATTACCCTGAACACCAGACGTTACATATGATGAATTTGTGTCATTTACATGTTTAAAATTTCACGGAATAAGGAATTTGCACATTACCAGGGCTGCGTGTACAACCCTCTCTACACAATCCACTATAAACAGGCGTCTGCGGCACCTTCTGACAGCAAATCCAATACCCGCGACACCCACAAGGCCCACTGCGAGAAGTGCTAATGTACTTAGGAAACATTTAGTAAATACGACCTCATTGTATGTAACATTATAACCCGTCCCTGACTGATCAGTCTTCTTAGGAACGAAAGGCATTTCCATTTGTTTCCCATTTGGGGCATAATTACATTGTCTCCAAATCAAGGAACGTGGCGGAAGATGGATGGGAATGGCGCAGCGTACAGCAGCTGATTACAGCGCTGAGGGATACAGGATTGGGGGCAGACTGAGTGATACAGTGATAAATGTTACATTTTCTAATTACTGTTTAGTGGAAGCCGTTTGATGCGGTGGATTCAGAACAAATAAACAGCAATTTAGGCAGAAATGACGTCATTGGAAGTGATGGGCAAAGAGGTGGAGACTGGTCATTAGGAGGCTGGGCTGTCTACTCCGTGACACGCGGCACTGGATCAATACCACAGCTGCTCACGTGTGAGGACTGCAGACATGACAGCATTCCCGCTTTACATTTACCAGACATCTTACCTAATCCCCACGCTGCCGCTGCTGCCATTCTGGCCATCTTAGCGCGGGCATCCTCACTGACGTTAGCCCAGTTCTCACAGCACTGCTGATGAAGTTGTCCCCTGCAGGGAAAAAAAAAAACAGAATAAGGGTCCGGGCTCATAGACCGCTAACAAAGCTTGTCCATTAGACTTCTTAGGATACCGTAAGGACACCAAAAATATCCCTTAGAGCGATCATTATGGCCTCCATCGGGCTGGTCTTTATCCGCGTTCAAAAAAAAAAAAACCTGGTATACAATTTTTTTTTCTACATATGGGACCTATGGTTGACAGATGTCACTGTAAGTCTATACAGACATGATATGCTAGTGTAAATCACCCCTTGAGGTATCCTAGAAATAATTATATCAATTAAACCAACGTCATCTGTTTTATGGATGACAAAAAAATCCCACCAGGGATCCTCGATATCCGATCCTGTAATTAAAATATAACTTTTATTTATTTTGCTTAAGAATAAACAATAAAGAGAAGTGATCTAAAACTATCAACTGGCAGCGTGTTTTATTTTTATATTGGTTTTACTTATTAATGTATGTTGATAAGAGCACTGGAGAAGGTCGTATTCTCTATCACAGGGGAAAGCTTCACTCTTTCGATTTGGATTCTGGCTTGAAATTAGCCTTCCCTGATGTTATAGATTAGAGTAAAGGGACCATGTCTGTTTTTTTGTATAACTAGGAAAGGCTGAGGCTGCTCATTTTTGCCAACCCAGTGAGCAGCTTGTTTTTAATGCTGCAGTTTTAGGTAAAACGCCTGTTTGGCTATATAGAAACTATATTCCAAACGGAGCTGTCTGCTGACTTATAAGGAGAGCTCCATCTATTTATTTGTATTTATACACTGAGGGGATCCATATATCCCTGTATGAGCAGAGGTTCCCTACAGGTTGGCAATTTGTGTAGTGAATAATATCTACATCACTTTACAAGTGCTTGTCCCTCAAGAGAAGGGGATCTTGCTGAACAAAAGTACAGCATGTTGTACTTTTGTTCCGGCCGCCTTTCGGCAGGGTTTGCCGTGCTGCGGCCGGATCCGTGGCCCGACACCATTATAGTCAATGGGGCCGGAGCATAGTTCCTGCAGCACAGATCTGGTGGGCTGTTCACCAGCCGGAACAGCCTGCCGGAGTCTGATGCCGCAGGTGTGAAACTAGCCTAAATTGCCTGTTTGAACTGAATGTGAACTGTATGAACTGAATAAAGCTTCACAAGTTGATTTTCGACCCTTAGCGGTCTAATCCCCTTCCTGCAACCTGATAACCAAACACTGATAGTCACTGGTGATTTGTTCGTATGGTTCCACACCATATAAACCTTATTGCAGGAAGATCCCCATCTCTTGAGGGACAAGCACTTGTAAAGTAGATATTATTGGCTACACAAATTGCCAACCTGTAGGGAACCTCTGCTCATACAGGGATATATGGATCCCCTCAGTGTATAAATACAAATAAATAGATGGTTGATGAGCAGCCTCAGCCTTTCCTAGTTATACAAAAAAAACAGACATGGTCCCTTTAATCTATAACATCAGGGAAGGCTAATTTCAAGCCAGAATCCATATAGAAAGAGTGAAGCTTTCTCCTGTGATAGAGAATACGACCTTCTCCAGTGCTCTTATCAACATACATTAATAAGTAAAACCAATATAAAAATAAAACACGCTGCCAGTTGATAGTTTTAGATCACTTCTCTTTATTGTTTATCCTTAAGCAAAATAAATAAAAGTTATATTTTAATTACAGGATCGGATATCGAGGATCCCTGGTGGGATTTTTTTGTCATCCATAATACAGATGACTTTGGTTTAATCTATACAGACATCTGTCGGAGGAATAGGTACACTGAAAAATGCTGCGTAAACTGTGTGATCTGATTGTAGAGGCCGATACATTAATAACAATATCAGTTCACTAAAAACTATGCACGACTGAAAGTTACAGAAGAAAATTATGCTGGAGTGAAAATATACCACAAAAAACCTGCCCATAAATGCACATTAACAATCTGAAATCCATTTTAAAATATGTTTCTCCTGTGCTGGGATATCATGAATTGAAGTTGTGGGCCCAAAGCCTGTGGCTGCACTACTAAGAGATTCCAAAAACATGTCTCCTCCCTAGTTCCATCCATGTGATGGAGACCTTGCGTTGATCTCAATCACTAAATACACAGAAGTTCCCAGATACACACACATAATGACTGTCAGGTAGAACCTAGACCACGTGTCAAACACAAGGCCCGCAACCTTGTTTTTTGTGGCCTGCCGGTGTTATGGACGGCTGATGAGAAATAGGTGTAATAGTGCCGCAGTAGCACGACTCCTATGAACAGCGTATTGTGGCAATGTAGTTACTGTACACCCACCAATCCTGGCCGCTCAGCAATCACAGCGACGCAGTGCGCCTCAGCTCCACCTCCACGCTACATAGTGGTAGCAGAGCCGGTGCGCGATGCATCAATGTGATTGCTGAGCGGCTGGGACAGGATTAGTCAGTACAGATCATTGCTGGGTGATGTATTCTTTTTGTGCCCCCGTGGAGAAGGAGTAGAGAAGAAGGTAAATACAACTGGTGGCAGCAGGTACACTGGCGGCAATATGGTGGCAGGCTCTCTGGGGGCAATACGGTGGCAGGCTCTCTGGGGGCAATACGGTGGCAGGCTCTCTGGGGGCAATATGGTGGCAGGCTCTCTGGGGGCAATATGGCGGCAGGCTCTCTGGGGGCGGTGTGGCAGAAGGCACAGTTGTATTTGGGGATTTGGATTGCTCTCAGTAGTGCAGGCTTAGGCCAGCCTGACAACACTAGTGCATATAGTGTAGTCCATGCATGTTTGTGTACAGGGTCCTCCGGACATAAAGTACATATACCTCAAGAAGGCCTTCTATAAATTCTGAGATCACCGCTCAAACACCCAAGCACCTATGCCAACAAAACCCTTAAGTATACAGAAGACTCACAAAGGAAGAGACATGTTTACTTATCGAGACAAAACCCTTCACGCAAGGTCAACAAGGCAGAACGTGTTGGATTAAAGGCTTTAGGCCACGTATTCTTCATCCTTATGACAGTTATCATTGCCGGCTTTTTGGTTGACACCTGCCAGTGATAGCAGCACCCAACTGAAGCCAAAGGTGTTCATTTTAGGAAGTGATGGGGGCCCGAGTTCACACACCCTCAATAACAGCAAGTTTACATCATGAAAACTGGACTACTCCCACAGAGTCTACCGTTCCTGGATAAGAACCCCAATATAATGTTATCTCATGTCTGAGATTGATTTCAGGTGTTTTTGTCCTCCTACAGCCCAGATACAGTATATACCACAAAGGAAGTCTAGAGATATGGAGTTAATTCCAATGACTTCACATGACCATGTGGAGGCCATGTGCCCAGGGAAAATCCTGAATGTGGAAACAGTAAGGGGCCGTTCAGACGGCTGTGGTATTGTGGATCCGCAAAAATGCTGACCGGCAATTTGCGGAACACATGACCCGGCACCCCGTTCTAAATGCCTATTGTTGTCCGCTACTGCAGAAAAGAATAGGACACGTTTTATTTTTTTTGCAGAGCCACGGCTGCCCGCGATCATTGAAGTGAACGGGGCCGCACCTATTCCGCAATCCCAAATGGTGAGTCATCAGCACAGCTCTAGGAATGGACCTGAACAACTAGGCTCGATCCCTGTCATCCGCCTAGAGGGGAGCAAGAAGCTGCCTATATACAGTATATATGGGACTAGGCAAAACAATTCTATGGACCAGCAAATCTGTGAAACTGGTAGATCAATCTGTTGCCCCTAATAACTATAATATACACCAATCTGCTGTTACACATAATGGCCAGAATGGCAGTAGAGAGTCACGCGGCTCATTGCTTCATTGTGGCCGCTAGTGTGAAAGCCTAAAACAAGTGACAGCTAAGGTTAAGGGGTGCGATATATTCAGCATCAAGTGAACAGTTCGTCCTCGAAGGTGATTTGTTGGAAAACTGGTTACGCATAAGAATCTGAGAAACTTTGACAAAGGCCAAATTACAATAACTAGGTGACTTCAAAGCATCTGAAGTGAAGGGCATCTAGGCGAAGTCAGGGCATCTCTAAAATGCCAGGTCTTGTGGCGTGTTCCAGGTATGCAGTAGCTATATCCGAAATGGTCCAAGAAAGGAAATCTAGTGGCAAGTGCCCAAGGCTTATTGATGTACATGGGGAGCAAAGGAGAAGAGCTACTGAAAAAGTAAATGCTGGCTAAGAAAGAAAGCTATCAGGACACATAAGCAGTGATGACTAACCTCCGACTACAACTCCCCTGAGAGAGTGCCTACAATGGGCACATGAGTATCAGAACTGGACAATGGAGAATAGAAGAAGGTGTCCTGGTTGAATGAATGGTGTTTTCAGATTATGTGAAAGGGCAGGAGCATGCGCTTTGCTTACCTGGGAAAAAGATAACACTGGGATATGCTATGGCAATAAGGAAAGCTGGTGGAGGCAGGGTGATGCTCTGGTCAACATTCTGCTGGGAAGCCTTAGGTCCTGGTATTCCTGTGGATGTTACATGCACCACCTACCTGAAAATTGCTGCAGACTAACTATAGTCCTTCATGCAGCAGTATGTGGCCTCTTTATGCAGGATAATGCCCGGCTACACGGAACAAATTGTTCTGGAAAGGTCATAGAATTCAAGGTGGTAGATAAAAATTGAGGTCTGGACTCTTGTATGTTCACTGGTGCCCGCAATGGACTTGTCAGTCTATCAATAAGAACCAAAAAAATAGCGGCACTCAATTGAATATCATACACATATATCTTGTTTCATTGTGAAAGAAACTAAATATCCAGAGAACGATTGACTTAAGTTTAAGATATCTGGGAAAATAAAATGTAAAAATAAAAAATAAAAAAATAACAAAAGAGAAAAACAAATAAAACAGAAAAAAACTGAAAAAGACATTTCAAAGGACCTTCCTCAGCGGTAATTTCTGTGGTGAAAGCATACATGGGAGCACAGTACTAAGCTTATGATGACCCTTAGTAGGGGTGGATTGGCCTTAGAGCTTACAGGGAAATTTCCTGGTGGGCTGATGCTCATGGGGCTGCCAGCCGGGTGCATAATGGTCTGATGCTCTGAGCATTAATTAGGCCAAAAGTCTGAGGAGACCCTCCTGAACCTAGCTGTATCACCACCCTCAAGACAGTGATACAGTTGAATACTGTGGTGCGGGCACTGTGGTATTTGCTTCGGTTGAAGCAGTATTTTGTACTGCACTACAGTACTGCAGAACCCGCCTACCTCTGTTATCCCTGCCTTCTGTCAATTTGGACCCGCCTACAACATGAGGCCACTTTTAGGTTCTTTTCCAGGGCCACTTTAAGTTTCCAGTCCGCCCATGTGCCTGAGGCTCTGGTGATGTCATCGGACGTCAGCTATGTCACCACAGGCTCACACAGGTGCATCATAAGCTCCCAGACACCGGGTTTTCCCGGTATACAAGCCTCCTTAGTACACTATGCTCCCATATATGCTTTCACCACAGATACTGCTGCTGAGACTGCTGGACCAAAATGTCCGTGTTTTTTTGTTGTTTTTTTTTTTTTTTTACATATTTGGTAGTGTTTCCCAGACCTGTTGAAAAAGTGGATCGTACTCTGAATATTTTGTTTCTTTCACAATTACACAAGATATATCTGCATGATTTTGATTCAAAGAATTGAAGGTGTTGACTTGGCCTCCAATCTCAATCTGACTGAGCATCGGTGGGATATACGGTATATTCCTTCACTGATCCTACAAGGAGAGAAAATTAGGAAAGACAGAAATCTCTTCTCCATATCTGACAGGCGCCCAAACAGGAACACCTGCTCCGGATTTACGGTAGGAACAACATCAGCGCTCTTAAAGTAATTTTCCCGTCACAGGGTCCTTTATACCAAGAGCTGCCACGTTAATCCTCCAGATTGAGAAAGAGAAATAAAGAATGAAAAAAGGTAGAAAAACTTCTCTCCTCGCATTCTTCAGTCCCCCCGGGTCACAATGTTTTTCTTGGCTGTGCTTAGATGTACTCTCCCGTTTAATTGACTGCCCCGTAGGTTGCCATAGCGATCCTATTAACAATGAATGTGCGCTAGATCCTGTGTCAACATTTCGGCTGACTCTATCAGGCAAGTATTTTCCTATACACCATCACACTTACATTTCCTCTCCCGGTGAGAATGTGGATGGTAAAGTGATCTGTCTTTATGGAGGCAGGCTGGATCCTGTTATGTATGTGTCTCCATGCTATACCATTATTATTATATAAGATTACCTCCATGGCGGTAGGGAGCTGTGCGCAAGTCATATTCTACAGCCACTGAAACGGCTTGGGAAGGTTAAGTTTTCACAGAATTTTTCAGGAAAAAAAAAAAAACCTAAAAAAATGTAAATTGAAAATACTCCTTGAATTGCTCCTTTCTAGAAGAATGAAGGTGGGTCAGATGATTCCCTTAGGCCGATCAAGTAGAGGATCTAAAATTTTAGGCTTTGTTTGCACGTTGGAGATGTAATGCCTCTTTGCGCAACTATGGCAAAAACGGCAATACAACCGCAATGTATAAAACCTCACCACACAACTTATGTAAGGTCACTGAACGGGCTCTGTTGCACCCAACTAGCAATCTCACGTCCAGGGACATTTTATGGATCCTTAATACAGCACCCGTATGGTGTGCACATTGAAATCTTTGGGGGCTACTGACCCTCCTCCAGGTTTCTTCTCCCTGATTTATATCAAGAGGGGGGGAAAAAATGGTATGTTCCATGACATGTTGAATTATGGAGCTATTCTTCCCTTCATGCAATGCTTGAAGGGGTCTTTCAAGACTCTTTGTGAAGTCAGTGTACATCGTGCTCTTGGGATGGAAAACAATGGCCGACTGTGTTCCTCCTCTGAGCATCAGACAACAAGATGCAGGCACAATTTAGGCCCCTTGCAGACGTGTGTGTGTCAGGCACCAAGTCCACAACGCAGATCCCTGCCTGACCTACCAGCCCTGACTGGGGTCACATAGCATTATATTGATTTCTGATGCTATGTAACCCTTACATTTCTGGAATGTATTAGATGACACTGACATAATGCTGTTAGTGTTACCCAATACATTCCAGAACTGTAAGGGTTACATAGCATTATAAATCAGTATAATGCTATGCGACCCCGTCAGTGCCGGGAGTTCAGGCCAGGAGCTGCGATGCAGACTCGGTGTGAGACACACGCTCATCTGCAAGCGTCATACTGGCATCATAGGGATTTACAACACAGCCAAATGTAAGCAGAACCAAGGAGTATGGATAAAATGGTGAATACACCCAAGTAAAGCAAAAAATATCATCTTTATTTCATAAAGGAAGGAATAAAATAACTAAAATCACATAAATATCAGATGTGAAATATGTATTCACGTTTTTATGTGAATTTAGTGATTTTATTCCTTCCATTTGTTTGTATATGTCAATTATGGAATAAAGATGGTATTTTTCCTATTTTATCTATACTTCTTGATTCTGCTTACAGTTGGCTGTGTTTGTTGGCATGGCTGTGAGCACCCTTTTCATGCTTTGGTGGTGCCTGCCCATTCCCTTTTTCGACAGGATATACAGCATTTGATTAGACACATTGTAGGGTGGCGATGTGTGGCCATAACGAGGATGATAAAATGTGGCTGTCTTACAATTGTCTGAATGAGGTCTTAGCCATCCAGCAAATTTAGGAGTCACAGGACACTTCCCAGGAATGTACCCGATTCCAAGAACACTAGATCAAGTGCTGTTTTTTCAGGTCCTTTGAAAGATCATTTAGCGAGTCCAACTGCACCCCTAGTTGATCTTTTATAGGAGACTGTACATATGGCTGTAATTTATAGGATGCCCCTCTAGCGTTAAGTTCCCCTTCATCTTCACTTTTCACCCTCATCACTGTAAAAGCTCCAGTCTGCAAAACCCCACAAACACCATCCGAAGCGGCTGCTCTTCTTTGCCAATATTGTTCATTTGCGATGGAGCGTTACATACTTTTCCACTTGTGTCCCATATGCCGCTTATTCGTGGAAACTTTGAGTACAGAGAGCGCAGTCTGACTGCGAGAAGACGAGGTCGTCCTGACATTGATGGGAAATACAGGACTAAATAAAAATGTTGTCTATAAGTTTCATATTTATACATGAGCGGTTTCCTGGTCAAAGACTTCACCGGGCGCCAGTGTCTGGGATTCGGGTAGAGACGCTTATAGAAGACGACAGCCAGAGTTATGTAAACTGTCTCCACATTGCGCTGATTTATCCACTCGTCTTCCTCCTCTCCTGTGGTCCTCAGATGACTTGTAAACGCTTCATGGAGAACATATGGTGAACATTTCCTGACCAGTATTAGACCAGTAATGGGGCCGGCACACTGGATACCACTCCAGGTGGAGTTAGAAAAGACGATCCTCAAAAGTTACTTGGTAAATATAAGCCCCTGGTTTGTCATCCCAAGTATCACCCACTTCTACTAGACCCTTATTTGTCAAGTTACACAGTAAGAAGAATTGGACTGGGGTTCATTGGGTCCCAGGAGTAATGATTCTGAGGGCCCATCCTACATCTACACAGAGCATGTGGACGTTCTCATAGGAAATATCAACAATACGAGAAATAGGTAATTTGCACCTCACCTCCTGAGACTCAAACCCTAGTGACAAGCTGGACCTTTGAGGCCCCTTATTATCCAGAACTTGGGCCCACTGAGGGATTCATTTTATTTATTTCTCTTTGCTTATACACCACCAACCTGTTCTCCAATGCTGTACAGATATTGTCACCATTCACGTTAGTTCCTGTCCCCATATGGGACACCATCTCAACTACCAAACGTACACATTCCCACAAGGAACAATCCATCTATCAGTATAATCTGGGGTCTCGAGATCTTGTTCTGGCCATAATCAAACTGCTAATAGTGCCAACCACTGAGCCATTGTGTTATGAACTCCGGAGGGCCTTGGATATAACAATGGGAGTGGGAGAGTGCATCAACATCTCTCTGAGCCTTGACAGATTATTGACCAATTTCTGTCCAATCAGACCAATAACTGGTTTGTGTAACAAAAGATGTGTGCGTGTAAACTGCCATCTGACCATTGACTGGTCAGAAAATGTCAGATAATCTGTTGGTCTACATGTTAGAAAACTGGGTGACAACTCCAGAGGGACCTGTAATGCCAGCCATATTGATTGTCACCCAGTTTGGATTACATATATAGTTACAGAACTATTCTGGCTCTTCACTGAATTCTTTTTTGACCACTGGTCTGAACTAGCATTTGGTTTACAACATCTGTAAAATCCAAAGACTCAACCCTTATGCCCTAAGTCACCCATCAAGTATGGAGTCTGGTTCCTTCTATGGGCTGGCGAAGTTCACAGCACATGTACAATGTTCTCGCCTGTTTCCTTATAAATTGAATATTAGGAACAGTAAAAGACGCTGGTTGCACAAATTCTAGAGGATGCAAAAAATGTGGCAGTGTCTCGAAAAGGCGAGACCAACCTGCTAAAAATATACTCCCAAAATCCACCCCCAGAGCCAGCAGTTCCTTTTAAAAATTCCACAAATGTACACTGGTGAGATTTTCCTACTTTACAGCCCTGGCTCTGCGTTCTTCCAGTCCGGGCTTGGAAGCTTTACTTGGGCCCACAAGTTGGCAGGCCAACACGAGAGTCCTGGCACACAGGAAACACACTCTAATCCAGCCAAGGCAGTACTGACCATCAAGATGGATTCCAGGAACGTAACCGATTATATTCTTCCATAAACATTAGAAAATGAGCTTTGTCCCCAAACTCTATGCCGAGAAACAGTCAGGCTACGTCCATATTCGCAATAAAAAAGTGAGACAGGACAGAAAAATTCTAAGAGTTGGAGCGGCTAGATGAAGTAAGAGAGCTTTTCTTAGGACAAACTTGTCCTCCTGTGGGAATGGAGCTGTGGGGCGCACACGTGGCCACCACTCCTTTCATGTCTATGGGGCTTCTCAGTTACTGCTGGCAGTTCCAAAGACTGTGGATGGAGCTCCATTCACAAAGGGGGACTCGTGATCAGCGAGGTCCCAGTGCTCAGGCTTCCAGCAATCGTACATTTATCCTGTCGATAGGCCAAAGGCATTATGTATGGGACAACCCCTGTAATCATCATATAAAGAAAGGTTCTGCAATTTTGTGATTCATTTGCAAACTGGACAGTTCAGGTCCCATCCAGGAAACATTCTTCTTTACATCTAGAAGATGACAGTCTGCTTAAGACTTGTCTCAGGATCAGTGAAGAGCTTGGAGCCTAAAGTCCAACTATGCGATGGAGATTTCTGCTACTGTGTTACTTAGGTCATCCCCTGGCAATAAGGATAGATATTCGGCCAGTGGGTGCTTCCGCTCAATGACATAAAGCAGAGAATGGATTCCTCAGTCTGTAGAGCAATTCTTCAATTATTCAAATCTTAAAGAAAACCCAATGGGCCCCCCATATGTATGGCATGTGAAAAGAGAATTTCAGTGAGCTTTCACTTCTTTTACGGTGTAAGGAATATGAAGCGGTAATATAATAATGCAGTTGTCCAGTGTTCGCAAATTTACCCCGAGCGTGAACTGATCCGTATCGCCATTTTCTCGCCTGTAGTTATCTTTCCGCTGTGTAAAGGCAAAGGTTATGTGTTCAACACTGAATAAATCCAGATGTGAGCAGCAGCAGAATGACTTCTCTGTCACAGTATTAGCAAATGTTTGCTCCACCCGTGCATTTCGTGCACTTCACGCCTGCAGAACCCTGTACAGAGTGCCCTATATGTCCACATTTACAGTGTTTGTGTTCACAGTCGGTATGTAGGTGAAGTCTACAGGCCACACACACACTGGCCTTGTCTGCCCTAAATGTCACCCAAATTTACACTGCTGTCAGACCCTAACAAGTACTTCACCTCGGGTTAACGATGGGGGTAGGGGGTCACTCTGCATTCCACAGGGACGGAGGCACAGCACTGAGTAAGCATTATTGTATAGTTTCCACCCGGGTATATCCTGCACATACTGTCACAGCTTCAGAATAGTTAGCTTGACGGACAAATGGTATTTACTGTATTTGCATCCATTTAATTTTTTGCTGTTTTGTCGGGGTGGATTTAACTAAAGTTTCTTGAGACATGAAAATAAACTCAAAATGTAAATTCTTCTGGCAAGCAAAGAACTTGACAATGGTGAAGCACTGAAAACCAAAAATATTTGACAAAGTTGTTAAAGCGGTTCTGTCACCAGATCCCCTCTATTAAACCAGGCACGTAGCCTGGGAGGGGTGAGCCGGCAGTTTAAAATGATACCTTCCTCCTCACTGTCACACTGGTATTCCTTTGCTGGCGGCAATTAGAGCACCAGGATGTGGGCCTTTTCAGTACGAGCACTACTTTACGACATCTACCGACATCTAAACACACCCCCTCCCATTGAATGACAGCGCTAGACCAAGCCCAAGTCATAGTCTAGCACTGTCAATGAAGGGGAGGGGGTGTGTTTAGATGTCGGTAGACGTAACATAGCGCATGCACTGCCCACCACATCGACAAAAAAACTAAAGCAATATTCGGCACAACCGAGTGTTATTTCATAACTTACTTCTTTTTAATCCCAAATATTCTGCATATACATGAAGTCTGCCTGCAGCCACACTAGGGGAGCTTACTGCATACTGTTTAAAGGGGTTTTCCATTCTACAGATACTGAAGACCTAGTTACAGGATAGGTCATCGATGTAAGATTAGTGTGGTTGTGACACCCGGCATCCCCAGTTATCAGCTGTTTTCGGCATTGCCAGAGGCTAAGGCTTGGACTACAAGGCGACACCTGTCGGGGCCAGGATCGCTGAGTAGCGTGGATCCCATAGAAATTAATGGGATCGCCGCCGCAAAAAGTCCAGCCGTGTTGGATATCTTGTGACTAGCCTAACAGTGTACAGACTGGAGGCAGACAGCGCTGTACACCGTGTAGTGGCCGTGTCGGGTACTGCAGCTCAGTTCCCAGGTGATCTTACTGAGCTTCTTAGTGTGGCTGCACTGAGCTTCTGTACACAGGCACCAGACACTACACAGTGTACTGCGCTTTCTGCTTCCACTCTGTACACTGCTATTGCCTGCAGGTGTCAGACCACCACAGATCCGATACTGATAACCTATCCTGAAGCAATTTAATTATGTACTTGTGTAAAGGGAATCTGTCACCGGTTTTATGATGTCCTAACTAAGGGCAACATAAACAAGTGACAGCATTCATTAGCATAATGCTGGATCACTTTCTTTAACTTGCGCAGCCAGTTTGCTAAACTCTTGTACTGAACACCTCCAGCACATGCCGAATGAGTCCCCATATTCATGAGCTCCTGGCTCTACTGCTGATTCACATGGAAAAAAAACCTGTCAATCAGAGGCAGGTGGTGGGGAAAACCGTGAGGGACACATCGGCATGTGCTGGAGCTGGTGACAGATTCCCTTTAAACAGTATGCAATAAGCTCCCCCTAGTGGTGGTTGCAGGCAGTCAGGATTATACCAATTAATCTAGTAAAGAGGAATTTACCACACCCTGCACTCAAGAATTCTGGCTGCAAAAAGTCACAACTTTTTGGGGTCACTTAGGCAAAAATTTAGCAACTTTACACATTTTTCAAAACTACATTACTGTAGTTTTGAAAAGTGATTGTTAATCAGTTTTATTCCAGATTTACCAAGATTAAAAAGTCACAAAAAAAAAAAATCTAAGACTCAATATAGCAGGGGTGGCATAGAAAACTGGAGAAGCATCTTCAAACCAAAGTGTTAGGTTTAAAGTTGCATCAAAGTTAAACAACATGCGACATTTGATAAATCTGATGGTAAATACTGATGACCTGTCCTTAGGATACATCATAATATCAGAAGAGGTTTGAAGAGGCAGCGGCGCTGATGCAAGCGCTACTTTCTCTTTAATCTAGAAAGTGAATGGGAGGAGCAGTAGTAATTTCACCACGCCGCCTCTACATGCGAGACGATGTGCAGGTAATTTAGGAGCAGAAGCAGGGCTCGCCAACAGATGATCGGTGGGGGGCGGGCTGCGAGACGGATCCCCAGTCATCTGATACTGATGACCTATTCAAGGACATTTAAATTCAGTATCACTCTGGTAATATTGAGGGTGCTCTGAGCACAAGTGAGCAATGTATTTTAAGAGATATTTCACTGAAATCTGGTTTAAAAGGCCCCTGAAACCCCTTCATATGTGTGTGGAGAGATTCACAATATCCTCCGAGCAGAGGTCTCACACATTAGCCGGTTATATGCCCCCCTTCACATACTTAGAACATCTCAGACTGCATATATATGATGATTATTAATCGGTGGAGGAAGTATCAGCGGCCTCCAGGCCACAGATTTATTATACTTTCCATGACAGAAGAAAATTTACACGTGATGCAGCAAATGTCTGAGCAGGGAGACGGGTGACATGTGTACTACATGCATGTGGAGCACAGAAATGCACACCTGGATCGCTATAGGTGATAAGCTATAAATATGCTTCACATATTTTACATGTACAATAACTCTGTGACAGCAAGAACACCACAGAGGAATGACTACTCAGATTGCAGACTGCTGCCAGATTCTGTTACAACTGCACAAAGGGAAATGACAGAGGATCAATATCAGACACTGGAAGAGCTCAGAAAACCACAAAGTATCACCAACTATTTCAATCCAATCTAATTTTCTGAGACTCTGAGTGGCAGTGGGTCCTTCATCAAGAAGCTGGAATGTCAGTGCGTCCATCTTCAGGGACCCCAAGTGTCAGTGCGTCCATCTTCAGGGACCCCAAGTGTCAGTGCGTCCATCTTCAGGGACCCCAAGTGTCAGTGCGTCCATCTTCAGGGACCCCAAGTGTCAGTGCGTCCATCTTCAGGGACCCCAAGTGTCAGTGCGTCCATCTTCAGGGACCCCAAGTGTCAGTGCGTCCATCTTCAGGGACCCCAAGTGTCAGTGCGTCCATCTTCAGGGACCCCAAGTGTCAGTGCGTCCATCTTCAGGGACCCCAAGTGTCAGTGCGTCCATCTTCAGGGACCCCAAGTGTCAGTGCGTCCATCTTCAGGGACCCCAAGTGTCAGTGCGTCCATCTTCAGGGACCCCAAGCGTCAGTGTGTCCATCTTCAGGGACCCCAAGTGTCAGTGCGTCCATCTTCAGGGACCCCAAGTGTCAGTGGGTCCTTTGTCAAGGATCACAAGTATCACAGCACCCTACACTGGTGATTACAAGTAACAGTATGTCCTTCCTCAGGGACCCCGAGTGCCAATGAGCCCTTTGTCACAGATCATAACTTTCATTGTGTATTACCCTGGTGATTCCTAGTATCAATGTGTCCTTCCTCAGGGACCCCGAGTGTCAGTTTGTCCTTCCTCGGGGACCCTGAGTGTCAGTGTGTACTTCCTCGGGGACCCTGAGTGTCAGTGTGTACTTCCTCGGGGACCCCGAGTGTCAGTGTGTACTTCCTCGGGGACCCTGAGTGTCAGTGTGTACTTCCTCAGGGTCCCCCATTGTCAGCCGTGTACTTCCTCAGGGACCCCATGTGTCAGTGTGTACTTCCTCGGGGATCCCATGTGTCAGTGTGTACTTCCTCGGGGACCCCATGTGTCAGTGTGTACTTCCTCGGGACCCCATGTGTCAGTGTGTACTTCCTCGGGACCCCATGTGTCAGTGTGTACTTCCTCGGGACCCCATGTGTCAGTGTGTACTTCCTCGGGGACCCATGTGTCAGTGTGTACTTCCTCAGGGACCCCATGTGTCAGTGTGTACTTCCTCAGGGACCCGAACTGTCAGCGTGTACTTCCTCAGGGACCCCATGTGTCAGTGTGTACTTCCTCGGGGATCCCATGTGTCAGTGTGTACTTCCTCGGGGACCCCATGTGTCAGTGTGTACTTCCTCGGGACCCCATGTGTCAGTGTGTACTTCCTCGGGGACCCCATGTGTCAGTGTGTACTTCCTCGGGGACCCTGAGTGTCAGTGTTGTACTTCCTCAGGGACCCGAACTGTCAGC
Source organism: Rhinella marina (assembly GCA_900303285.1). Lineage (NCBI taxonomy): Eukaryota > Metazoa > Chordata > Amphibia > Anura > Bufonidae > Rhinella > Rhinella marina. The sequence continues at coordinate 181,361 of ONZH01008201.1, forward strand.
GTGTACTTCCTCAGGGACCCCATGTGTCAGTGTGTCCTTCCTCGGGGATCCCATGTGTCAGTGTGTACTTCCTCGGGGACCCCATGTGTCAGTGTGTACTTCCTCAGGGACCCGAACCGTCAGCGTGTACTTCCTCAGGGTCCCCCACTGTCAGCGTGTCCTTCCTCGGGGACCCCGATTGTCAGTGTGTCCTTCTTCAGGGTTCTTGAGCATTACTGTGTCCTTTGTTGGGGACATATAGTGTTAATGTGTCCATCGTTTGTGAGCCCAAGTGCTTGTGTGTTGTCAGGGACCCAAATTGTCAATGTGTCCTCATTAAGGACCCGAGTGTCAGGATGTCTTTATATTCGGAGCCCCACCTGTATCAGTGCATTATTTCTCTGAATTCTTAATTCAGTTTACCGTAAGCACAGAATTACCAAGCCGAGAACACAGTATGAACTCCAGACGTAACAGAATCTGAATACATTGCTTCTTACGAAGGTGATATACTGCAATTTGTTCTTTTATTGCTGCCTATTATTTTTGCCTCGAAGTAACATGACAGAACACAGCATATTCATTGCATACCTGTTATATAAGATACAACCATTCTGTGGAAGGATAGGAGCCCTGCAGTGTTCAGCCTGAATAGCACGAATGCTTCCATGTGCCACCTAGTGGTCAAACTGCACAGGAAGGTGGAGGTACTAGAAGACTTGAGCTATGAGCTCAGACAGGAGGTTCTGCACAACACTACGACTCTGCACTCTGGCTAATAGAAGGGGGTTCTGACCAGGAATGTCCGACACGTCTGATATGGCTGCAATTCATATGACTTACCATTCCCCAAGAGCTTCCAGACAGCGCATCCGTCCCAAAATCAACTCCGAATCATCTTTGTTCACCTCAATCTTTTTGTCGTAGGCAACCAGTGCGTCCTCCCACTCATGGAGCTTCTCGTACCAGGTGGCCTGAATCTCCTACAAGGGACAAGAGAGAAGATGCAGTAATGCAACAAATCACCCCAAAGTTCAGCTAAATGCAACACTAAACCTTTCAGTGGATGGTGCTGCACGCAGATTATTTGTAGCAATTTTGATTGATGTCAATTATTGAGAGACAGCTGCAGGGACAAGATTGCATCCAGGTCCGTCTACTGCTCTGGACGATAGCTGTAGCTCAATAGTTCAAAGCAATTAAAAGAGCTGCAAAATGTCTGGGTGCAGCCCCAGCCTTAAAATAAGGCCTTATTCCCACGTCAGGGATTCACGGACAGAACACGTACCCATTCATTTTAACGTGTGCATTCACACATCCGTGTTCTACCATGAAGCATGTCCTATTTGTATCTGTTTACAGATCCATCACGCCCATTATAGTCTAAGAGTCCGTGAAAATAATGGACCCAATACGGATGCCATCTGCGTTTAGTCCGTGTTTCAGGGACCATTTTTAGGAGATGCTCTGAAACTTATTTTTCAGTTGTGCCGAGTCCATGGAATACAGATGACACACGGAGAACAAACAATGGAGATGCAGACCACACATGGATTCTCCACTGAAATCTTTACGGATGAACCAACCGCTTCATCTACCGCACTCACCAGAGCTCCGGTGTGCACTGCTGTCTCTTCACCGCTCACCAAACAGCGCCGTACAGTGTATAGCGGTTGTACTTGGTTTTTATGTGAATGGGACTCATATACGGTGACGTCTCTGGCCTAGAAAGAGGCCTAACCGCTCATGGAACGCTGCGGCTTCTTCCAACAGCTGATCATCAGTGGTCCCAGGAGTCGGACCCCTGCCAATCTGATACTGATGACCTATCCTGAGAATAGGTCATCGTTACCAAATCCTGGATAACCCCTTTAATCTAAGTCTCTGCTTATCCCGGGCTTAGGAGCACAGTGAGTGGGCCTACTCAGTGATTACCTCTGTAGATACACTTATACAAAGGTGGGCTGTAAGACCACTCATTGGACTGAGTAGTGCATTTGACACATTAGACCAGAAATCTACGCCAGCTTCCTATTTCTAGTGCGCAGAAATTATTTTCTCTTAAAGAAGAACTCCTGCAAAAATTATTAATTCCATGTCCTGCTAGAAATGTACATGATGTAATCTGTAGTGAATGTCATTTTCTTACCAGTGTCTGTATTTTTGAGCTATATCTCCCTGATGTTTCTCATCTGTGTCATGTTACCAGCAATCAGACTCACCAACTCACACAGCATCTTATGTGTGGACAGGAAGTCTATTTCTCTATGTATTCCTCACTTTCAGTCTCATAGGAATGAATAGAGAAGTGACTGGCTTCCTGTCCTGGGTCAGTTGGAGGTCAAGGAGTTGGTCACATGACACAGCTACAATAAGAAGAGAGGGGATAACTCAGAATTACAGTCTCTGATAAGAAGATTACATCATGCACCTTTCATGCACAGGTCAGAGAATAAAATTTTTGCGGGAGTTCTTCTTTAATAATTCTGGCGGGGTTTGCAAAGCTCCTGCAGCATTTGTGTTTTGTTGCCCCCTTTGTTAGAAGCACAGCTGCCAGATGTTACTTAAAAGTCTATAGCAAATTACTGAAAAGTCGACATATTTTTGGCTGTTTTTGGATTTTTTTCCTCAATATGTAGCATTTTCTGGGTATGGCTTTTTTCCCCTTACAATGTGTGTGTAAAGGAGATTTAATATGTCTGTCATACTGCAAATTTATGAGCAGGAGAAACTGACAGAGTAATCTCTCATGATGAGATGCCAAGAAATAAAACTCTAGCATACAGTATATAAAAGAGGTTCTGCAGCAGCTGAGGTGTCAAATGCACAGATCTCCTAGTGCTCTTGTAAATCACTGTGTATGGAGTGGGGGACATTTCCCCGCAGATACTGCGGCACTGGAGATTGCACCAGGATCAGTGTATATATGGCAGGACTAATGACTGGAAGCCCCGAGGCTCGGGAGAACATGGCAGCGGTCACATACGTGGGAGGTTTGCAGCGACAACAAACTCCTTACTCTATGTGGTTTAGGGTTTGAGGGATTCTTGACTTCAAGCTCCTAGAAAGCTGTGGTTAAACCACAAGGTGTCCGACTGTGGCTTTCATGGAAGCCCTTTCTTCCAGGACTATCTACGGACTGAGGTCACCACTCCATGCCCCAGGCTCTTCCTTTAATCTTAGCTTTGAGAGTGATTTGTGGAGATCCAGGGCAGAGCTGCACGAGGTGCCCCGCACAATGACGTTATTCTCCCAGAGCGCAGAGAGAGTGATGTAATCAGGAGATCTCACTTACAGTAACCGCAGGAAGTAATTACAGCTGCTCCGAGAACACTCGCTCTTTGTGTGGAGGCCACAGACAGGGGCTCGCCCCCAGGACTGTCCCCTCTCTCACATTCCCCTGACCCATCAACTTCCCATAATGTTGGTATAAGAGAGTAAAGGGCAGACCACACATACGAGGGATCCCCTGTCCCCTCATACTAAATCTATCAATACCCCATTCACTTCCCTCTCACAGATGCTGCAGATCCACTAAAGCCCCATAGGGGTTTGTCATGTGGCTGCACGCAGATTTTTCCAGTCCCCTACTCCTTCTCTCTGCCTAGCATTCCTTCTGTGCATGAACCAGCAGGCTCTGGATGGACAAGGCCACATTACCCACATGCAGTACTGTCAAAAGCAATGTCAGAAAAAAAAACAGAATAAGGTGGCAACCACTAATGAACGCCACATAAGTCTGCAGTGTTTAGCAGAGCTGACATTACGTTCTGCTTTATATATACCGTATTTTTCGCTTTATAAGACGCACTTTTTTCCCGCCAAAAGTAGGGGGAAATTGCAGTGAGTCTTATAAAGCAAAAACAAGTGAGCGCTTCCATTATTATCAGCCCACTCTGCCCCATCAGACCTCACATCCGCCCCCATATCAGTCCACTCTACCCTCATCAGACCTCAGATCCGCCCCCATATCAGTCCCACTCTACCCCCATCAGACCTCAGATCAGCCCATCCAGCCCCATAAGGATAAAATAAAAAAACTCTCTCACCTCTTCTGCGCCGCGGCTCCGCTCTTGGTCCGGCGCTCCTCTGTCTTCTCCGGGCTGGCTCTAGACTGTCCTGACCGCGTACAGCGTCAGGACGTAGTGCACGCACTCTGACCTGACGCTGCATGCAGTCAGATGACAATGCAGCGCTGGCCAGAGAAGACAGAGGAGCGCCAGACCAGGAGCGGAGCCGCGGCGCAGAAGAGGTGAGAGAGTTTTTTTATTTTATCCTTATGGGGCTGGATGGGCTGATCTGAGGTCTGATGGGGGTAGAGTGGGCTGATATTGGGGGCACAGTGGGCTGATATGGGGGCTGATGGGCTGATCTGAGGGCTGATGGGGCTCTGACATGGAGGGCTGATGGGGCTCTGACGTGGAGGGCTGATATAGGGGCACAGTGGGCTGATATGGGGGCTGATGGGCTGATCTGAGGGCTGATGGGGCTCTGACATGGAGGGCTGATGGGGCTCTGACATGGAGGGCTGATATAGGGGGCACAGTGGGCTGATATGGGGCTGATGGGGCTCTGACATGGAGGGCTGATGGGGCTCTGACGTGGAGGGCTGATATAGGGGCACAGTGGGGTGATATGGGAGCACAATGGACTGATCTGAGGTCTGATGGGGGCACAGTGGGCTGATATGGGGGCTGATGGGGTTCTGACATGGAGGGCTGATATGGGGGTCTGATGTGATGTCCTGAAATTTATGGGGGGTCTGATATGAGGTGTGATGAAAAATATTTTTTTCTTATTTTCCTACTCTAAAATCTGGGGTGCGTCTTATCATCAGATGCGTCTTATCAAGCAAATAATACAGTAGTTACAAAGTTAATACTGTTTAAAAAAGACACAAGTCCATCAAGTTCAACCAAGGGATAGGTGGAGACGTGAATCCCAGAAGGATTACTCAGTGTGTCAGTGTCCACAGCAGCTCTAGCATTTTGTTCATGAACCATAAGCACTTTGGTGTCTACAATTGTGAGTGGAAACCAGTACTGCAGGGATTGCTTAGGCTGGTCGTACTTGGTCAAACACTTGTTCAGCTGACAGCCATCTCTAATGGACATGCACACTTGGCTCGGCCAAACACAGGTTTACAATAGAGACAGGAGAGTAATCCATTGCCACAAAGGGATCAGGCATGTTAAATCAAACAGCCCGATCCTTCTCGCCCCTGTCAGAGCCTGTTGGGTGATAGCCGGGCAGCTACCATAAGCATTAGATGGTAGGCAGTCCTGATGAAATCAGTGGGTAAGATACTAAATGGGTTGAATAGCCTTATTTTAATTGATTGGCAGGAGTCCGTCACCTGGCACCACACCTATCAGCTATTCTATGTAGCGCCATCGCTGGCACCAGAACTACACAGCACTGTCATTGTAGTGGAACACCACTCATAGGGCCCCATTCACTTCAATGCTGACAGTCCTGGCACCGACCTCCAGTGATAGAGCTAGCTGATAGGCAGGAGTTCGGGGTGATGGCCTATCCTGAGGACTGGACAATCCCTTTAAGCTAATGTGTATGGCCAGCTCTAGCCCTGAGTGGCACACAGATTTGCAGTCATACACGTCTACCCTTGTTACTCCTCTGCCTGCACAAGTCTACAAGGCAGTTCAAGTACTCGTGGAGCAGGAAGCCCAGGATGAAAAAACAAAGCACACCATTTATTTGTGAGCAGCAACCATTAGCTACAAAAATATTCAGCTTTAAATAGTAATGAGGCATCTGCACGGGGCCTCGTGGACTAGAAGGACCCTCATGTCCAATTATACAAGCATCTTGAACTCAGGATGTACTTACCAATTCTCCATAATGCTTCATGGCAAACTCTAAGACCCCAGAGGCTGCCTCCGGCTGCTGGAGCTTATTGTTAATGCTGAGGGAGACAGAAAAGAAGAACATGAGATTCTGAGCGGGAAGCAGCAGACAGCATAATACAGTGACCGGTACACGCCAGGCGCTTATGTAATCACTAATAACGGACAGAAATCCCAACAATGTCACACAATGTTATTTTATAAAGACACGAAAACAGGGGTCAGGAAGGGGGGGGGGGCGTGCTTTACATCCGAAAGACTGCTAAAGAGGCACATACTGCAATAAATACAATGAAAAGTGAAAAATTATTTGCTCATTGTAAGTAATATTCATGTGCGTGACGCTCATGTACTACCAGATAACATTCATGTGGTTGATGCTCATGTTCTACCAGATAATATTCATGTGCTTGATGCCCATGTACTACCAGATAATATTCATGTGCTTGATGCTCATGTACTACCAGATAATATTCATGTGGTTGATGCCCATGTACTACCAGATAATATTCATGTGGTTGATGCTCATGTACTACCAGATAATATTCATGTGGTTGATGCTCATGTACTACCAGATAACATTCATGTGGTTGATGCTCATGTTCTACCAGATAATATTCATGTGCTTGATGCTCGTGTACTACCAGATAATATTCATGTGGTAGATACTCATGTACTAACAGATAATATTCATGTGTTTGATGGTCATGTACTACCAGATAACATTCATGTGGTTGATGCTCATGTACTACCAGATAATATTCATGTGGTTGATGCCCATGTACTACCAGATAATATTCATGTGGTTGATGCCCATGTACTACCAGATAATATTCATGTGGTTGATGCCCATGTACTACCAGATAACATTCATGTGGTTTGATGCCATGTTACTACCAGATAATATTCCATGTGGTTTGATGCTCATGTACTACCAGATAATATTCATGTGGTTGATGCCCATGTACTACCAGATAATATTCATGTTGGTTGATGCTCATGTAACTACCTGATAATATTCATGTGCTTGATGCTCATGTACTACCAGTATACATTCATGTGGTTGATGCCCATGTACTACCAGATAATATTCATGTGGTTGATGCTCATGTACTAACAGATAATATTCATGTGGTAGATGCTCATGTACTACCAGATAATATTCATGTGGTTGATGCCCATGTACTACCAGATAACATTCATGTGGTTGATGCCCATGTACTACCTGATAATATTCATGTGCTTGATGCTCATGTACTACCAGATAACATTCATGTGGTTGATGCTCATGTACTACCAGATAACATTCATTGGGTTGATGCCCATGTATTACCTGATAACATTCATGTGGTTGATGCTCATGTACTACCAGATAACATTCATGTGGTTGATGCTCATGTTCTACCAGATAATATTCATGTGCTTGATGCTCATGTATTACCAGATAATATTCATGTGCTTGATGCTCATGTACTACCAGATAACATTCATGTGGTTGATGCTCATGTTCTACCAGATAATATTCACGTGCTTGATGCTCATGTACTACCAGATAATATTCATGTGCTTGATGCTCATGTTCTACCAGATAATATTCATGTGCTTGATGCTCATGTACTACCAGATAATATTCATGTGGTTGATGCTCATGTACTACCAGATAATATTCATATGGTTGATGCTCATGTACTAACAGATAATATTCATGTGGTTGATGCTCATGTACTACCAGATAATATTCATGTGGTTGATGCTCATGTACTAACAGATAATATTCATGTGGTTGATGCTCATGTACTACCAGATAATATTCATGTGCTTGATGCTCATGTACTACCAGATAATATTTATGTGCTTGATGCTCATGTACTACCAGATAATATTCATGTGCTTGATGCTCGTGTACTACCAGATAATATTTATGTGGTTGATGCTCATGTTCTACCAGATAACATTCATGTGCTTGATGCTCATGTACTACCAGATAATATTTATGTGCTTGATGCTCATGTACTACCAGATAATATTTATGTACTTGATGCTCATGTACTACCAGATAATATTCATGTGCTTGATGCTCATGTACTACCAGATAACATTCATATGGTTGATGCTCATGTACTACCAGATAATATTCATGTGCTTGATGCTCATGTACTACCAGATAATATTCATGTGCTTGATGCTCATGTACTACCAGATAATATTCATGTGCTTGATGCTCATGTACTACCAGATAATATTCATGTGCTTGATGCTCATGTACTACCAGATAATATTCATGTGCTTGATGCTCATGTACTACCAGATAATATTCATGTGGTTGATGCTCATGTACTACCAGATAATATTCATGTGCTTGATGCTCATGTACTACCAGATAACATTCATGTGGTTGATGCTCATGTTCTACCAGATAATATTCATGTGCTTGATGCTCATGTACTACCAGATAATATTCATGTGCTTGATGCTCATGTACTACCAGATAATATTCATGTGGTTGATGCTCATGTACTACCAGATAATATTCATGTGCTTGTTTCTTCCATTTAAAGTAGTACCACTAGGGTCTGACTGCTTGGATCCCTGCTGATCGTGAAAACATTCCTCCCCATGAACTAAAACACAGTAGTGCAAGGAAACTGTGAAGGCGCCACAGGTCCAGCTTCTGCCCTGATAGAACACATACATCTCCTTATACCTTACGAGTTAAGGCTCATGCATATGAATGTGTGCCAGAAAATTGCAGTCTGCAATGCACGGTCACCGACCGTAGGGCCTACGTATGGGGACACAGGGATCCATGATCCTCACTACAAAAAAATAGTGCTACTTTTTTGAGGTGCGGAGGCACAGACAGAAAACCCACAGAAACACTCCATAGTGGTTCCATACTTCCATTCCGCATCGCATTGGTCGGTGCCCATATATTGCTGACCTGCTGCTTGCGGGCTGCAATACAGGCCGAGCCACGTTCGCCCCCAAAGATCATAAACAGGTAAAGGTGTATCAATACAGTTTTTAAAATCTCTGCTTCATGTCATTGAAAGAAACACTCCTGTTTACATCCTGAGAATTGAAAAACATCCCGGGCAATGTTCAAGTGACAAAGCTGCCGGCTCATTACAAGAGAAAGCTGTGAAAGCCCGTGACGAGCCTGGCCACATCCTACTACAGGCTGCGGAGCCTGCTCTATACATCTGCTGCTCTGCAGACACTTCATTTTCCATATTAAAGATGGATTCACACATCTCCTGCACTGAAATATTCATCGCTCTGATATAATTTCCCGTCGTGGAGTCAAGATGTGTTTAGTTAAAGGAGGCAAATTCAGCAGCGCGGGGAGACAGGGACAGGACAATGACCTACAGACCCAAGGAAACAGGAGTCTGGAGAGACATGGATGACGGGAAAAGTGACAACTTCCATATACATACACCAGCCGATCTGTTTACTGGAAAGCTGGATACAAAACCAATATGGCCACCTATGGTCACCTAGCTTTCGATGAGTCCTGACCTAAAGCAGCGATACATCTCTAGGAGGAATAGATACAACTCTGGGTCTAGGAGAGCAGTGTTGGAAGACTTACTGGTTGTCACCCAGCTTTACCAGAAACAGATGGCGTATATTGGTTATATGTTTAAGGAGGAAGGTTACCATGTCAGGTTATTAGTGATGCTTCCCCTCTTCTATGTAACTGGACAGACGTAATCACCCAGCTTTACCAGAAACCGATAAAAATGATATATCAGTTATATTTGCTACATGGGTTTATGGAACGGTGAAGGGCGCTCGGGTGTCATCCAGCTTTTCTAGAGTCCTAAACAGCAAGGAAAAGCTGGGTGACCTCACAAGTGAAGGCGGCACTGTCTGCTACGCTGGTGGTCACCCAGCTTTCCCCATCTTAACTATGGACTGGAATATTATTGACTATTCTTTTACTTTTGGGGTACATGCTGTCCACCAGTGACCTACACCTCCGGTGAGGAGCTGCATGGATCTCCAGGACATACGGAGCCTCCTCCAGCTCTGCGGATCAGGAGCTCGACACTTGAGTGAAGGAGCCCGGGGATATATTTATTTACAGTGTAAGAGGAGAGATTTCCTGCGCTGGAGAGGCTGCCTGACAGCTCGTCTCACATCTGCCGGCCAGACGTGTGCCTTACACCGTGTGCGGTGGGCAGGCTGCAGCGCCCGGCCTGCTTCTTGTCAGCTCTGCCATACTCTGGGACCACAATAGGAGGCTTGTGTGATAACAGCTGAAGCGGGTTTAAGAGGCCGGGGGCCGAGACCTCAACATGAAAGTGAGAAATCTACAAGGGGAACGCAGCGGCACCTTTTAATCTCGTTTGCATTAAATAACTGGGGCGGCTGGCGTCCATGACAGTTTTATAAGGGGCTGGGATGGCTTCCCATGTTCCATTTTGCATTCTAAGGGCTCATGCACACGAACACATTTTCTTTCCGTGTCCGTTCCGTTTTTTTTGAAGACCGTATGCGGTACCATTCATTTCAATGGGTCCGCAAAAAAAACGGAAGGTACTTCGTGTGCATTCTGTTTCTGTATTTCCAATCCGCAAAGAAATTGAACATGTCCCATTATTGGCCTAAGTTGTCCATTTCCTTCTGTATGGAAGGAACATGTATGTTTATAGGGGTTGTGGAACCCCATTCATTTTGTATGGGACTGATGACAACAGCCATGTGCTGTACTCCGCTGTCTCCGTCAGTTCTGTAGAGAATGAATAGAGGAGCAAAACGTGCAATGGCTATCCTGTTGAAATGATGGGGGGGGGCGCCTTGTTCTTATGATTGGTGGAGGTCATAGTGGAACCCTCAGTGGTCAAACACATTGAAATGTTCTGGTGGGACAACCCCTAACCTCTGTTGTATAAATCAAGGTGACTGAAGCGCTGCTCATGGCACTGGCCACTCGGCTTTTATTGACTCTTCTTGGCATTTCGAGAGTGTAGATTGCGGCTCCATACAAAGTATACGGCATTCGTTCTCTACATGCTCAGAGAGTAGAGCAGCCGATGAAAGCAGAAGGTGCAAAGTTTTCTGAGCAACACCCTTTAAGGGGCATCTGTCAGCAGTATTGTACCTATGACACTGACTGACCTGTTACATGTGCACTTGGCAGCTGAAGACATCTGTGTTGGTCCCATGTTCATATGTGTCTGCATTGCTGAAAAATGTGGTTTTAATATATGCAAATGATACTCTAGGAGCAACAGGGGTGTTGCCGTTACACCTAAAGACTTGCTTTTTCTGCAACTGCCGGGTGCTCTCCACTTTGACAGTTCCAGGTGTGATGGTGTTTACGCTGTCCTATCAAAGTGCAGAGAGAGCAGAGTCTCCAGGTGTAATGACAACGCCCCCGTTGCTCCTAGAGGCTCATTTACATATATTAAAACATCATTTTTCTCAGCAATGCGGGCACATATGAACATGGGGCCAACACAGATGTCTTCAGCTGCCGAACATATATGTAACAGGTTGGCCTGTGTCATAGGTACAAATCTGCTGAAAGATGCCCTTTAAGTGTGAGCCAATGTGCCATCACTTAGTGGGATCCCAACTCCAGTTCTGGCACCCCAGGGTGGCCACTTCTAGATCCCTTCTGCACATGGCACTTTTAAATTAACCAAACTCATGGCGCAGGGTCACCTACAGGTAGCTATTGCCCCCAACCAGCAACTATACCGAACTGTGTACATCAATCCCATCCATCACCATTGGCCCATTGCTCTTATAATTAATACGCTGTGCAGCACACAGATAACAATCACTCCCATCATTCACTACAACCACAGTGAGTGTATTTTAGGAATGCTGTGACAGAACATGGAGGAACCCTAAGCAAACACGGGGAGAACATCCAACCTTCATGAGCAGATTGTACGTGGTAAGATTTGGACCCAGGACCCGGGCACTGCCCTCTCTCATAAATCTTGGCTAGATGCATGATTCTCCATTAGAGCAGTTTCTGAAGGGTTAAAATTTTGAGTGTCTGCCACTGGGTACAATTAACTCTCTCACGCCTGCCTCCTGACAAGCCTGAACCATATGAATCTCGTCCGGCATCACACACCAGAACAGATGCTGAAATACTCAGTCCGGAGATTAAAGGGACCTGCCATAAGAATTTCCTTGTCTTATTAGACCATTACTTGGAGCTAATAAACATGTCACAGTCCTTCCGCAGAACATGTGCCGTGCACACCGCAGACGTAGCTCCGCTCCCAGTATGGAATTCACTTCCCAGTTTACACCATCAGTAATGAAGTCTCAGGGTGTATGAAAATAGCATTTAAAGGGGAGGTCCATTACAGAGGTCTGCTTTCCATAACCCATGATAAATGAGGGATACAGAGGTATGGAGGTTTATGCGCAAAATCTAACAGCGCATCTGTAACAGTTCACGTCCACTCTTTACATGTGCTGTGTATAAGGACGAGCCCAATAAATAACTACCTACCAGACACCGTCCATACTCACCCACATTCTGGACTCTGTGTCTGCAGGTCACTACGGACATAACCCACCTCCATCGGTGAGCAGCTCTACACACCGGAAGAGAGGATAACGATACTATAAGGGGCCGTTTAGACGGTCGTGTAGTTGCGGATCGCCAAAAACACACATGGCTGGCATCCCATACAAAATGCCTATTCTTGTCCGCAATTGTGGACAAGAATAGGACATGTTCTATCTTTTTTCACGGAGCTGAAATGAACGGGGCCACATCTATTCCGCAAAATTGGAACCCAAGTCTTATAGTATCAGACCACTGGCAGGTCAAGGGTTTTGAATGGTGGAGGTCCGTCTGCTCAGACCCTCCCTCCCTTTCACTGAAGCAAAGGGGCAGAAGGTGAGTGCTGTGCCCCATCGATTGGAGCACTGAATGGAGTCCGTACACCGATCTGCTTGCATCTCCACTGGAAGCCGAGTAGATCCCATAAGTGAAGGGCTCAGGGTTCGGCAGCCGGACCCCCACTGATAAAAACTTCTCACCATTCATTATGACATGTCAGAGATTTTCTGAAACTACAGGATAGATTCCAGGTTGTCAGACGGCGATCGGCTCCCAGACTATCAGATGATCTTTAAGGAAGGAGACCCTCCAGGATGGTGGATCAGAGGAATTACCTACTTGGCTTTCTCTGATTATTCTTCGGCCAGTGTACCCAGGTATAAGCTCATGCACGTGGCGGTGATAAGATCTGTAATATGCCGCCCATAGACTGTCTGAGGTACATAAAGGGCTTTTTCATAAAGAAAAGAACTGCAGCAAGTACTATAGGATACAGAGGTATTCTCCCCTACAGGTACACTTCTAGGGTACAATACCGGACCTCACAGAGGAACCTTCCATCCGCACATGTCTACCACAGAAACACACAGTCCTGGGCTTTTTTATACACCAGAACATGCCAAGTACACCAAGAATTTCTACCATTATCTACCATCACCAATAAAACAAAGCATTGTATGACATGATAATCCCTTCTCATTTGGAAATGGCAGGAGAAGTGGGCGCAGGGCTGGAGATCCAGGTCATTTATCTAACTGATGTAAAGTAGAACTGGTTAAGTTGCCCGTAGCAACCAATCAAATTTCACCTTTCATTTTCCAATGGAGCTGTAAAAATGAAAGGTGGGATCTGATTGGTTGCTATGGGTAACTAAGCCAGTTCTCCTTTACACCAGTTTGATAAATGACCCCATAAAAGGCCTAACCGAGTCATACACTGGAGGAGCACACATGAGGGAACTGCCAAAGTGACGGATCCATCCTATTCGCTTTTATCACTAAGAAGTATGAACAAACAAGACTTTCTGCCAAGGAGCTATTCCAGAGAACAGAAGAGATGCTTTAACGACAACTCCCTAACTGCAGGACTGATCATTATCTACCACAGTCCTGCTGCCTGTAGTTTTCCTTTCATTCGTGTTTCCGGCTACTTGTATGGAGCAATGAGAACTAGAGTACAACTATGGATAACAATGTCCCTGTCACCATCCTATAACAGATCGGGACCGTCTCTGTATCTACAGGAAGCTAACGCCATATAAATCTTATAAGGAAGGGCTATAGAAGCGATTGTCTTCGCTGAGCATTTCAAAAGCCTCAAGAACTTCTCCTTGAATACACAGGACAATTCCTAAAACCCATCATTACTGGGGACGAACGTCTTTTATTATCAAATATTCTGGAATATTGGACAGTCAGAACCCAAAATAAAACAGCAAGCCTACGGGTCCATTCACACGTCTGCAACTGTTTTACGGTCCGCAAATTGCAGATCCGCAGAACATGGACACAGGCCATATGCGTTCCGCATTTTACAGACCACACATGGCCGGCACTATGAGAGAAATGCCTATTCTTGTCCATGGCTGTGGACATAATTAGGACATGCTCTATTTTTTTGCGGGACCGCAGAACGGAACTGTGCTGTCCACATCTTTTGCGGCCCCATTGAAATGAATGGGTCCGCACCCGTTCTGCATTATGCGGACATGTGAATGGACCCTTAATCTGCCGCTTTATTTGATGGATGGATTAAAGAAATTTCACTACTACACTTCCTGAGGTAAAGAGAAGGACCCAACGCTCCTTCCAGACAATCCTAGCTCAAGGTTTAACGTGGAGGAAATCGGCGAGCTCCAGACACTGGAGTTATAGAATGGAAACATTAACTCCTAATTACTTCCCTTATTATTTTCTAGAGGGGTATTTAATGCAGTAATTTATCTGTAGATGACATCCACAGAACTATAACAAGGTTCCCCTAATTTCATTTGAAAAGTTTAAGAAAACTTCTGCAAGTTTCAAGATCTCTGCTTGCTGTCAAGCTAAATCTGTACGGTCCTAATGATTCTTGTCACAATTGTATCCAGTCGAGACAAACCTCTGGTCTGAAGACTGACACAATGTGCTGTTAATGTACTACAGCTTACTATGGATTGTAACAAAACCTCAGCTGTGAGAAGCATTAGCTAAGTGCAGGTATTTAGCCTATTCTATCAACCAAAGTGTTTGCATTCACTGACAGCAAACAGAAATCTTGAAAACGGACGGGAATTGAAGAAAGTTGCAGAACGGTTCAGGAATGAAGTCCCTGCTCCTCAGGACGCCTGATGGAATTTACTATCACTATTTTAGCAGTTGACGGACGAAAGTAAAAGGAAGCATCTGCCACCTTGACTTCCAGATCCACCAACCAGGACTCCACTTCACTTCTTTTTGCTCTCTGCCTCCATGCCTCCTCTCCAGCATTTTTCCCGAGCTTACATTCTTAGGAGATGAGGGGACTGTTTTTCAGCTGGCATTAGGAGAGGCGGTGGGCTCTGGGGACCAGGGTTCTGCGGGGAGGGGTGTCCAGGTCTGCTTGGGATGGACTTAAGGACACAGCCAAATGGTGTAAAACTTACAGTCATCACCCTCCACAGAAATGTGATTATGTAAAGCCTATGTTATAGCAGCTAAAGCTTGCAGACGCAGGGACGTGATGTCTGTGGAATGGTAGAATTTTTTACAAGAAGGTGCTAAAGGGAACAGGTCTTCAAGGAGTCTCCAAGGTCCTTGCAAATGCAAACATCAAAGACTTCCACACCAAAGTGAAGCAATTGCTGGCTGATTCTTTAGGAGTTATACAATAGTTTGTCTTGTTTTTCAACTTTCTCTCTCCACAAAGGGTTAATGTTGACTAAATCTGGGGGGAAAATTACACTACTGAGAAAACAGACGCAAGGCTCGGCCAAGCCCCACCCCCTAGACTTTTGGGAAGACTGTAGGAATGGAGCAGGCAGACTGGCACCTGGTGTGGAGGAGGAGATGAGCTGGGATGGGAGGGTACGCAGGGAAGGCTCAACAAGATAGGATTATTTAAGATGCTGCAAAAGGTTCCTTCAGCAGATCAGTGAAAGGGAGACAGCAGAGAAGCCACCTTCTGCAACACACTTAAGACCAAGTTCCTCTACAGAGAAGAAGTCTTGATCCGGCACAGATACCTGCACTGACCTCTCATCATGAACATCCCAACCTTTGCCTATATTGGCTTCTTCATGCTTTCTCTAGCAGCCTTTCCCTGCTCGTCCCAGAAAGCTCCCAAGAAAAAGCCCCATGGTCCTAACGGGCTCCTGAAGATGCCCGGCTGCTGCGAAGAGGTCAAAGATTTAAAGGTCCAAATCGCCAACCTGAGTAGCCTGCTGGAAGAGCTGACCAAGAAGCAGGAGACGGACTGGGTGAACGTGGTCATGCAGGTGATGAAGCTGGAGAGCAGCCAGAAGCAAGTGGAAAACCGTATGACGGATGCCGAGGAGAAGTACTCCGAGCTGAACAACCGGGTAGAAATCCTGCAATCCCGAGAGCAGGCGGCCCAAACGCAGACCCAAACCACAGCAGGTAAGACGTGCCGGCCGGGTACTCCCCATTACATCTAACGATCCCACTAAAGAGACAGTTGCTTAGCAATCAGCATCAACAGACGCACAACACAAGACCAGTAAGACGCATTCCCAGTAAATGATGTTCCAGCAGAGACTTGCAGTAAGACTCTTCCCAGGCCTCGCCAGTAATACTGCCTGCACAGAGGAGGCACACAACACCAACACCAGAGCGCAGATTAGTGTCAAAATCTGTAAAACAAATGTCAGACTAATCCCCTTGGGGGAAAGTCAAAGAGGCTTAGACTTCTGGAGGAGTAGTGGGTGGAATTGGTAGAGCACGTAATACTTTTTGTTTCTGCATGTGCCCAAGGAGGAGGCGGCGGCAAGATTGCAATTACGTTTAGAATCAGAAATTTCACAGGTGTCAGTTTTTGACAGGCTGGAGTAACATAACTCTGCATGGAAAGACTGGATAGCCGGAGGGGGGCTACAGGTGGTCCTCACACACAGGCCGTCAAATTTATTGTTTATTACCGTTTCTTAGAAAATGCCTGAAAAGCATGAATGATTTACAACATGCAGGGGACGGGCTCTGGAGGGGGTATAGAGGTACGGACACATGCTCAGGTTCCTGCATGCAGGCTTGGAAGCCTAAATGGAGAAAAGGTAGAAAGGACAGATGAAGGACAGATGATTTCTCCTCCTTTTTTTATTCATTTTTGTTTTTTGCTTCCAAAAACGTCACGTAGAAACCTGACCATGGAGCGGTAATTTAAAAATTCTCACTACCATGACTTGTTTTTCCCTTTCACAGACGCCATTTATGACTGCTCCACCCTCTACGAGAAGAACTACAAGATATCGGGGGTCTACAAGATGCCGGCCAATAGCTTCTTGGGGAGTCCAGAGATGGAGGTAAGAAATCTCCTACTATCTTCCTGCTGACCAGTCATGCACAAGCCTTCCTTACTGACGCTGCATTCGTTTGCCATTAGGTGTACTGTGACATGGAGACCCATGGAGGAGGATGGACTCTGATCCAAAGACGTAAAGTGGGTCTGACCTCATTTAATAGAGACTGGAAGCAGTACCGGGAGGGCTTTGGAAACATCCGTGGAGACTTCTGGTTAGGAAATGAGAATATCTACCGACTGACTCGCAGGCCAACAGTCCTCAGAGTAGAGCTGGAGGTGAGTATTCTCTCCAAACACAAAAAAAGCTTAGAGAGACTTAAATAAGTCTTAAAGGGGTTCTGCAGTTCTGTAAAACTGCTGCTCTATCCTCTGGATAGATCATCAGCCTCTGATTGGCGGCGGTCCGACACCCGGGACCCCCGCCAATCAGCTGTTTGAGAAGGCAGCGGCGCTGCAGGAGCTCCGCGGCCTTCTCTGTATTTTCCTCAGGCCCAGTGACGTCACGACTACTATCACTGGCCTGGGCGGGGCTAAGCTCTGTTCACATGAATGGACCTTAGCCCCGCCCAGGCCAGTGATACTAGTCGTGATGTCACTGGGCCTGCGGTAAACACATATAAGGCAGCGGTGCTCCTGGAGCGCCGCTGAGTTCTCAAACAGCTGATCGTCGCACCCCCGACGATCAGATGCTGATGATCTATCCAGAGGATAGATCATCAGTTTTAAACAACTGCAGAACCCCTTTAAAGAAAAATCTCATACTTCCTAATATACTTTGTGCTTACATTCTTCATCATTTCCAAGATCTCTGTCTACTGTCAGTGAATGGAAACATTGGTTATTTCTATCCAGAGGCTGTAGACCTGTACAGACCTAATAATACTTTTCATTGCTGGGGTGTATCCAATCTGAACAATCCTCTGTGAGATTAGGATCAGTACAGGATAAGTAATGTAATACATTTATGAAATTACTCAACATTTTATGTAGATTACACTGACATATCAACTGTAGAATGGCGTTCAAAGGTGGGGATACCCTTTATGTTCACATGGGTAAAACCTTCCACTGATTCAGTAATGAACGGGCGTTTTCCACTGGAAATCCATATTCAAAACTGCCCCAATAGTTTCCCCATTGACGTTAATGTAAAAAACTCCACCTTGTGCACACATTGTAAACGGTCGAGTTTTTTCAGTAGTGGTTTTGAAAAATACCTGAGGAGTAATGTTACTTTTTGGAAGCAGATTTAATTGAGGATTTCATAGAAGTCAATGGGGAAGCAGAGAAACCTCTTGTAAAAACTCCTCTAAAACCTCCATAAAATAGCACATCTTTCACCAAAAAGGACCTGTGTTCAGCCCTTAAGGTTCTGTGTGAGAATATTTTGCCTTATGTTCCACTGGTTCACCTGAGATCATGATTTGTCTAATCTCATTACTTACCTCCTGTGAGTCGCCCCCCCCCCCAAAAAAAATCAGCAGCGGCAGAAAGTAACAATTTTTGGTTGTCTTTTATTAACTTTAGGATTGGGCAGGACAGGTCAGATACGCAGAGTATGCCCAGTTCTCCATCGATAACGAGCAGAACAGTTACCGTCTCTTCCTGGGCAACTACAGCGGAAACGCGGGCAGAGACTCTCTGCGCTACCACAACAACACCACCTTCAGCACAAAGGACAAGGATAACGACAAGTGCCTGGATGACTGTGCCGGGCTGCGTAAAGGTAAATGTCAATCAATAGCGCTTCATACCTTCCGCTACCACCACTTACCACATACGTAACACTGCGCTGTATGTCCTACAGGTGGCTACTGGTACAACTGCTGCACAGACTCTAACCTCAACGGCATTTTCTACCGCAACGGTGACCACACCAAGCACACAGATGGTATCAGTTGGTACGGCTGGCATGGATCCACCTACTCTCTGAAGAGGGTGGAAATGAAGATACGTGCTCAGGACCTCCAGCCATGAAGGTGGCAGCAACCTGCTGAGCAGCCATAGAGAACACCTCAAGAGGCGCCTTTATTCATACCTTTTCTTGTAGAGTCTGCCCGCTCTGTGTATAAAAGCAACTAGTTCCATAAGGGAAGGCAGAGACATGCAGAATAATGGGAGCAGAAGTCTATGATTGGCAGCTCGCTGAGCTGATACCGTAACGATAGCAATAATATGTATTACCACCACACTCAGAGACGCAGGTACCTGGGGTCTATCAATGACACCACATCCTCCTAAAAGAGGGACCTGCGAGTGAATTACAGCATGGAGATGTATTTATATAGAACAACCACTAGGGGGCAAGACAATCCTATCGGCCCCCAGTACCGCAGACACTACAAATCAAACCACGAAAAGACTGTACATAGCTCATTCCCCGCGATGTGATTGGTTGACGTTACTGTAATGTCTATTTTTATTTGCTTAATAAAACTGGAAAAAATGATTATACTGTTGGCCGAGGGTCAAAAATAAAGGATTTTTTTGTAACACTTTTCTTCCTATGGTCATTCTGCATTGCATGGAATCTCAAGTATGAAAGATGAGTGATGTTTGTACGGTTAAAAAACAGGAATCATTTCACGTCACTTCACATTGTAAAACGTACAGCGCAAAACCAATGACTCCTGCTCACAAGGAAGCTTCCGATAAGTGCTTTGCACCCCTCCAGGTTCTTGTCAGGGGTATGAACATACAATATACAGAGCTGACGTTCTCCGCATAGAGAAAGGCAACGTTACCTCCAAGTTTCACAGGTCCTCAAAGCAACAATATACTTCTATGCCGTATTAGGCCATGTAGAGCTCATGGGGGGAGGGGGTTCCCCACATATACCCCCCTCCCCTATATGAGCCAGAACGCAGAACTGGTAGACCAGCCCCAACCACTCATCACATAGCAGCCATTTCTTCATTACAGCAGATGAAAGGAACATGTATGGATGGCCACAACTTACTCCACCAGTAACCGCTCATCATCAGGTGGTTTCAGTAAGGGGTTGTCAGAATGACAATAGGTGACAAAATGAATAATCAGATGCGATATGGGTCCCAGGGTAGACTGAAAACGATGAGTTCAGGCCACTATATTGTAACCAATGTTTGGAGTCCACTATAAATACCTGGAAGCCAACAATAAATGAGGCTTCAGTTCTTGGGCACCAAAATGTCACACGCGTGCCACAGCCATAAGCGTAAGGGAGGCTGGAAGGCTACACAATGTGACAGCTGTCATCTGGATGTAGGAAAGTGTGGAATTTGTCAAGACACTATTATTGTGCCTCAAAAAGACAGTGGCGAGAGGTCAAATGTCAAAGATCAGACCACACACATGGAGACGCCCGTGCATTACAGCTTCCCTACCTGATGAGAGACTCCAGTATTGCGGGGGAGGGTCCTTTCTGGAATTCTAACTCTTTGTAATGTAGCGCCTTGGCATACGCTCGGCATTTGGATGCCCTTTCTCCAAGGAGGACCACTCCATTGTCGTCTCGTAATGGCAAGGGGCCCTACGGAAAGAGGACACAGTCAGAGGTCACATTATTGCTATAAATATAGGCCAAGGGCACACGGCTGGCGGAGAGGCCACAGTAAATGCAGGGCGGATGTGACAAGACTGAACATTATAAAATACTCTCATATGGAAGTCATGCATGCTGCCTTTACCGAGAATCTCAACTAGATGGTAGAGGCAGTATTAGGGCTCATGCACACGACCGTATGTATTTTGCAGTCCACAAAAAATGGATCCGCAAAAAATACAGATGAAGTCCATGTGCATTCTGTATTATGCGGAACGGAACAGCCGGCTCCTAATAGAACAGTCCTATCTCTGTCTGTAATGTGGACAATAATAGGGCATGTTCTATTTTTTTTGCACACCGGACATACAGAAACTAAATGCACACGGAGTAACTTCCGTTTTTTTTTCTTTCTATAGACCCATTGAAATGAATGGTTCCACATATGGGCCGCCAAAAAAATGGAACAGACACGGAAAGAAAAATATGCTTGTGTGCATGAGCCCTTGTAGACACTTACCATGTCCGTCCTGGATGATTTCTTACTGCTTAAGTCTTGTTCACACTTCAGTTATTTGATCAGTTATTTCCATCAGTTATTGTGAGCCAAAACCTGGTGCGGGTCAAAAACACAGAACAGGTGCAGATCTTTCCCTTATACCTTATTTCTGTTTAGCATCCACTCCAGGTTTTGGCTCACAGTAACTGATGGAAATAACTGATGTGTGAACAAGGCCTTACCAATAATAATAACATGGAAGAGAGACTCTGTGGGAGATTTATCAAAAGTGGTGTGAAGGAAAACTGGCTTAATTGCCCCTAGCAACCAATCAGATTCCACCTTTCATTTTTCAGACCTTTGTAGAAATCAAAGGTGGAATCTGATTGGCTGTTATGGGCAGTAAGCCAGTTTTCCTTCACACCAGTTTTGATAAATCTCCCCCAATGAGTGTATTTTGGGCACACTCCATACTGGAGGCCAAACAGGCTATGGACTCTCTCAGGCCAAGAGTTACTATTTCCAACTAGAAACTCCTACGTGTTCAGCCCTGGTCAGGAGAAAGCAAGCATAATGACAATATGAAAATATGGAGGGGAAGGGGGTGGTGACATAACTTCAAGCAACGAATGAAAAAAAACCCAACGCCAGGTAAACTAACTACAAGTCTGCCAACACCCAAACTGCTCTCTATGGGTGTCCAATGCATCAAGAGACACCACGGAAAGAAAACTTCCCACACCGGTCATCCTCAGAAAGTAAGCTATGGCACTGAAAGAATCTGGCAGCAGGAATAGAAGATTCAAGCCCAATGGGGTCCTGAAGCCATGTTCCCTTCTAAACTGCTAGTTAGCCATATATAACCCATGCCCCAGTTCTTCGGCTCTATACCCAGATCTCCACAGGAGCAGAAGAATCCAACAGCGCCTCTCAAGCGCTCTTACTTGTACTTACAGAGGAAATCCACTGGTCCTTCGGGTCACAATATTTTCAACTTACAATTGTCCTCCTGAACCGTTGAAACTAGACTCAACATACAAAACCTCAGACTCAGATCCGACCAATGACCATGGCCATTACTCTGGTACAATACCAGCTCCTCTTAAAGGGATTCTGTCACCAGGTTTAGGCGTATAGAGATACTGACATATCTGTATAGCTATTAGCGCTCTCATAGTAAATATATTATTATTCTTCCCAGAGCTGTACGTTGCTCAAAAAAAATCGTTGAGGCGTAATCTCGTCTGTGCGGTCTCCAGCGCATGCGTACTTCATCCGATGAGGCCATGCCAGGAGACTGCACGGACACAGAATCGGGTTCATATGGCGCATGCGCGAAATTACGCCGCACCAGGAGGAGAACACAGGGATGAAGGGGGGTGAATAATTAGCGGGAGGGCGGTGCTAGGCCCGACAATATGCGGCGTGGCCGGGCTCCAACGGCCCCCAGGACATCCCCTTGGGCTCCTTATGTCCTAGGGGTGCTATATTATAATATGAATAAAAACGATTTTTTGAGCAAAGTACAGCTCTGAGAATAATAATAATAATTTACTATATATTTACTATGAGAGCGCTAATAGCTATACAGATGTGTCAGTATCTGGTGACAGAATCCCTTTAACGATACAGTGCGGTACTACATGTTCTGTACTGCCCTCTGTCTGTGACAGGATGTGCTGCTCTTCTGGAATCTGTATACCATGAACAAGCTCCTGTCCTCATCGGTGACTTGCAGCACCCCGCGTCTATTCCTGACTGTTATATGTAATGGTGGTGTTACACTGCTTAATGTTCAGGCAGAGCGAGCACCAATAGAAGATCACACATACATTGGCGCTCATTTGCACTGGCCTGATTACACGGGCCGACGCATACTGAATGTGGGAGGAAGGATTGTTACTGCAGCGATTCATCCCTTTCTGTTCTATTGATTAGGGCTCATGCACACGACCGTATGTATTTTCAGGTCTGCAAAACACAGATCTGTAAAAAATACAGATGACGTCCGTGTGTATTCCGTATTTTGCGGAAGGGAACTCCTAGCCCCTAATAGAACACTCCTATCCTTGTCCGTGATGCGGACAGTAATAGGACATGTTCTGTTTCTTTGCAGAATGGACACGGAATGCACACGAGTAACTTCCAGGTTTTTTTTGTGGACCCATTGAAATAAATGGTTCCGCAAAAAAAAAAAAAAAAAAAAAATAGAACGGACAAGGAAAAGAAAGTTCGTGTGCAGGAGTCCTTATCGCCAGCACACTGCCGATTACACAGGAAGATGCCCTGATGATTATTGGGCATCTTTCGTCTTGATCAGCCGATGAATGAGTGTTTGCTTGTTCATCAGCTGCTTGATTATACAAGTCAATTATCGGGACTGAGAGTCCATACTCCTGATAATTGACCCCAAATCATACAGTGTATCAGGGCCCTAAGGACTAGCTTTATCTGTCTTATCTGCTTATTATTCATAAATCTTAATTTTCTCCTATCCTGGGATGACATTTGGGGCTGTGGAACCAATTACTAGTTTTCCATAGTGTAATGGACTTATTTACAATGGTTTCAACCTCACTGGTCGTCCCAGAACCAGTTAAAGAAGAACTCCCGCAAAAATTTTTATTCCATGTCCTGCTAGAAATGTACATGATGTAATCTGAGTGAAAGTCATTTTCTTACCAGTAGCTGAATTTTTGACTTATATCATCCTAAAGTTTCTTATCTGTATCATGTGACCAGCAATCAGACCCACCAACTCACACAGCACCTTATGTGTGGTCAGGAAGTCTAATTCTCTATGCATTCCTATGGGAGCCTCACTTTCAGTCTCATAGGAATGAATAGAGAAGTGACTGGCTTGCCTGTCCTGGGTCAGTTGGAGGTCAGGGAGTTGGTCACATGACCCAGCTACAATAAGAAGAGAGTGGAAACTCTCAATTTCAGCCTCTGATAAGAAAATGACATTCACTACAGATTATATCATGCACCTAACAGGTCAGAGAATAAAAATTTTTGCGGGAGTTCTTCTTTAATTTTGTAACTTGAGGGACCACTGTACATTTCTCTACATGTACATGACAAAGTGAGAGTACTCAGATTGCTGGGAATACTACAATGCATACCTTATCACTGTGCTCCATAAACTCTGCCAGATTGAGGAGTGTCTGTGTGACTTCAGCAATGTCCTGCGACGTCAGGGCCAATTCAATACTGCGGATCAGCTCATCCTGTTGATCTTCGTTCAGCTCCGACCAGCAGGAAAGGAAAGCTGCATTGAACAGATCTCTGCATATAAAAAGAAGAAACATTTAGCCACATACAACTTGCAAGTCTATTAAATGAATCACCCAGTCAGGGGTGCACCACCAATGAGGCCAGGTGACGCGATCGCCTCAGGCAGCACCAGGTAGGTACAAGAGAGGGGGAGCCAAAGGGTCTTGGGCTAAAGGGAAGGGGTTAGGTTAAGAAATTGGCATTGGGGAGGAAGGGGCGCCATTTCAGTTTTTGCCTCAGGTAGCAGAA
The DNA here is from genome assembly GCA_900303285.1 of Rhinella marina. NCBI lineage: Eukaryota > Metazoa > Chordata > Amphibia > Anura > Bufonidae > Rhinella > Rhinella marina. Next base: position 206,071 of record ONZH01008201.1, read on the forward strand.
AGGCTAGGTGCACCCCTGCACCCAGTAGAGGACTCACCTGGCCAGCGGGTTATACGCTTGTGCCAAAGACCAGCAGGAACGAAGAGCTGGAGAAGAGGAGTCTTTCAATAGCTCCACACTTAGTCGTCTCAGCCACTCCAACCAGTCGTCTTTGGACACTCTACGGGCTGCTCCCCAGGCCTGACAATTTGAGAAAACCAATAGGCTTTAAGAACATGTCCTTCTAGGACGAGGACTCGAATGTTCCAGACACTAGGATTTCCTACATTACCTTCTGTAGATTGGTGGTGCTGACATGCAGCTTCTTCATAGGTCCACTATCCAAGGGGCCACTAGAAAAGGTTTCTCCTAAGTTTCCTTTCACTGTCCGATGCTGATAAATCAGTGGATCCTCTTCCTCATCTGCCAGAGTATACCCCTAGTGGTAAAACAAACAAAAAAAAAAAAAATTAGGATCTCCTGCCAATCAATGACTGACAGTCTACTATGCATTAACCCCTTCCTATTCTGCGCTGCATATGTATGGCACAGGAGTCTGGTAGTTAACATAAGGTATATATATATATATATATATATATATATATATATATATATGATTCTGGGATGGGGAGGGCACAGTGGTTCACTAAAAGAATAAAGTGATGTCTGGCACAAAATAACGGAAATGTGCCACTCTCCATGGAGGAAATGTAAACTCTGGTTTGTGCCATCCCTCCGTTATCCTCCATGGAAATGTATGACTCAACTGACAACTGAGCGTTACCATTCCCCTTGTGAATATCTACACATGTGATACTATTGGCAGGGACTGAACAGCGTCAGGCTATGCGTGGTCACCCCCTAATGAACGATGAAAACCATGTGTAGGATGACACGTTTAACAAGAAGGTCTTCATACACATATCAAAAAAGTTGGTCACAACCCCCACTCTCCCCCATCAGATGGCATTAGAAGGAAGGATTGAACATGCTGAATTTCAACTCTTGATCCTCAACGGGCACCTTAAAGGGATTCTGTCATTTGACCTATAAAGGTAATCACACTATCGGATTCTGCTCAGTGTGTTGAATGCAAAAACGTTATTCTTATTCTTCCTAGGGATGAATTTCATGTTAAAAAACCTTTTTTTAGGTTATACAAATTACTCACATAAGGAGCCCAAGGGGATGTGCCCAGCGCCATTGGAGCCTGGCCACGCCGCTACTGTTGGAGCCCAGAACCGCCCACCTCATTATTATTCACTGCACAGCTTCATGCAGACTTGCTCTGGCACATCATAATCCCGCGCAGGCGCAGTAACTTCAGTGAGGCCGATGCCAGTAGACCGCACGGGCGCACACTGCTTTAGGTACTGCGCCTGCGCGGGATTACGATGTGCCGGAGCAAGTCTGCATGAAGCTGTGCGGTTCTGGGCTCCAACAGTAGCGGCGTGGCCAGGCTCCAACGGCGCTGGGCACATCCCCTTGGGCTCCTTATGTGAGTAATTTGCATAACCTAAAAAAAGGTTTTTTAACATGAAATTCATCCCTAGGAAGAAGAAGAATAAGAATAACGTTTTTGCATTCAACACACTGAGCAGAATCCGATAGTGTGATTACCTTTATAGGCCAAATTCTGGTGACAGAATCCCTTTAAAAAGAATATGGGGGTCATTTATTAATAACCTCTATGTCTGGTGGTGGATCTGCCAAAGTTATGAAGAGGTGCCGGCGCATCTAGTGCCAGTCTAAATGTAAGACAGCCTCCTTGCTGGCTATATTTAGACCATTTTCTACACTTAAAACAGGAAAGTGCCGCAATCTGTGCCAGAAATATGCCTAATATAGGCGTACGTCTGGATAATAAATGACCTCCTATGAAGAATATCAAGGATAACTATTCTTGTGTCATTACCTTTAAAATCCTGCAGGTCAGAACCTCGTATCTCTGGTGTAAGATCCTGTGCTTTAGCAGTACCTTGTTCACCATTGGTATGAATATCTGGTACTGAGAAGAAATTCATGAACATACAGTTATTCCACTGATATGAAACAACATGAAAGATTCTCAAGATCCTTTCTTCATAACTGTTATTACTGTACCTTCTTCCCCAGCTGAAAGACCAATGAGGAGAGGGTGTCCATGGCAGTCTGTCTTAGCTCAGGGCTGACATCTAGTGTACGGACTATAGGGTGAATGATCCGGGAGGCATAATCTGTGAAATCCAGCGATTCTGTCAATCTGTCCACTGTTTCTAGAGCCACCCTGAGGAAGGAAGGAAATAAATATATATATAGACACCGGTTACAATGTAGACATGTTGAATTGTATATGACACCCGGACTACACTAGCAGCAGCATACATGGCTCACCATGAAATACACTTTTAGCACTCTGCGATATATTAATAAAGCGCCTTATACAACAATCCATGACCACAATCGAGATCAACCCTTTAGACCATCACATACAGTGCCTTGCGAAAGTATTCGGCCCCCTGGAACTTTTCAACCTTTTGCCACATTTCAGGCTTCAAACAAAAAGATATAACATTTTACATTTTTGGTGAAGAATCAACAACAAGTGGGTCACAATTGTGAAGTGGAACGAAATTTATTGGATCATTTAAACTTTTTTTGTAATAATAAAACTGAAAAGTGGGGCGTGCAAAATTATTCGGCCCATTTACTTTCAGTTCAGAAAACTCACTCCAGAAGTTCATTGAGGATCTCTGAATGATCCAATGTTGTCCTAAATGACTGATGAAGATAAATAGAATCCACCTGTGTGTAATCAAGTCTCCGTATAAATGCACCTGCTCTGTGATAGTCTCAGGGTTCTGCATCATGAAGACCAAGGAACACACCAGGCAGGTCCGTGATACTGTTGTGGAGAAGTTTAAAGCCGGATTTGGATACCAAAAGATTTCCCAAGCTTTAAACATCCCAAGGAGCACTGTGCAAGCGATCATATTGAAATGGAAGGAGTATCAGACCACTGAAAATCTACCAAGACCCGGCCGTCCCTCTAAACTTTCATCTCAAACAAGGAGAAGACTGATCAGAGATGCAGCCAAGAGGCCCATGATCACTCTGGATGAACTGCAGAGATCTACAGCTGAGGTGGGAGAGTCTGTCCATAGGACAACAATCAGTCCAACACTTCACAAATCTGGCCTTTATGGAAGAGTGGCAAGAAGAAAGCCATTTCTCAAAGATATCCATAAAAAGTCTTGTTTACCGTTTGCCACAAGCCACCTGGGAGACACACCAAACATGTGGAAGAAGGTGCTCTGGTCAGATGAAACCAAAATCCAACTTTTTGGAAACAATGCAAAACGATATGTTTGGCGTAAAAGCAACACAGCTCGTCACCCTGAACACACCATCCCCACTGTCAAACATGGTGGTGGCAGCATCATGGTTTGGGCCTGCTTTTCATCAGCAGGGACAGGGAAGATGGTTAAAATTGATGGAAAGATGGATGGAGCCAAATACAGGACCATTCTGGATGAAAACCTGTTGGAGTCTGCAAAAGACCTGAGACTAGGATGGAGATTTATCTTCCAACAAGACAATGATCCCAAACATAAAGCAAAATCTACAATGGAATGGTTCAAAAATAAACGTATCCAGGTCTTAGAATGGCCAAGTCAAAGTCCAGACCTGAATCCAATTGAGAATATGTGGAAAGAGCTGAAAACTGCTGTTCACAAACACTCTCCATCCAACCTCAAAGAGCTCCAGCTGTTTTGCAAGGAAGAATGGGCAAGAATTTCAGTCTCTAGATGTGCAAAACTGATAGAGACATACCCCAAGAGACTTGCAGCTGTAATCGCAGCAAAAGGTGGCGCAACAAAGTATTAATGCAAGGGGGCCGAATAATTTTGCCCACTTTTCAGTTTTATTATTACAAAAAAAGTTTAAATGATCCAATAAATTTCGTTCCACTTCACAATTGTGACCCACTTGTTGTTGATTCTTCACCAAAAATGTAAAATGTTATATCTTTTTGTTTGAAGCCTGAAATGTGGCAAAAGGTTGAAAAGTTCCAGGGGGGCGAATACTTTCGCAAGGCACTGTATGTGAGGCTGTGGAAATACTTCGATGTCACACATACATTTTTCCAGACTGAAAGCTAACACATCTGCGCCTGGCCAGAAGTGCTACCAATAAACCTGAGGCTCGGCGGTGGTTCTCGGGGGGAACATCTGTTACTACTGGACTCATAGAAAGTATTATTCACAACTGGCGTTTACCACATAGCTGTCCCTTCTAATTGTCTGGGATAGTCAATTTTAGGGGTAACACATCAGATACTAGATATATTTGTACTTGTATCTTTGACTTGTACACAAAAAAACAATGCACCAAGAAGGAGATGTTGGACTCAAATTAAACTCTCTACGTATGAATGTAACGTCAGCAATGACAATATTAGAGCAAAAGGAAAAGTTTATTTGGGAAAACTGTACAACTGACAGGAGGCTCTAACACCCTGTTGGGTCACCTCTAGCCTGGATACAGGTTCTGTATGCCATCCTGCGGCACATTTGCCCACAGATGTTGCCGCTGGGCCTGCAGATCGTGCCAGTTGGAAGCCCTGCCATGAGAGGCAACACGTGTCCGCAGGATGTCCTGCACATATCGCTGAACTGTTAGGGGCCATTCAGACGGCTGTGGTGTTGCGGATCCGCAACACCACGGATGCCGACCAGTGTGTGTTCCGCAATTTCCGAAACACACATGGCCGGCACCCCATACAAAATGCCTATTCTTGTCCACAATAGCATAGAAATGTTCTATATTTTTTTCACGGAGCGGCGGCTTGGCGAGATCAAATGCCGCCCATTGAAATGAATGGGGAAGCATCTATTCCGCAAAATTACGGAATAGATGCAGACCCATTCACACGGTCGTGTGAATGGGCCCTTAGTGTCCCTCAAATGCAATGGCTCCCCCAGATCATCACACCAGCAGATACGGCTGTGTGTCGTTCCACAGAAAAGCACGGATTGAAGCGCTCACCACGAGGCCTCCATACTCTAATCCAACTGTTGTGGGATCCCAAACAGAACCCGGACTTGTTTCTAAGGACTATACGGTTCCAGAATGCAGCAGTCCAGGTTTCTCATTCACGACAGCACTGCAAACCACGGCAACAGTAGCAGGCTGTCAATACCACGACACACAGTGGGTGCCATGACTCCAAATTTCCTTCTGCTAAACACAAGTAAGTGGTCCAGGCAGAGAAAGGGGTGTGTAATAAGGGTGCCACATGTGGCTCGATGGTGGCCAAAGAAATTGTAGAAGCTGCTCAGGCCTGTCGGCAGATCAAACGATCCTCTCTGCTGGTGGTCTGAATGGGCCATCTAGAGTCTGTTCACTCTGTGCACATGCCCTCACATAACCATTGCACCCAGTTTTGGGTGTAAGTTATAATAAATCCAGCTGTCTGTGCTAAGTGCCTTCCCCTTTTAGAAAAGTGGCGAGAAGCTCAAAAGTTGCAAATGATGGCGTATGCCCTAATTAGTGACTTTTTAATGCCACAATAGTGGTGTAAACACTTTAGTAGTGGAACGAAGCAGTCATGCAGGGTTACTGCAGTTTAGCTTCCACTCACTTGAATGGGAGCGGAGTTTCACAGTCTACAGGTTCATGGTCTGATTTCCCCTCTCTCATGCATACAATCTGATTCTACTGTTTATGAAGACAAGTAATCTATCAGCATGTTTTCGAAGTGTGAAATAAACCGAGTACTCAGAGGAAATCCATACTCAGGGTTTGAACAGTTAGAGCTGCAAGTCAACCACCAAGCGACTGCTGCAAGTAAGGGCTCATGCACACGACCAATGCCTGTTTTGCGATCCATAAAACACGGACACTGGAATGTCTGAGCCATAATAGAAGAATCCTATCCTTGTCCATAATGCGGACCAAGATGAGGACATGTTCTAAATTTTTGCGTATGCCAAAGAACAGACATACGAATGTGGACAGCACACCCCACTGAAATGAATTGGTCCGCATACGACCCGCAAAAAGAAAAAAATGTGGATCACATCCGGCCTAGAAAGACGGAATATGTATCTGATGTATAACGATAGGATACTTACTTCCGAGCTTGTAAAGGAGAATCCGGGGCATCAAACAGCTTTACAATAGGTGGTAACAGGAGATGAAGGTAATCGTCTAGATTCGCCCCAAACATCTGTATCGCATTAAGAAGCTGAAAATAAAAACAGTAAAAAGAAAGAAACAACCATTAATACAAATATCCTGTAAAATGAACTTAAATATTTTCCAAAAACAAATGTTTTAAATAAGTTGCCCAGTGTGGAAAACCGACGAGACGTCCAACCACGGCTAGGACCTAGTTTTGATTGTTCTGAGAAAACCTCCAGGTAAAGGAATTCACCTCTTACCTTAATAGTCACGGAGCGCCCAGCACTACTGTCGTGCATAAACACGCGCAGCATATGAGGGATGAGCTGAGGCAGATAAAGCTTGAACTCTCCTCCGAGGGCTAGCACGATCTGTTCGATGAGCAGAATAATGGTGCTCTGAATGGGATTATTCATGGTCCAGTAATCCTGCAAGAATAAAATGAGAGAGATGGCTCATTCAGACATAGTGTTTCGTGGTCCAGAATACCACGTATTTTGCGGACAGCACATGGCTGGCACTATGATAGAAAATGCCTATTCATAACTGCATTCCATGTTTTGGAAATTTCTATCTGGGTGTGATGTTTGGTTTTTTTTGGCAACGGGTGTATATTTCTTTTTCCCACCAGTCTTTTCTCTTTTCTAGGAATTTTATACAGACCTAAGTGTGATACATAGTGTAACTGTCTAATAAATTACATCATCCAAATCATGCAGATAGATCTAAGGCCTCTTTCACACTAGTGGCAGCATGGATCCGGCAGGTGAAGGGTGCCGCCGGATCCGTGCTGCCGCAGGGACATGTGTGGGGCTGGGACCGCGCTCCGGTCCCACACATGTCACACAGTATATACACACAGACACACACACACATACTTACATGCTCTCGGCAGGTCTCCACAGCGCAGGAGGAGCAGGACGGCGCACACATAGGACGATTCCCCACAGCGCCCTCTGTTGGGCGCCGGTTGGAATCGTCCTATGTGTGCGCCGTTCTGCTCCTCCTGTGCTGTGGAGACCTGCCGGGAGCATGTAAGTATGTGTGTGTATATGTCTGTCTATCTTTATGTGTATGTCTGTATGTGTGTCTGTATGTGATGGATCCGTCATGAACTCCATTGAAAGTCAATGGAGGACGGATCCGTTTACCATTGTGTCACACCAAACAGATCCGTCCCCATTGACTTTCATTGGGGGTCATGACGGATCCGTCTTGGTGCGGATACCTGGACCGGAAAGCATGCTGCGGTTTGCTCTCCGGTCTGAAGACGGAACGGAATGCTTTCAGGAGCACTCAGTTGTCTTCAGTTCAGTTTTGTCCCCATTGACAATGAATGGGGACAAAACTGAAGCGTTTTTTTTCCGGTATTGAGCCCCTATGACGGATCTCAATACCGGAATTATAAAACACTAGTGTGAAAGAAGCCTAAGAAAGCGAATACTCACTCTTATCAAGGCAAAGATCTCATCCATGTAGGGGCGGATGTGGCTCCGCACAAAGGAAACCAACATCCCCAGCTGCTGGAACATAAACTGCAGACAACACGGGAAAGGGAAATTAATGTGCACATCTAGTCATTACATTACATCATGAATCTGCCAGCACTTATTACATATCAGAGAGTTCCAGTCATTACTGAATACTATGATGACGGAACAAAGACTTCACAGCGATGAGGACTCTTTGTAAACTATTCTCAGACATTTTATTTTTTTAATCTAAATTGTCTATTATTACAACAGATTCAACATTGATTTCTTCACATATAAATAGCAGCTTTGTTCTACTAACACCACGCTCCAGATCCCCGGCAGTGGCAAAGAATTTAAAGGAGTTTTCCGGTTTCGTGATATTGATGACCTATCTGCAGGATTATACCCAGTGTAATTCTGAGAGGCAACCTATTAGGCCACGCGTCTGGCATGGTGACAGCAGATGTGGGGATCTTTGTTAGATACCCAACTCCTTCACCTGGCAATTGTGTCCGGGAGTGGATCTGCTGGCAGAGGGATCCCCCGAACTGTAAAATACCACAGATGCCATGGCTGCTATTCACCACGGTATCTAAGGGGTTACGTGATGAAAATCAGAGGTTCCTCTGATCTTCTCCGCTAGAGAGAGGTGCTGCTGTATATTACAGCCACTGATCGCACAGGCACGTTTGCTATGCCCACACAATGACAGTCCTAATGCAGGACAAGAATACATATACCAGGATGTTTCTCCATACATTGGAAATAGAGTACAGCGCTCGGCTATCTCTAGCAGTCCCATAAAAAATAAATGGAGCAGCAGCACACAGAAGGTACACTTGACCGTCACCTATTCAGGGGGGAATAGGGACACCCCTTTCTCTGGATCAGTGGGGGTCCCCATGTCCTTGCCTGCAGATAAGGGATACATTTAGTTGTGGTACTTTAAGAAATTAGAGACTTTTGAACCCATTTTAGATGACTAAAACAATAAACTGTTCAGAGGTGGACTTTCACTTCCAAGCCACTGGTGCCACCTTCTTCCTTGAAGATAGATCTGATGTGTGACTTACCTGAGGCGACATCAGTCCTGTCCTCTTCTAGGCCAAAATCCAATGACAAAGCACAAGAGATAAAACAGGAAATCTCATTAGATTGATGGAAGTGAAAACAAAATAACAAGATTTCCTATGAGGCGATATTCTGCGTAGACATTTTATAATTTCACCTGACATTTGGATTGGATATATTTATAGGAGATTTCCCATTAATATTTGATGGCTTGGGGTCGTACCGATCATGAAAATAGAGATCCCAAAGTGCAGCTATGTGAATGGAGTGGTGGTGGACATGTGTGATCACAGTTTTAGTCACTGTCTATGGGACTGCCGAGCATAGATGTCAGCGGAGCAGTGGTCATGTATACACACCAATACTTCATTCAAGCAGAGGACTCCAGTTCTTGTCATCACGGGAGTCCCAGTGGTTGGACCTCCTATACTCTATATTAACAAAGGAGTAGCCCTTATCTGACTAGTCCCCAAATCTAGTTACTTGGCCATACACCAAGATCCTCAGAGCCACCAGTCTTCTGCCTCCCTCAACCTGAGATCTCCCGCTTCTCTCCTAACCAAATCCCATATCCACCCCTCAGTGCTTTTAAGCTGCATATGTATTTGGCTCTGTAAAACACTGCAGTTTCTTCATCACTTACTTGAGGAGAAGGCTGGTGAGACTGTAAGAGGAAGAGCAAGAAACAGAAAAAAAAATTTAGACAATGCTCACCTAGGCGCAACCACCTAACTGTTTTGCCCGAGTCCAGCTCAGGCAGTGTGAAAAGTAACTAACCGGAGGGGGAGGGCTGCTTTACATGTTGCTCTCTCCTGAATGCTAGCAGCTAGAAACATGCAACTGGTCTTGTTTGAAAGCTGACAGTCCAGGCTTTCATGCAAGATCAAAGCAACATAGGAGAAATCACTGTTAGAAATCAAGTCGGGAATAATCGCGAATAAAACCTGTTTTTACTTTCACTTTCAGCTGCATTTACAGCATCCCAATTTCTATCAGGGATATCTTACTCTGTCCTCAACATATTGTCATTCTGGTATTGACTGTCTGAAAGTTTGGTATGCCTGCTTTCAAACAAGACCCGTTGCATGTCTCTAGCTGCTATCATTCAGGAGGTAGCAGCATCTAAAGCAGCCCTCCCCCCTCCAGGTAGCCACTTTTCCCACTGCTGGAGCTGGACTCTGGCAAACCAGTTAGGGGGTTAACAACAAAATTCACTATTACAGCAATGACAAAATGAGGCACAACAAATTGTCACCAAATCAACGACATGAAAGTCCACTAACCACTAATTGTAGGGGGCGCTGGTGGCTTTCCACAGCAGCCAGGACCCTCTGCCAGAGGCATGGCCTAATAATCCGCCTGTCAGTTTTACACCGGAATACCAGGGATCCCACATTGTTATGTAAGTGATCAAAAGATTGCCCAAACACGTTACATCAAAGGGAATCTGTCATCCCGATTCTGGACTATTATCTGCAGTAATACATGAGTAGTACTGCACATAAGGAGTCCAGATGCCATCTTTTATTTTCCTACTGCTCCGTTTCCTGGTTGTTAGCACATACACAGTGCTGACTGCACTATTAAAACTGAATACATGCCATGAATTAAAATAGGGAAAAATAAATGGCACGTTGACGATTTACAACCTGCAAAAAAAAAAAATATACAAAAGTCTAAAATAAATTACCACTATATTCTAACAAACATGGTTCCAAAAAGAGAATACTGCCTGCCCTGCCAAAATTAAAACCTGCATCCGGAAAAAATTGGGGACACTATATGAGTTTTTTTTCGTTAAAGGAAATGTGTCTCATGTCAGTAAATGGCATTTATTATATAGAGTCAGTTAATACAAGGCACTTACTAATGTATTGTGATTCTCCATAATGCTTCCTTCTCTGGCTGGATTCATTTTTCCATCACATTATACACTGCTCATCTCCATGGTTACGACCACCCTGCAATCCATCAGCAGTGGACCTGCTTGCACACTATAAGAAAAGCAGTGGCTTTTCTGGTGGCCGGGTCATGGGAGAGTGCACAGTCCAGCACATTTTTCTATAGTGTGCAAGCACGGCCACTGCGGGATTAGAGGGTGGTGAAACCATGGAAAAGGGCGGTGTATAATGTGATAGAAAAAATGAATCCATTAGTAAGTGCCGCGTATTAACTTCATCTACACGATCAATGCCTTTTACTGAAGTGAGACAACCCCTTTAATGTTTTTATTCTGCAAAATAATGAAGATTATTAACATTTAATTTGTACCACACTGTAAATGGCATAAAAAAACAATGTTGGAATTGCAGTTTCTTTTTCCATTCCCACCCTCAAAAATTGATCAAATCAAATGTTATTTAGCCCAAAATGGCGCCAATGAAAACTAATAATCCTGCAAAAAAACTGATTATGGCTCTTGGAACATGTTGATGAAAAACGTTTGCTCGTTCCTGAAGGCCCAAAATAGTCTGGTCCTTTAAGGGGTTAACCAATATATTCCTATTATCCTGTTCCAGATGCACTAAAGACAGCGGCCATGAAACTGATATCTGAAGCCAAACGTTCACATCTCTTCCAGTTTTAAGAAACGATTGCATTCTGAGGCCATAATCAGAGTAAGGGCTCATTCAGACGGCCGTATGATGTCCGCAAAAATAACGATCCGTTTTTTGCGGACAGTTCAACATGTCCGCAAAAAAACGGATAGCATTCTGTTTTTTTGAGGACCCATAGACTTCTATGGGGCCATATCCTGATTTTCATATCTTTCATATCATATTTTTCATATCCTGACAAGTACAGGACATGTTTCATTTGTTTTGCGGAGACATGGAATTGAAAAAAAGGGCCCATAGAAGTGATTGGGTCAGTATGTAATCCGCACAAAAACGGATCCACATTTTTGCGGACAACATACGGCCGTCTGAATGAGCCCTAAAAGAGTCCATAACGTAACATAAGGAAGTAGAGCAGACCATACCTCTCTCACATTGTTGTCACACAGGCGGATAACGCTCAGGAAGGTCGGCATCACCTGGGGCAAGAACTGCACGCACTTCAGTCCTAGAGACTTGAAGATGAAGGTGATTGCTTGCACTACCATGGTATGGTGGTTGGACAGAGACTGGTCCCTCAGGATGCGCATCAGAGTGACCACGGACACTGCTGGATAGAACTCATCCAGGGGCAGGTTCCCCATGTTTACTAGCATTTCACTGGTGCTATAGTCAGCTGAAGACAAGCGGGAACAGAAATAAACATCAATGTAAACCCATTCCTAACACGTACAGTACCTGCATACCTAATAACTCCAGATTATCCCTCAAAGAGAAGGAAATCAAAGCAAAATCACCAAGATCATGCAAATGGTGGCATAATAAAGCAGCATTGTGATGCGAGGTACCTTTTAATTGGATCATCAGTTTCCGTACAAACTTTGGCTCATACGTATTTTACTATAAGACCACGTGTGAAGAATATAGAGACAGTTACCAGAGTCCTGATTGGTCTTGGATTCAGATAAGCTCAGTGCTGAAGCATCTCTGGACTGGTCGATCATTCCTATATTTACTTTATGTTTGTAAGGGTCCAAAGCCCCCAACAGCCCCAGCACACGGATCGCCTACAACAAGGAATCCAGAACAAATAAGGTTTTTCCGATATTACAGTAACACATTTGGGTGCTTTCACACCACGATTTTTATGTCAAAATTAATTGATTTATTCAAAAATGCATGCAAACAGATCAGGTTTATGACGGATCCATTTTCTCCATTTTTACCTGGAAAATGGCAAATATAGCAAAAAGAAAAGTGGAGTTTGGATGGCGTGAGCTGTGATTGGTTGGGTTTTTGACCTTTTTTTGAGCATGGCCTTTACCCAACAAACTGGTACAAAAATGTACACAAAATATTGTGTACTTTTTGTTTTCAATAGAAGCTTGTGCGTCTATTAAAAGGATTCATTTTTCTAATGCGTAAAAACAGATACGTTTAATAGAAAATAAAAAATGTGGCGTGAAAGAGGCTTAAGATTGACAGAGGGGTAGCTTACCTCTCGGCGGATTCCTTGGTTTTGCTCAGTTTTCAGGAAATTAAGCAGCACTTCCAGCAGAGAGGGATACTTCCTGTACGGCTCCACCACATATCCCGTACTGGCCACCAGCTGTCCCAGGGTCCATAAGGCAACCTATCATGGAAAGTGAGGAGGAGGCAGACATTTGACTACGACAATATTATTAAAGGGGTTATCCAAGATCTGAAAAAAAGAAATACAGCACCAATCTTGTCAGTTCAGTGCAGGCGCTTGGGTCGTCCTGTGGTCTTTCACAAGTGGCCGGGAACTGACCGCTGCAGCCAGTCGCCTTGGCAGGTGTGTACAATACCAATGATACCAAACTGCTACCTTTGAGTGCTGGTGTCTGTAGTGTGACACTTGACTGCTGAAGCCACTGACTGATAGCAGTGCAGAAGGTCTGGCTGCTAGTAAACAATGTGACCATTGAAGCATCTGCACTGGATCGGTGGGGGACTGAAACAAATTGGATTTTTGTGCTTACCTGTAAAAACTTTTTTTTTTTTCGCTGAGCTCATTAGGGGACAAAGGAGACCAATAATATATCTGCTGCCACAAGGAGGCGACACTAAGCTGAAAAAAAGTGTTCGCTCCTCCTCTCAGCTATACCCCTCCTGCAGGCACTGAGCTAATCAGTTTGTACCAAAGCAGTAGGAGACGACCAGGAGCTGGATAACCTCCTTATAGTTCAGCCTCCCATTAGCTGGCCCTATTGGGGACTGACACCACACCAGATGAGAGGCATGGTAGGCCACAAAAGCCACGGTCCCGAGTGGATACTGGGCTGAGGGTATGAAGTATTCACTGCAATACTGGCACCGGACCTCAGACCTCCTTGACCAAAAGAGGGGGCTCCAAGTGCTAAAAGGTCTCCCTCAGGCATGGAATGGGCCAAAAAAAAGAGGCAGCCGGAGCTGCGCGCAGCAAAAGCCACAGTCACGTTTTTATTTATTTCCAACTAGGAAAGGAGAAAACTGGGAGTTTGGAGCTGTCTGAGTCACGCCTCAAGCACAATACTAGGCCGAAACCAAGGACTGCAGCAAACAGCTGCGCCAGGCGCCTGCCCCGCCGCAGGACGCACCCACCCAGCGCCAACCCGACCACCACAGGGGTGCAGGGGGAAGAGAGAAAGCCTCCATGGGATGGAATATCTCCAGTCTCAGATCCAGCCGGGTCACCTCCTTCAGCATGCTGCCCCTTGGGAAGGTAAGCTACGCTGGACAGAAGGGCTTAAATGTGAGGTGCCACGATTAGTGGCGTTCCTACCCTTCTAGAGGCTGGCAATGAGCTGCAGGCTTAGTAACTTGCTCCTCGAGTAATGGGTAACAGGAGGTTAAAATCACGTGTTCCCGTGAAAAAAAATGAAGTAAAAAATATCAGCAGACCTGCAAGCAGACATGTCTGCCTCATGCGGACACTAAGCTGAAACTGATTATATCAGTGTCTGCAGGGAGGGTACAGCTGATGGAGCAAACACTTATCACACAGTGTCGCCTCCTAGTGGCAGCAGCTATACCCACGGTCTTCTGTCTCCCCCAATAACACAAGTGAGAAAGCGGGTTTTTTACTGCTGTTACTTTTATCCACAGAAGTTGGACAACCCCTGTAATTCCTGATGTCACTGCCCTAGCATCTGACATACCTGTCTCTTAGCCAGCAAGGAGGAGTCCTGTAACATGTCCATAATGATCGGGAAGAGTTCATCCATCCACTTCCTCATCTCTAATCCACTGACCTGGTTATGGGGAATACAATTTGTTAGACATGAAGGCACATATATTGTGATTTTACACAGGTTCACAGTTATCAATATATTTTACTCCAGAATAGTGTCTAATCTGCTGTGGGAAATATGTATTAACCCTCTGCACCATGCACGTAAGTTAGTAAAAGTGGTCAGTATGGATTACCGCTGGGCTGGGGTTCAGACATTCATAACCTGCAACCGACCCTTATATATAAAACGCACAAGTCAGTGAAGTATGGTGTGAAAGATTTATCAAAAAGGGCACATATGATGATAAATCTGTCAAACCCAGGGCAGCAGACCGGCCCACATAAAGTTACGTTGGCGGTTGGGCATTTAAAAATGGCGCCTGCTCATGAGCGGAGCAGGCGCCATAGTTTTAAACAGCAGGCACCCAGGACTAATGTATCCTATTGGTGATAACAGGGATCGTATACATTTAACCCCTTAGATGCCGTGGTGAAATGTGACCACGGTATCTGGGAAGTTAAAGGCCAGGAAGCACGAGCTCCCGGGCTGTTTACCGGCTCCCCCGGCGAGGATCGGGGAAGCCAGATGTAGTGTGCGGCAGCCTCTGTACTCAGGAGTGGCACAGGGCTGCCGCACATTATTTCCTATGAAGAGCCTGCCTGTGGCAGGGCTCCATAGGAACGTAGTGTAATGTAAATCTACTGCTTTGAAGTCTATGAGAAGAGCAATCTAATCATTGCTTGCCATAGTTCTCTAGGGGAAATATTAAAAAGTGTAAATAAAAAAAAAAAAATTTCTTAAAAATATTCACAAAAAATAAAAATATAAAAATCCTTTCCACAAAATAAAAAATAAATAACTAACATCATGGGCATCGCCGCATGCGAAAACACCTGTACTATTAAAATATAAAAATATATATCCCACACGGCAAACAGAAAAAAAAAGTCAAAATGGCCGATTCACCATTTTGTGTTAGCTACACCTCCCACAAAAAAACTGAACAAAAAGTGATCAAAAAGTCATACACCCCAGAATGATATCAATGAAAAAAACAGATCGTCCTGCAAAAAATGAGCCCTCACATGCAAGAAACGCTATACATATGTGGTACTGTTGTAATTGTACTGAGAATAAAAGTAACAGGTCAGTTTTACCACATAGGAAACAGTGTAAAAAACAAAAAAACCTTAAAACTGTGGAGGAATGGTGTGTTTTCTTTTTTAATAATTAAATCCCATTTGGAATTTTTTCAAGCTTTCCACCACATTGTATACAACCGTAAATTGTACCATTAGAAAGTGCATATTGTCCTGCAAAAACAAGACCTCATACAGCTATGTGAATAGGGAGGGCTGGGAGTAGAAAACAAAAACGATAAAATGGAAAATCACCTGGTCTTGAAAGGGTTAATAACAGAACCTAGTGTTAATTCAGACACTGACTAAAATGACTTCACTTGTGATAAACGTGGCCCAAAGTGCTTTATGTCTCCGGGAATTCAGTAATTCTTTGTAGGCTGGTGAACACCGGTCTGACTGACAAAGTGGGCATCCAATAATAATACTAAGAATTATCCTCTTACCTGAGCTAGCTCGCCAATCGTCGCCAGGACATTTGTCACAACTGCCGGATTGGGATCTGGGTCTCGCAACTTTAAGATCAGAGCCTGAGAATAAGAAGCAGAGAACCCGTCAGCAATCTACAGTATCACAGACAAGGAAAGGTGACAAAGCTAAAAACATTTAGGGGCACATTTATTAAGACTGGTGTTTTAAACGCCGGTCTTAATAAAGCCCCACAACTGGCAGAGGATTCGCTAAAGTGATGAAGAGGCGCCGGCCCTTCTATAACTTCGGCGCATCCAGCACCAGCTGTAAATGTAAGACTGCTTCCGAGCTGTCTTACATTTAGACCTTTTTCTATGCCTAAACCAGGTGTAGAAAATGGTAAATGAGACGGGCCTGTCAGCCTTTCCCCTTCCCCGCCATGCCCACAATCTTAGAGCTGGCGTGAGCGGGGAGAAGTCACAGATAGCGGTGTAATGGTTAATATAGGCATATTTCAGTATAATAAATGACCCCCTACTTTAAGAATGGGCTCCATGTACGGGCGGATCAGGCGTGGGGCATTGGATACCAGGTGCCCTAACATCCGTGCGCTTTGCTCTTTGTTTCTTCCAACACCACTGTGCTCCAACTCTGTCAAAATCTGAAGGTGAGGGCAAACAGATGAGTCCAGAAAATAGTAATATAAATATAACATTTGAAAAAAAACATAGCGCTCCTGGGTGGGGAACACCAAACATGATGGGCTGTCCTATGAAAAAGAAAAGATCACATCCAGATGATGTAACCATCAGACCACATATCTGCGCTACCATTACTACTTACCTGGATCAGCATCTTACGAAGGAAAGGCATGACAAAGGCAGGGTTCATGCTGCTGAGACGCCCAATAGTGCAGATTGTCAGTTCTCGGATCTCAAAAACCTCATCGTTCAGGGCCACGAACAGAGCCTGAAGATTCTCAGCCTGGGCCAAGTGAGTATCAAAGCGTTCATCCAAGGATGCCAGGACACAGTAGCGGATATCCGGATCTGCAAGGCAAAGCAGACAGTAAACGCCATTTTTTTTCTAAGTAAAAGCATTTTGTCGTAAAAAATAAAAAAATAAAAAATCCATTCAATTATACCTGGATCTGTAATGCCAACCACTAGTAGTTTGCTGAGAACATCGGCCACCACCTGGACAGCCGTCTGACTCACGTGACCATGTCCACTAAGAAGCTGGATTGAGGGTGTGAGAAGACGAGAACAGGTGCGTGCGGCCTCCATCCGAATTTCCTTGTGTTCGCTATTCAGGAAGTGATCGGCGCAGTGGCGCACAAACTGAGTCAATGAATGACCTGTAAAATAAGATGTCAAAAAAAAAAGCAACATAAGAGAAGGACCTGAGGTGTAAGTGAATATGACAGAAAGAGATTCTACATTTATACAAAGGTAGATTCTTCAGATGTAAACGAGCCCACCTGCCACCCCCATTCATAACCTACCGTATTTTTCATCCCATAAGACACACTTTTTTTCCTCCCCAAAGTGGGGGGAAAATGTCCCAGCGTCTTATGGGGTGAATACTAATGAACGCTTTCATTATGGAAGAACTCATTAGTACCGCAGGACCGGGAAGCCGTGAAGGCTCTGTATATGGCTGCGCACAGCATGAGGGGGCTCTGTGACACCACACTGTGCGTGTCAGGTCATAGCACAGCCACGACTGGAGGAAGAGGATCGCTAACGGTGAGCAGCGGCGACGTCTGGAGCAGGAGAGGTAAGTGTTTTTTTATTTTATGTGATATAAGGCATGGGGGCTGATGAGAAGCCGCTGGGGGCTGATCTGAGGTCTGATTGGGGGTCATTCACATTGGGGTCTGAGCTGAGGTCTTATTAACATTGGGGGTATGATTGTTGGTCTGACCTGAGATCTAATGAGAAATATTTTTTTCTTATTGTCCTCCTCTAAAACCTAGGTGAATCTTATGGGACTGTGCATCTTAATATTTGGGGAGCTGGCACACTGCTGACAGGTTTTATGTAGTAAAGACAAAAAGTAATAAAAATAAGCAAATATATAAAAAGAAACATTACTTATAAATATGAAACGTACAAAAAGAAACCATTACCTTCAAATTCAAAAGTGCCTAAAGTGCGGAGCGCTAAAGTAATGCTGCCCACATCGCTGGCTTCAGGAATATTAGTGAGGCTAGGAGAGGACAGCTGTTGTGCCAGGCCTTTGGGCATCCCTGGGTGCCGGAGCGGCTTGTGCATCAGAACCAGAGATAGCATCTTCAGGAGTCCATCTTGAATGTCTTTCTTCAGCTGTGGGATGTGTCGACTCAGGTCATAAAGCACAGCCGTTAAGGCAGGGCTAGAAACAACAATAAAATACAATAAATCTAACAATACATAAGCATATTCCGTACAGACCAGCACAGAAACCAGACCTTACCTCAGCCCCACAGACAACATTGGTTCCAGGAGCTCTTTTATCTCCTGCTGGATGGAGGGACCCAGCGCTCGAGCCAGCATACTTATGCACGTAAATACAGTGGCGTCCACCTGCACAGATTTCTGCCTCCTGAGAGACAAGAAACATGAAACATTAAACTGTGCACTGTACAAAGAATTAAACCTTAAAGATGACCTGTCACCTCTCAGATGGACATGTCTGATTTAGTAACTACCATTTTACATGCAACAACAATTCTGGAGCATCTATTCTTATAACTGTATGCTGTGCCATTCCTCTATTACTCCTGCTAGATATACATCATGGGTTACCAGTCAGGATTGTGCCCCGGCATACTCTGACACTGGTAGCATTGATTGAATTAGTGTCAGACTGTGCAGGGACACCCCCCCAACTGGTGACACCCTCTTTTATCTTTATTCATAAACTTCTGGCAGCAATAACAGAGGGATGGCACAACACAGCCATAAGTATAGATGTTGCAGAAAGGTTATTTCATGAGGAATACAACTATTTACTAGAACAGAGACGTCACGAGTGATGACAAACCTTTCTTTAAAGCATAATCATCATTATCATTTTGAAGCTTACATCAGTAGTACATGTGAATGTATGAAACTTTACAACACATCTTATTAGGGGAACGTGGCACCAACCTCACCCCCCGGCAGCCTGCAGCACCCATCCCTGTCGCAGGATCACTGGAAAAATAACTTGAAAGTGACAAGATTAATAAAGATTTACTGTAAATCGACTAATGAAGATCAGACATTGCTTTTGAATTGTGGAATGAAACAAACTAATTAAACTACTGGCCTGCACAAAAATGATGGTACCCTTAACTTAATTTGTTGTACAACCTTTTGAGGCAATCTCTGCAATCAAGCGATTTCTGTAACTCTCAATGGGACTTCTCCACCTTTCCACAGGTGTTTTGGCCCACCTCTCGTGAGCAAACTGCTCCAGATGTCTCAGGTTTGAAGGGTGCCTTCTCCAGACTGCATGATTCAGCTCCTTCCACAGATGTCCAACAGGATTTAGATCATGGCTCATAGAAGGCTACTTCAGAATAGTCCAATGCTTTGCTCTTAGGCGTTCGAGGATGTTTTAACCACCTGACTGTTTTGCCTGAGTCCAGCAGTGTGAAAAGTAGCTAACTGGAGGGGGAAAAGGCTGATTTAGATGGTGATATCTCCTCAATGGTAGCAGCTAGAAACATGCGACTGGTCTTGTATGAAAGCTGACAGTCCAGACTTTCATACAAGAACAAAATGACAGCTAAAGTCCAAGCAACAAAGGAGAAATCACTGTTAGAAATAAAGTCGGGAATAATATCGAGTAAAACCTGTTTTTACTTTCATTTTCAGCTGCATTCACAGCATCCCGATTTCTATCAGTGATATCTTCCTCTGTCCTGAACATATTGCTGTGGTATTTTGGCATTGAAAGCTTGGAATGTCTGCTTTCAAACAAGACCAGTTGCATGTTTCTAGCTGCTACCATTCAGGAGGTAGCAGCATCTAAAGCAGCCCTCCCCCTCCAGGTAGCTACTTTTCCCACTGCTGGAGCTCCACTCTGGCAAAACAGTTAGGTGGTTAAGCTGTGTGATTTGGGTCATTATCGTGTTGGAGGACCCATGACCTCTAACTGAGACCAAGCTTTCTGACACTGGGCAGCACATTTCACCCAGAATGCCTCGATAGTCTTGAGATTTCATTGTACCCTTAACTGATTCAGCCCCAAAACATAACCAAGCCTCCTCCATGTTTCACAGTAGGTACAATGTTCTTTTCTTTGTATGCTTCATTTTTGCATCTGTGAAAATAGAGCTGCGGCCAAAAAGCTCCAGTTTTACATACAGTCATGTGCATGAGCCCGAAGACGGATGATGTGATCTGACACCGATGTACCTTGACCTTGGACTTCACTTCTAATCTCTTTGGAAGTTGTCCTGGGCTCTTTGGTTTCCATTCGTATTATCCGCTTCTTCAATTTGTCATCAATTTTCCTCTTGCGGCCACGTCCAGGGAGATTGGCTACAGTCACCACTCCTGACATGCCTGTTTTAATAGCTTTATGCATTCCCCTTGTATTAACAATTCTGGAACATCTATTCTTATGGCTCTATTATGCACCATTCCTTTATTATTTCTACTAGAAGTTATGAATGAATTGCTAGCAGTCTGCAGTAAGGGTACAGAGGGGAGGTAACCAGTTGAGGGTGTGTACTTGTACAGACTCACTCTATCCAATCAGTGCTGCCATTGTCAGACTGTGCCGGTACACACCCCCAACTGGTTACCTCCCCTCTGTTCCCTTACTGCAGACTGCTAGCAATTCATTCATAACTTCTAGTAGAAATAATAAAGGAATGGCACAACATACAGACATAAGAATAGATGTTCCAGAATTGTTATTACATGGAGAATGCATGAAGCTATTAAAACAGGCATGTCAGGAGTGGTGAAAGGTCCTCTTTAAAATTCTGAATAATATGTGCAACTGTAGTAACAGGAACATCAAGCTGTTTGGGAATGGTATTATAGCCTTTCATTTAACATGTTTGTCTATAATTTTCTTTCTTTGGTCCATGTTCAGTGTAGTACCCACCATGATACCAAAAATCACAATGGCTACTTTTCATCCTTTAAATAGGCAGATTGATTTTTTAAAGTTTGAAGACACCTGTGATCCAAATTACAGGACACACCTTAGTTTAACATGTCCCTATGGTCAAATTATTTTCAAGCTTGTCCAGACTACCATCATTTTGTCAGTAGTTTCATTAGTTTATTTTATAAATTATTCTGTTGAACCACAATTCAAAAGTAATGTCTCGTTTTTTATTAGTTGACTTTCAGTAATTTTTTTATTTATTACTTTTGTCAGTTTCAAGTTATTTCAGTGACCATTGTGGGTTTTCCTTTCCTTAAAGAAAGCAAGTTACACACAAAGGGGGTCATTTATTAAACAGAAATACACCTATATTAGGCATATTTCTGGGGCAGATTCCGGCACAATGGTCCTCTGCGTCACAATCTGCGGCTTTTCCCCCTCACTCCAGGTCTAAAAAAGTGGGTGTGACATGGGCGAGGAAGGGGACGGGCCAGCAGGCCCATCTCATTTACCATTTTCTACGAGGCCGGAGCCTCTATATAACTGATGCAGATCCACCGCCAGTGCAGGGCTTTATTAAGACCGGGATTGCAAGCACTTTCAATCCATATACAAATGAATTATGCAGTGTCAGGATATTGATGACCTTTCCTCAGGATAGGTCATCAATATTAGATCCACGGGGGTTCGACTCCTGGCACCTCCACTCGTCAGTCGGCTGCACAGGCCATGACGCTCGTGCGAGTGCTGCATCCTCTTCAAAGTTTACTTTCATGCCGTCTGACTAGAATGGGAGAGAACGGCGTAATTACACTGCACCGTGGATACAAGGGAGACAGTGTGCAGGTAAACTTTGAAGAGGGTGCAGCACGAGCACAGCGGCATCTTCAACCAGCTGATTGGTGGGGGTTCTGGGAGTCGGACACCCCCTTCTTGATTGACATGGCCTGGCAAGACGACTATCAAGGTACCTGGCCCGGTCAATCAAGAAGAAGACAGAGGGGCTGGCAGAGGAAGCGGGAGGAGCAGGGGTGCACAGAGTGGCTTGGGCTCACCCCAATTCTCTTAACTGCTTTTCTGCATATGGATTAAAAGTACTGAGCCAGCCCTACAAGGCATCATACCTGGTTTAACAGTGAATTTCCTGGTGACAAATTCCCTTAGGGCTCATGGACACAAGTGTGTGCAGTCAGTGCCCGTGCTTCCGTGGTGTTCCGATCCGTGCCTCCGCTCTGCATCTCCCGGATTGCGGACCCATTGAAGTGAATGGGTCCGCGATCCGAGATGGGGGCTGCACACGGCCGTGCCCGTGTATTGCGGACCTGGCGTATGCGGGCCACAATATAGGCACGGGCCGGCACCGGTCGTGTGCATGAGCCCTTAAAGAGTACCTGTCAAAACCTGAAAGCACCATGCAATAGAGCAGGAGAAGCAGAGTGGACTGATATATAG
The DNA here is from genome assembly GCA_900303285.1 of Rhinella marina. Classification (NCBI taxonomy): domain Eukaryota; kingdom Metazoa; phylum Chordata; class Amphibia; order Anura; family Bufonidae; genus Rhinella; species Rhinella marina. The sequence continues at coordinate 228,651 of ONZH01008201.1, forward strand.
TTTTGTGGGAAAAGATTCAGTAAAACTTGTATTTTATATATTTATATCTTAGCTGTTCACAGGAGTTGTAAAAAGCAGTCAGTACAGGGGAGAGGTGTCATCAATGATGTCACTGAGAACACCACCCTCCTGTACTGATAGCTGTTAGAAAAAAGCAGATATAATCTTTCCCAATAAAACTATATACCAATCTGATCAGCTTCTCCTGCTCTATAATACGCTGCCTGCAGACTGAACTGCATTTGGTGACGACAGTCTGTTTAAAAAAAAAATAAAATGTATTCAACCATTAACCTGCACTTCAGTAGCTTTTCAATAAATTGGGGGCAAACTTTAAATTACGCCCATTTGAAAAATAACACAATTAATAAACTCACTTGTGAGCAAAATCCTTGGGAGGCAGAGCAGCTTTGACATGTTCCAGGATTTTGGGCAGGTAAACGCGAATCTCTGACCTTACGGCTACAGAGATGAGTCCAAGAGCTTGGAAGGCCACGGTGCGCTCCTTTTCTTTGCGCACACAGCTCAGTAGATGGCTCATGGTTTCTGTGAGGTACTGATCTGCTATGAAAGGGAACGCAAATATTTTAGTATTTAAAAGGGCCACTAAAGCCAGAATTAAAAAAACAACAAAACTTAACATAATCTTCATATTTGCACTTGTTTCCTCACATATCACAATTGCAGACCATGAAAAATGCAATAGAAAAGCATTGCATTGTTCTCTCAGGCTGCAGCCATGTCTTCTCCCATGTCTGATGCTGGTGCACATAAGCCAGAAAGTTTATGGGGAGGGGGCTGGGCTTATTCTAGAAAATGTCTGTCTACACAGTGAGGGTGCCATTTTGTTGGAAGGAATCTCCTAGTGATTAAAGTGTCAGGGCTCCAGATGGCGACCAAAATGGTCGCCAATGCGACTTAGATTTTACAATTGGCGACAAGACTTTTTAGTCTTGTCGCCATATGCGCCTAGAACTGACCGGTATTCACTGATACTAGGCTGCGCTACTGCACAGCCTAGTATCGGAGAACATGGTGCACGCTGCTGTCAGCGAGCTCCATGTTCCCTCAGCAGCACAGGGGAGAAGGAAGCAGTCTCTCCCTCCCCCCTGTGCTGCTGCTGTCGCTGCCACCAATGGGAGAGGAGAGGGGCGGAGGAGGGTGCACTGCGATACCAATGAGAGGGGCAGAGGAGGGCGCACTGCGCTACCAATGAACAGTGCAGTGCAGAATCACATAGCCGGCACCTAACCTGTATTATAGGGAGCTGGCATACGCCGCAGTTAACCCCTCTGGTGCCGCACCTGTGGTGTTAACTGCGGCGTATGGCAGCTCCCATCATACATTAAACTATACATTAAACTATGTTTAATACAAATACAGGAGGCGGGTGCCGGCGCAGAATCACATAGCCGGCACCCGCCTCCTGTATTTGTATTAAACATAGTTCTCATCATTGGTGGCACAGTGCGCCCCCCCTCCCCCAGTATAATAAACATTGGTGGCAGTGGCCACAGTGTCCCCTCCCACCCCAGTGTAATCGCGGGGCTCCCATCGGTTACCATGGAGAGTGTAAAGTCCTATTAACCCTGATAGATCTCTATTAGGGTAAACAGGACAAGAGTTCAAGTCCCTAAGGGGGCTATATATATATAACCCCCAATATATTAAAGAAAACAGAGGGTGGTTATTAACGGCACATACTCAGATTGGGTCACTGTCACTAGTGGGGTACCACAGGGGTCTGTATTGGGTCCTATTCTCTTCAATATATTTATTAATGATATTGTAGAAGGCTTGCACAGTAAAATATCAATTTTTGCAGATGACACTAAACTGTGTAAAGTAATTAACACAGAAGAGGACAGTACACTGCTACAGATGGATCTGGATAGACTGGAGGCTTGGGCAGAGAAGTGGCAGATGAGGTTTAACACTGACAAATGTAAGGTTATGCATATGGGAAGGAATAATGCAAGTCACCAGTACATACTAAATGGTAAAACACTGGGTAACTCTGACATGGAAAAGGACCTAGGAATTTTAGTGAACAGAAATCTAAGCTGCAGAAACCAGTGTCAGACAGCTGCTGCCAAGGCCAATAAGATAATGGGTTGCATCAAAAGGGGCATAGATGCCCATGATGAGAACATAGTCCTGCCACTTTACAAATCACTAGTCAGACCACACATGGAGTACAGTGTACAGTTCTGGGCTCCTGTGAACAAGGCAGACATAGCAGAGCTGGAGAGGGTTCAGAGGAGGGCAACTAAAGTAATAACTGGAATGGGTGGACTACAGTACCCAGAAAGATTATCAAAATTAGGGTTATTTACTTTAGAAAAAAGACGACTGAGGGGAAATCTAATAACTATGTATAAATATATCAGGGTCAGTACAGAGATCTCTCCCATCATCTATTTATCCCAAGGACTGTGACTGTGACGAGGGGACTATCCTCTGCGTCTGGAGGAAAGAAGGTTTGTACATAAACATAGAAGAGGATTCTTTACAGTAAGAGCAGTGAGACTATGGAACTCTCTGCCTGAGGAGGTGGTGATGGTAAGTTCACTAAAAGAGTTCAAGAGGGGCCTGGATGTATTTTTGGAGGGTAATAATATTACAGGTTATAGTTACTAGAGAGGGGTCGTTGATCCAGGGAGTTATTCTGATTGGAGTCAGGAAGGAATTTTTCCCCCTAAAGTGAGGAAAATTGGCTTCTACCTCACAGGGGTTTTTTTTGCCTTCCTCTGGATCAACTTGTAGGAAAACAGGCTGAACTGGATGGACAGATGTCTTTTTTCGGCCTTACAAACTATGTTACTATGTTAAAGGGGTTGTCCGGGTTCAGAGCTGAACCCGGACATACCCTTAATTTCACCCAGGTAGCCTGCCTGATGCCCTCCCTTGCCCTGCAAGGGCTCTTTGGTTTACTAATACACACTGCCAGGCGGAGGCTTCCGCCCAGCAGTGTGTTCGGTGACGTCACCGGCTCTAATGGGCCGGCTTTAGCGCTGCCTTAGCCGTTTTGCTGGCTTGGGCAGCACTAAAGCCCGCCCATCAGTGCCGGTGATGTCACCTAATTAGCTAATTAGCGCAGGGCAAAGGAGGGCATCGGAGCATGAGATGCTCCGATGCTCTAGTCAGGCGGGCTGCCTGGGTGAAATTAAGGGTATGTCTGGGTTCCGCAACAACGGACAAGAATAGGTATTTTTAACAGGGCACCCAGCTGTGTGTTCCGCAAATTGCAGAACACACGCCAGGCGGCATCCGTGGTATTGTGTATCCGCAATACTACGGCCATCTGAACGGCCCCTTTCCCAATCTTACATATAAAATATATTAACAATAAATAAACGTTTTACATATCACCACGTCTGAAAAGTCCAAACGATTAAAATATAAAAAAATATCTCCTATGTGGTAAACACGTAACAGAAAAAAAAAATAAAACCGCACAATTCACCATTTTTTAGTCGCCGTGTCCCTCTAAAAAAATAGGATAGGACTGTTCTATTATGGGCCAGACGTTCCATCTTCTCCTCCAAGTCTTTTTTTAATTATAATTATATGTATTTAAATTTGGCTCCTAAATTTTTCAGTTCAGAAGCCAATGGCTCCTAGGTATTTTTTTTTAGTCTGGAGCACTGAAGTAGTATTCTAGTTGGCACAAGTTACCCCTATCCACAGGATAGGGGATAACTATCAGATCGGTGAAGGTCCTACCACTGGGACCCCCGATGATCACGAGAACGGTGGCCCCGTATTCCCGGCAGGCCTCTTGCAGCTCTACTAAAACAACCGAAGTGGCTGGTCGCACATGCGCGGCTGCTCCATTCATTTCTATGGGAGTTTTAGAGATAGGCAAGCGCTTTAAGTATGGCCTCTATTACATCTCTGCAGAGGGTGTTACCTTACCCAGCTTTCCAAGACTTTATATAGCTAGACTTACCGTTCCGAATCTTGGATCTTGGAGCTGGGTGACAATACTGTACAGCTACACAGGCGAGAACAGATTATGTTGCTCTGGTACCATATGAGAGATGCACAGTGTATCAGGGCAGCATTGTATTTTATATAATCAATATGCCCTCCTCACTGGTCCACAGACCCAGCTTTCCCAGGCTGCAGAATGGCAGATCAGCCCATTTATGAATTGTTAAGTATTACAGAATACCTAGGTGGATTTGCTAGCAAGTCTATCAGTAACATTACCTGTGAATGCTGAAGGTCTGAACGCTGCCAGACGGGGGAGAACATGTAAAATTGTCATCTGGATCAAGGGATTCTTGCTACTTCTGCATTTCAGGACCCAACGACAAATCTATGAGAAAAAAAGAAAATGCATAGCTTATAATGTACATAATAGGCAGCATACACTACACTGAAGGAATAAAGGAAAGTGGAGAATAAAAAACCTCATACCTGGTCAAACTTTTCTTCTATTAGCTCCCGACATGCACGACTTTCAACTAAGGTAGACTTCTCTGGCATTGGGGCAGCTCCATATCCCAGAATCCCCTGCTGACCCGTGTATCCCAAGAGGCTCAGCAGAGCATTTGTAGGCTGCGGTTGCACTGACTGGAAGCTGGCAAACGGGGTGATATGGCGAGGCTTTAAGCCAAAGGTCATCAGGTCCTTGCAGTGTTTGTCATGCACAAGCTGTTGCTGTGTAATTTCCTCCATCTCTTCTCTTAGCCGCTGCAAGTCAAAGGAAAATTATTCTGAAAAATGCAGGCAAGTTTTCAGTGTATATCTTGCAGCTGTTTCTTGCCGGAGATTGCTGATCTCTGCCTTAGATGCTGTGGTCAATGCTGACTGCAGCATCTAAAGCAGTGGTTCTCAACTCCAGTCCTCGGGACCCACCTGCCAGTCAGGATTTAGGAATATCCCACAGAATGAATACCTGTGGTAAGTCCTGATGGATGGACGCTAATTATATCAGCTGGTCTAAACTAAGGAAATCCTGAAAACCTGACTGGCAGGTGGGTCCCGAGGACTGGAGTTGAGAACCACTGCTCTAAAGGGTTAGACAAAGGTAGAAGGCTCCCTCTGTCATCCAATGGGCGTCTCCCCTCACCTCCAAACTACAGAATGATCATGAGGTGGCGATAGATTGCTAAGACAATCAGGGATCTAAGTGTTAAAAATTAAAAAAAAAAGTTCACTTTTAGAAATTCCTGTGGACAGCGGATAAGTTGATTTTGTGGTACAACCCCTTCAAGGGATAATATGTATATACATCAGTCTGTTCTATACTGGAGCTGGACACAACTGATGGCTTCTCTGTGCACTAGCTGGACGCCCACAGTGTGAAAGAGTCAAAAAGAGAAACGCTAGACTACATGCTATGTGTGTCTGCCCAGCACTGAAGACATTTGACCTTAATGAGCATCTGTCAGCAGATTTGTACTTATGACACCGGCTGACATGTTACATGTGCACTTGGCAGCTGAAGACATCTGTGTTGGTCCCATGTTCATATGTGTCCACATTGCTGAGAAAAATGACATTTTAAGATATGCAAATGAGCCTCTAGGAGCAAAGGGGGCGTTGACATTACACCTAGAGGCTCTGCTCTCTCTGTGACTGCTGCGTCCTCTCCACTTTGATTGACAAGAGTCAGGTGTGATGAGGTTTTCAGTTGTAATTGCAGAGCATGGTGCTGAGCAAAGCCTCTAGGTGTAATGGCAACGCCCCCGTTGCTCCGAGAAGCTTTATATATTAAAACGTAATGTTTCTTGGCAATGTTTGGACATATGAAAATGGGACCAACACAGATGTCTTCAGCTGCCAAATGCACAGGTAACAGGTCTGCCAGTGTCATAGCTACAAATCTGCTGACAGATGCCCTTTAAAACTGATGTGCCATATGCCAGAAACTATCCCACAGAAAACAATATGATCAGGTATGGCATCAGTTTCCTACCTATGTTTGTGTACCACACCAGAGAAACTGACCCAGACATATGTGGGAACTTATGGCTACGTAAAGGACACATGGAAAGCCATGGTCCAGGCAGTGCTATGTTTCCGCATTACCTCTCCTTCCATGCTGCTGATTCTCACTAACTCATTAATAATCAATAGGGCCCCATGAAGCCTATCATCTCTGTTCATTCCTTTCTCCTTGGATAACGTCTCGTCAAATCCTTTCTCTGCTTCTTCATAAGTTTGCTGTACAAGAGAGGGAAATTAAAAGTAATTAAACAATGATTCAAGAAGATCCTGCTTATGATCTAAGGACTTAGAACGTTCTTATAAGGCATATCAATAACAAATTGTCTTCAAGGGGTTCTCCAACCCTTATAATGATCCCCCTCCAAAGCCCGGGCCCCTCATATACATTATACATACCTCCTCCACGGCACCTGCGTCGCTCCGGATCCCTGCACGGCCCACCTCTGCATTCCCCGTCACGTGGATCAAAACATCCGGCAGCGGGGGGGGGGGGCTGCAGCCAAGAGCAGGCTGTGACAGGGATGAGCCTCCCTGCATTGCCGGTGACGCTAGCGAAGCTCGTCCCCATCGCGGCCTGATATTGGCTGCTCCCCCCCCCTTAAAGACAACTTCTTACTGAGGTGACAAACTACCTTTAAATTAGGATTTCTGTAAAATGGTAAAAAGTAGGTGTCTTTACTGTGGAAGCTTGATGCTATTACTTGTCCAAGCAAAATAAATCTCCTGACAGGTTCCCTTAAATATTTTAGGGGGGGGGCGGATGGAACTGTATCAGTACATCAGCGGTCACAGGGAAGACCAAAGAGGCTAGTAAAAAAGTGGTCTCCAGGCAGGTCAACACTGTGACAGTGGTCTAGGGAATGTTTTTGTGGCATTCTCTGGGCCCACTCATCCATGTAGAAGGCACTCTAAACCAATTTGGTTATGAATCCTTCCTTGCAGATCACGTAAATTCTGATTTGGGGTGGATGGCATCTTCCAGAAAGACAATGCGACATGTCACACATCTAGAAATTCCAACTTGGCTAAAAGAGCATGACCAAGACTTCCAAGTACTTCCCTGCTGGGCACCTGTGGGACCACCTCGATCTTCATGTTTGCTGTATCGATCCTCCTCCACACACCCTCCAGCAGCCGTGGATGCACTGCAGTCAGCATGGCTCCAGATACCTGTGACAATCTACCAGGTTACGGAGTCACTCCCAGCCGACTCGCTGTGATCTGTGCTGCACACAGCAGTTACTCTGGTGGTCATAATAATGTGACTCACATTTGTGTGTGTGATACGTATATGCAACCATGTATTAAATAAAGGAGAAAAACTGTTTTGTTTCAAATTCTTTTGTTACAGCTTGATAAAAAATCTATAAGGACAGACTTTTAGTATTTTTTCTTTTCTTAAATAACATATGTTATCCATCACCTGGTTTAATGCCTCTTAGAAATATATCAAATATAAGTAGGTTTAGTAAGAAATGAAAAAGTTATTTACGGGTAAATAGGTAATGAAAACCATACAGTAATTAAATGGTTAACCAGACCACTTTAAACTGAAGATTGTGAATGCAATGTGAGACGCCTACCCTGTACCACTGAGGTTTTTGTAGCTCCTTGGGTTCCCGCTGTGTGGTCAGGATCAGGCAGGCTCTCAGAGCCGCCACGGCTCCCTCCCTAATTGCCTGTTTTGGGTCCCACACACCGTAGAAGATGTTGTCGAAGAAAGGTTGGACCTGCTGGAAGAAGAAGGTAGGTGCGCTGACAGCCAGCTCCCGCAGCACCAGAACCTGCAGAGAGGGACACCAGATGTCATTAAAGGGGGCTAAACAAAGAGGCAGGACACGTTCAAATATCTGAAAGGAAGGAAAAGTGAACTCACCCCTGCATGTCTACGGCCTTCATTGCGGTCAGCTCCCAGCCACTCCAAGGCACGTTTCACCTCAAACTCCACATACTCCGCAGTGAAAGTGTCCCCCGCCATAGCAAGACGCCCCATTGCCTTGGATGCCATCTCCATGACTGCGGGGTCACTGGAGGGCAGCAGGTTACGCAGGTAATTGGCAAATCTGCTGATTCGGGTGGCATTTCCGCCCTCCACTCCTATCAAGCTCACTGTGAGGAACAGGAAGACACCCTGAGAAAACAATGACTGACTCCAGCTAACGACGGGATCTGATACATTGGTGCTATGGAAATAATGGGACTCAAGCCTTCACTACATTCAGCCGGGTGAGTGGCCGCTTTGCAAACACAACATTATTTTCTCTCTAATGTAATAAGAAAGGAGAAAAGCAATGGATGAGGGATGGAAGTGAAAAGTAGACATATTGGTACCTATGGCAAGAATCCCTCCTTTCCGCTCGCTCACATCGGAGCTGGAAACAAACTCAAAGATGAAATGATTCAGCTCATCGTAGAACTGGGTCGCTTCCTCCTGGCTCACCTAGAAAGTGACCACATATTAATGTCAGACAAGACACAAGGGACGACAGAAGCTGCAGTGCCACTAGATGTTGTAGATCTACAGCTACCAGCATGCCACGACAGCCACGTGTTGTAGAGGAAGCCAAAGCAGCAAGCAGGAAATGTCAGACAATCCTGAATGGATAAAGATGCGGGCAAATCACCCCAACTATCTAATTTACTTAGATTGGTGCAAAGACTCCTTTACAAGGGCTAAGTTTGAAGGCAACTGTTCCTTTCTGGCAATCACCTGCTCCTCAGTGAAGGAGACCTCTACATTTACATACAGCGATCCCCTCCACAGTATGAGGAGGAGCGATCACTCATCGGGTAATCAGCGACACCGTTACACTGCCAGATGATCGCTGACGAGTGATCCAATGAATGCTTGTTAGCGATTATCTGGCAGATTCGCAGCCTGTGAAAAGGGCAATAGAATTTTCTTTAAAGGTGTTTTCAGGATTTTGATATTGATAGCCTATCCTCAGTACAGATCAGTAATATCAGATTGGTGGGGGTCTGACACGCCATATCTTACCACACCTTGTAGGTCAGTGGGAACTAAGCAGCTTTGTCCATCACGTGGGGGACGGTGCTGGTAACTGCAGCGCTGCTCCGTCCACTACACAACGGATTTTACTGTGTAGTTCCATTGATGTTGATCTGTGGGGGTGCAGGGTGTCCTGAGACAGGCTATCAATATAATAAAATCGTGGAAAGCCCTTTAAGGAATGAAAGTCCATCTGTCAGCAGATTTGTACCTATGACACTGGCTGACCTGTTACATGTGCACTCGGCAGCTGAAGACACCTGTGTCTGTCCTATATTCATATGTGCCTGCATTGCTGAGAAAAATGACGTTTTAATGTATGTAAATGAGCCTCTAGGAGCAACGGGGGCGTTGCCATTACACCTAGAGGCTCAGCTCTCTCTGCAGTCTTGCTTTGCACCACGCGCTTCAGTACCCGGCATAGGTGCAGTACAGGAAAGACACTCACCGGCAGTTCTCTTCTGTACTGTGAGAGGCACAGCAGTCACAGAGAAAGCAGAGCCACTAGGTGTAACAGCAACACCCCCATTGCTCCTAGAGGCTCATATGAACATGGGACCAACACAGATGTCTACAGCTGTCAAGTGCACATGTAACAGGTCGGCCAGTGTCATAGGTACTAATCTTATAAACACACTTTTCTGGGTGGTAATGTTATAGATTAGTGGTGAAAGAGTAACTAAATCTTTATCTGAACCTTTAATAAGATGTCCCTAATAAAACTATTTCTAATGTACTTTATTAATCCATTCTCTATTTTTATTATACTTTTACTTCCCTGTGCGCTTAAAACTCAGTTCTCCGTACACCTCTGACAGCTCAGCAGTGTATGCGGTACATTTTATCAATGGGGCCGCATAAAAAAAAAATCTCCTATGTGGTAAACACGTAACAGAAAAAAATAAAAACCGCACAATTCGCCATTTTTTAGTCACCTTGTCCCTCTACAAAATAGGATAGGACTGTTCTATTATGGGCCAAACGTTCCATCTTCTCCTCCAAGTCTTTTTTAATTATAATTATACAGTATGTATTTAAATTTGGCGACTAAATTTTTCAGTTCAGAAGCCAATGGCTCCTAGGTAATTTTTTTTAGTCATTTTGTATTTTTATTATACTTTTACTTCTCTGTGCGCTTACAACACAGTTCTCCGTACACCTCTGACAGCTGGAGTACATTTTATCAATGGGGCCGCAGCAGCGCAGGAGTATGTGCAGGAGCGCATATTGCTGCTCCCGCCGGTGCCCTCCGGAGGATTACTAACTCCTGGTATAGCACATGGGTGCCCTATACCAGGATTAGCTGAGTGGAGCGGGCAGAAGCAGGAGCTCGCCCAGGTAATCCTGGCATAGTACATGGGTACACAGTGATCGGAGGGCACGGGCGGGAGCAGCAATATGCGCTCCTGCGGCCCCATTGATAAAATGTACCGCGTACACTGCTGAGCTGTCAGAGGTGTACGGAGAACTGAGTTTTAAGCGCACAGAGAAGTAAAAGTATAATAAAAATACAGAATGGATTAATAAAGTACATTAGAAATTGTTCTATTAGAGAGAACATATTAAAAGTTCATATAAAGGTTTCATTAACAGGGTATTCTCATCTTGGACAATGGGGGCATATCGCTAGGATATGCCCCCATTGTCCTATAGGTGCGGGTCCTGCCGCCGGGACCCGCACCTATATCGAGAACGGGGCCCCCAAAGTGAAGAAGTGCGCACCGCGCAAGCGTGGCCCGCTCTCCATTCACTTCTATGGGGCCGCTGCAAATAGCCGAGCGCTGGCTCGGCTATCTCCGTCGGCTCCATAGACATGAATGGGAGCGCACTGCGCATGCACGGCCACCGCTCCCATTCATTTCTATGGAGCCGACGAAGATAGCCGAGCCAGCGCTCGGCTATTTGCGGCGGCCCCATAGAAGTGAATGGAGAGCGGGCCACGCTTGCGCGGTGCGCACTTCTTCACTTTGGGGGCCCCGTTCTCGATATAGGTGCGGGTCCCGGCAGCAGGACCCGCACCTATAGGACAATGGGGGCATATCCTAGCGATATGCCCCCATTGTCCAAGATGAGAATACCTAAGTGATTGGTTTTGCACGTAGAGATCCCAGGTTTCAATCTTGGGAGAAACTTCAAGGGTTTTTCCTTCAGATACTTTTTTCTTCCCCATTTACATGTATATTTGTTGTTTACAGAGCAGAGGGGCCCTCGGGTGTCACGCCCCATCAGTTACTCACTTCTCGCAGCTCAGTGGTGACATAATGCTGCAGATCCTTGGCTGCCTTTGTGCGAGTATCTTCATTTTTGCTCCTCAAGCCATTCGCAAATTGCTGTAGCATAGTCATTATGCCAGACATGTTGGCAGTGATCATGGGTAACAGGACCGGCGGCAGGTTCTAGACGTGATCGCATGGGTCTCTGTGAGTGAAACACGCACATATGTCAGCACAAGGCACACAATTCATCACACACCTGTACTACACATATACATAGCATGTAGCATTGCCCTAACTTGTGAACAAACAGCGGCTCAGGACGGCCAAATACAGAGGAAGACTCATCAACTACAACAGCGATATATCACCCCACTGCAAACTGCTAACAGTATATCAAGGGTGTCAGTATATGATCATATCTTCTATCAGTATATGGACAGTATATTATCACATGTATCAGTATATGGACAGTATATTAACACATGTATCCTTATATGGACAGTATATTACCACATGTATCCTTATATGGACAGTATATTATCACATGTATCCTTATATGGACAGTGTATTACCACATGTATCTGTATATAGACAGTGTATTACCACATGTATCAGTATATAGACAGTGTATTATCACATGTATCCTTATATGGCCAGTATATTACCACATGTATCCTTATATGGACAGTATATTACCACATGTATCCTTATATGGACAGTATATTACCACATGTATCCTTATATGGACAGTATATTATCACATGTATCTGTATATAGACAGTGTATTATCACATGTATCTGTATATAGACAGTGTATTACCACATGTATCAGTATATAGACAGTGTATTATCACATGTATCCTTATATGGACAGTATATTACCACATGTATCCTTATATGGACAGTATATTATCACATGTATCCTTATATGGACAGTATATTATCACATGTATCCTTATATGGACAGTATATTATCACATGTATCCTTATATGGACAGTATATTATCACATGTATCTGTATATAGACAGTGTATTATCACATGTATCAGTATATGGCCAGTATATTACCACATGTATCAGTATATGGACAGTGTATTATATGTCAGTACATGGGCAGTATATATATGTTCGGGATATTATCACACGTCTGGGTGCAGTGAGTATACATAGTATATATACAGAGGGGATACCGGACGTCCTCCCTCAGCCTCCGGACACAGCGGACATCACAGATCTATTGACCAGAAGCTGCGAGGAAGTATAACAGACAAGAACCGGATACTAAGATACACGTACCGGGTTACCGAGACCACCACAACCGCCGGTTCCTCCCGGTCATTTCACAGCCATTCTGCCGAGCAGCCGGGCCAAGCACCGCCTGTCACCCTATGGCGAGTCCTTCCGGGTGCCGATAATGATCCGTCGAGAAACATGCTCCCTCAGCTGAAACGTTCTGGGGAAGATAGGTTCCGAGCGTTCTTCCTCACAAATAGAAGCTGGTGCAGGGGATAGAAGGAGGCTAAAAGCTTAGTTACTAATGATAAGTGGTTACTCATCTCCTCCACAGTCTTCCTCTTCACAAAGCAAAATGTAAACTCTTCATTATTCAGAGGAGGGTGATAAAATTGAGCTATTTCAGTCGTGGAAACATATTGGAGGAGTTTTATCAAAACTGCTGTAAAGGAAAACTGGCTTAGTTGTCCAGGGCCACCAATCAGATTCCACCTTTCATTTTTCAGAGCTCCTTTGGAAATTGAAAGGTGGAATCTGATTCGTTGCCCTGGACAACTAAGACTACTTTTACACTTGCATTTTTTTTCCAGTATTGAGATCTGGCAGAGGATCTCAAAACCGGAAAGAAACGGTTCAGTTTAGTCCTCATGCATTCTGAATGTAAAGAGATTTGTTGAGGATGCATCAGGTTGTCTTCTGTTCTGGCAGCATTGCATTTTGTGAGCAGGGTCGCCAACCGTCTAGAAATTTCTAGACAGTCCATAAAAATAGGCAGCTTTTATCCTGTGTCCGTAAAAAAAAAGTGTCTGGTTTTTTTGAGGCTGATGGTACTAGAGAATAACTATACCACTCAACCGAGATTGGCGATATTGGGTATAATATGGTTAACTGCCTGCCTGAATATAGCTAAAAAATACTTTTATTAAAGGAAATCTGTCACCAGGATAGTTGCTATTGAAGTAAAGCCATAGTCTAATAGCACTTAGTACCTTATTTCCAGATGTGCCTTTGTTTCAGCAATAGATGTTTTCTATCTTCTGAAAATCCAGTTTATTTGGTATGCAAATGAGCCAGTAAGGTGCCCGGAGGGGCGTCACTCTTGCAGGAAGGAGCCCACCGACCCCTCCTATATCACATTCAAGCCATAACTCTGCCCCCCTTTTCCCTGCACCCAGCATGAGGGCGGCTTGGGCACTAGCAGGGGGCGTGCTTGGGCTCCTTCCTGCAAGAGTGACGCCCCTCTGGGCACCTTACTGGCTCATTTGCATACCAAATAAACTGGATTTTCAGAAGATAGAAAACATCTATTGCTGAAACAAAGACACATCTGGAAATAAGGTACTAAGTGCTATTAGACTATGGCTTTACTTCAATAGCGATTATCCTGGTGACAGATTTCCTTTAAATGACCATTAAAACTGAGTGATAGTTCACAACCTTTCAGGCTGGGCATCAGATATGCAGGGGGGCAATATTAAACCGTGATGTCACTTGCACCTGCAATGGTATCTGTCTCCCAGTAATATGTTAATGTGCCATATATGCTGTTAGCACATAAAAGGTGGAGTCGCTATTTCATCATCTAGACTCCTATCCTTTGATATTATTTCTGTGCTGGAGATTTAATTTGTATACCGCCTCACCTACAGAGAAATGTACCGCATCCCAATGTGCTGTTTACATAAAATCTTATGGCTGTCTCAGCCATTTCCAAAGTCTGCATTTACGCCTGTCAAGACACTGGAAACTCAGGTCGCCCTCCCAATATACTGGGATCTTTCCCATAAAACATCTGATGCCTTAAAGGGGTTCTCCGGGAATTAAGAAATTGAAACTACCGAAATATTACTTTACTATAATTACATTACCAAATATCTTTCATTAGTTATAATGCCTGGGGAGCAATCATTAGGAGAAATAAAATGGCCACCGTCCTATTAGTACACACAAAACCTGTCCTAATCACACAGGAGGACACAGCCACATCCCCACCTCCTCTCTGTACTTCATGTCTCCTCATGAAATCCAATCCTACAGAGATTCAACTGAAGATCATATTACACTGTATTCAGGATCATAATCCATGACAAGTAGAGAGGAGGATGAGGCAGCTCTTTACCTCAGTGCTCTGAAGTAACTTGTCCTCTTGTGTGATTAGGACAGGATTTCTATGTACTAATAGGACGGTGGCTATTTTATTTCTCCTAGTGATTGCTCCTCAGACAAAATAAGCCATTAGAACTAATGAAAGGTATATATTTATAATAAAGTAACATTTAAGTATTTTCATTAATTACGGGAAAACCCCTTTAACGGCTACATATAGTGATGTAGTTTTTGCTACTTAAAGAGGACCTGTCACCACTCCTGACACGCCAGTTTTAAAGGGTTTCTGTCACCAAATTTTGCACTATTAAGGCCCTTGCACACGACTGTATGCCCTCCGAGACATACGGTCCGTGAGCGGGCCATATGTCCCGGAGCGGAATTAATCGTGCGCACAGCATCATAGATTACAATGATACTGTGCATGGCGGGCCGCCGGCAGGACTATTGTCCCGCTTTCATAAGATCATATGAGTGCAGGACAATAGTCCCGCGGGCGGCCCGACGTGCACAGTATCATTGTAATCTATGATGCTGTGCGCTCACGTGCGCATGATCAATGCCGCTCCGGGACATATGGCTCGCTCTCGGACTGTTTGTCTTGGAGGGCATACGGTCGTGTGCAAGGGCCCTTAAACAGGCTGACATTACACATGTGGCAATGTCACCTGAACTTAACAGTTTTTATTTAAATCCATCTTTTATATGCTAATTAGCCTCTGGGGGGGGGGGGCATTGCAACTGCTCCTAGAGGCTCTATGCGCCCACCTCATGTAACACCCACGTCGTCTTTCTACTAGATGTTATGACTGAATTGCCAGCAGTCTGCAGTAAGGGTACAGAGGGGTGGTAACCAGTTGGGGGGGTGTAACTGCACAGTCTGACTCTATCCATCAGTGCTGCCATTGTCAGACTGCGCAGGTACACCCCCCCCCAACTGGTTATCTCCCCTCTGTACCCTTACTGCAGACTGCTAGCAATTCACTCATAACTTCTAGTACAAATAATAAAGGAATGGCACAACATAGAGACATAAGAATAGATGTTCCAGAATTGTTATTACATGGAGAATGCATGAAGCTATTAAAAGGTGAAAGGTCCTCTTTTAGTATCAACAACTGCAGCACAATATGTAGCCATTAAGGCATCAGATGTTTTATGAGAGGGATCCCAGTATATTGTGGGCGACCCGAGTTCCCAGTGTCTTGACAGGCATAAATGCAGACTTTGGAAATGGCTGCAATTATATGAGGACACAAGGCTATACCACACTGAGACAGCCATAAGATTTTATGTAAACAGCACATTGGGATGCGGTACATTTCTCTGTAGGTGAGGCGGTATACAAATTAAATCTCCAGCACAGAAATAATATCAACGGATAGGAGTCTGGATGATGAAATAGCGACTCCACCTTTTGTGTGCTAACAGAATATATGGCACATTAACATTCTAGTGGGAGACAGACAGTGTTGGACTGGGGTGCGTAAGGCCCACCAGTAAAATCTATTTTGGGGGCCACCGTACGGATACATTCAAATATTTACTGCTCACACAGCAGCAAGACACTACCAGATGACTGAATATGGGGATCCCTGCAGAAACTTTGAGAAGGTAGGTCCTAGGGGAGAAGAGGATACTGGTAGCTTTCCTCTATACCTAGAAGTCATCTCAGCTCTGATCGTGTCTATAATAATAAACTGGGGAGTTTCTTTAAGAATCTATCAAGTTTTTTTTTAATATGAACATAGGCTGGTTGAGGTGCTGTACATTG
This sequence comes from Rhinella marina, assembly GCA_900303285.1. Taxonomy (NCBI): domain Eukaryota; kingdom Metazoa; phylum Chordata; class Amphibia; order Anura; family Bufonidae; genus Rhinella; species Rhinella marina. Next base: position 244,951 of record ONZH01008201.1, read on the forward strand.
AATATATATATATATATATGTAGTGCAGTAAGTGTAGTGTGTTATGTGCCACTTCTGCAGGGGGTGGGAGACTAGGGGCCCACCTTGCTCAGGGGCCCACCGAGGGATTCACCTGTACCCCTGTGGACCAGTCCTAGTCTGGAGACAGATACCATTGCAGGTGCAAGTGACATCACGGTTTAATATTGCCCCCTGCATATCTGATGCCCAGCCTGAAAGGTAAATTTTGTGAACTATCACTCAGTTCCATAATTTAATAAGAGTATTTTTTAGCGATATTCAATCAGGCAGATAACCTGACGGTACTAGACTAGAACATTTTGGTGGTAATTCTCATCATTTCACAGATCACAGTAAGCGCTGGTAGTGAATTCTTATCAGTGCACTGAGCTATAGACGTGGATTACTTATCTTCTCTATCATTCATTATGGTTTTCCAATATGTCTGTAAAAATTTTAGGTGTCTGTGATTTTGTTATAAGTTGTCAGAAAAAAGAAAAAATTCTGGCTGGCAACCCTGTTTGTGACCAGACACATATCTGCTGCAAGCTGCGGTTTTGTGTCTGGTCATAAAAACGGAAAAAAACATATATATAAGGCCGAAAAGACATCTGTCCATCCAGTTTGGCCTGTTTTCCTACAAGTTGATCTGATGAATGGCACTGATTTTCAGTGACAGAAAAGTTCTTATAGGACATCCTTGTAGGAACCTTGGACTGGTGTGTCTTCATGAGACAACCGCCCCTTTAACAGCAGGGCGCCCCATTAAAGGGGTCCATACAAATAACATTTTCAGTATTCTCAGCACCTTGCTGGTTGTGCATTGGTCTAATATGTGTTGACAGGATGACATTTTTTGGGTGACTGGTGACTCCAAACCGATCCGTGAGGGTTTTCAGGTAATGGTTAAAAGGGCATGTCAGGAATACAGAGGGCAGTAATATATCTACATACACCACAATCTACTAATGTAGGCTCGAAGAATGTACTCCATGGAATATAAATTGTACTGGACCAATGACTGCAACCTGTAGCTCTCCAGCTCGTGCAACACTCTCAGCATGATGTGCAACATAGCATCCTGGGAGTTGTAGTTATACAAAGCCATCTGTTACAAACTGGAGGCTACTGTGTGACCGGACTATATTAGTGTTGCGCGGATGAATATGTCGGTGCACTGATAGAGGAGACACCTCCTGCAGTGTGACAGTGCGCGGCGGGCGGATACCAGCTGGAGCCGGTGCTGCAGGACGGACGGGTTTCAGGGTTGCACAACAAGATGGCGGCGCGCATTAGAGCCTGTCCGAGTTGGCTTTGCTGGCAGGGAGGGCTGTACACGGAGCAGTAGAGGTGGGGATGCTTTCGTTTTGAGGTACTTTTGATGACTTCTGTATATTGACAGTATGAAGTGGTCTGTTTGGCAACGACAAGTCACAACAAGCCTTACCTGTCCCCGTGGGCCCTATAGTTTGCCAGTCTTCCATATACGTGGTGGTTATTTACCAGTGGCTGAACAGCTGTCCTGGAACTACAAGTTCCAGCATGCCTTGATTAGGTGGTGATGACATGACATCCTCTTAGTATCTAAAGATCCCCAGGCTTGTAGATAATGTACCTTCCACTGTTTATGTGGACTACCCCTGCCTGACAGGGCACGCTGGGACTTGTAGTTCCAGGATAATGGTGATAATATTCTTTAGGGCTTCTATACCATTTTAATTCCTTCAGGTTTCGAGAACATTATGTACTAGGTTCCTAGTGACCTACACCTGCACTGTGGGCAATTTACTCTTCAATTTTTTGTATTGTTTTTTCCTTTGAAGATCTTTGCTTGTTGTCAGTGAATAGGAACTGGAGATATATATATATATATATATATATACACACACAGTGCCTTGAAAACGTATTCATACACCTTCAACTTTTTTTCATGTTATACACACAAATAGCGTTGAGCCAACTTCTGTTTTCAAGTTTGGCGTAAAAGGTTTGGGATATCTAAGAATTCCGTTATGGGTTCTGCTATGATGTACCATAACTTATGGTCTGTGGTAGGGGAATCCATAGCGGAATTTTTAGATACGCCGAAGTTCGCTCATCCCTACTCACAAACTTAACGGCTATGTACACCTTTGGAGTCAATTTTTTATTCTTGCGTTTAACTTATTTTTGGCTAAAAATCATATTTTTAGTTGGCATTTATTAAAAAATATTAAGCTGTTCAGTCACAAAGGGTTAAATGTTTTTCTAAATGGGTGACTGGTATTTTCACTTTGTGCCTTATCTCTAAACTGCTGAGAGGTCATAAACACTTATTTAAAGAGGACCTGTCACCTCTCCTGACATGTCTGTTTTAATTACTTCATGCATTCTCCATGTGATAACAATTCTGGAACATCTATTCTTATGACTCTATGTTGTGCCATTCCTTTATTATTTCTACTAGAAGTTATGAGTGAGTTGCTAGCAGTCTGCAGTAAGGGAACAGAGGGGAGGTAACAAGTTGGGGGGGTGTACCTGCACAGTCTGACAATGGCAGCACTGATTGGATAGAGTGAGTCTGTACAAGTACACCCCCCCAACTGGTTACCTCTCCTCTGTACCCTTACTGCAGACTGCTAGCAATTCATTCATAACTTCTAGTAGAAATAATAAAGGAATGGCACAACATACAGACATAAGAATAGATGTTCCAGAATTGTTATTACATGGGGAATGCATGAAGATATTAAAACAGGCATGTCATGAGAGGTGAAAGATCCTCTTTAAACCACATTCTAATCAGTAAGATAAGGACTGGGCTATAATATAGCGATAAGGAGCCCATCTGCTCCCCAGATGATGGAAAAGGTGTACATAGCTTTTAAATGCATTTTATTGGGATTTTTTGTGATAGACCAACATAAAGTAGGAAGCATGTGTGACGTGAAAAGAAAATGATACATGTTTTTTTTTCGGTATTTTGCATAAATAAAAATTTGGAAAGTGTGACGTGCATTTGTATTCAGCCCCTGAGTCAATACTTTGTAGGACCACCTTTCGCAGCAATCACAGCTACAAGTCTTTTGGGGTATATCTCTACCAGCTTTGCACATCTAGAGGCTGAAATGTTTGCCCTTTCTTTTAGCAGAAAGCTCAAGCTCCGTCAGATTGGATGGAGCACACCATGTTCTCTGATTGAAGGCAAATCCCGGTATCGATCTGGGTACAAAAGTATCAATAATTCGATACCCGGTGCAACCGTACTATGTACTGCATACAGACTGATACTTTTTATCATCACTTATACAATGTAACTGTTAGGCCAGGGGATATTTAGCTCACAAAATATTGTCTAGACTGGATACAGTTGTAGCAGACCCTCAGCTGTGAGAAGTCTTAAGGAGGACCACAAAATGCAGTGTAACCTGCAGGCGGCACGTTATAGAGCAGATTGATATATAGTTTTATGGGAAAAGATTCAGTAAAACCTGTAACTTATACATTTATATCTTTGCATTTTCTACTTCCTGTGAAGAGCTATCGGCACAGGAGGGAGGAGTTATCAGTGATTGACAGCGTTGTGTGTATAAGGGTGTATACAGAGAGAGCTGTCAGTCACTGGTAACTCCTCCCTGTACTGGTGTATGATGACAGGTTTTACTGACTCTTCCCATAAAACTATATGTCAATCCTCTCAGCTTCTCCTGCTCTATAACATGGTGCTTTCAGACTGCATTGCATTTTGTGGTGACAGATTCAATTTAACCCTTTCAGTACCGGAGGTTTTTTTTTGTTTTGCGTCTTCATTTTTCTTCCCTATTTTCCGTGAGCCATAACTTTTTCATATAGCCTGTATGGGGGCTTATTTTTTGCGGGACAAGTTGTACTTTCGAATGCCGCCATTAATTATGGCATAAAATGTAATGGGAAGCGGTAAAAAAATTCCAAATAGGGGGAAATTGGAAAAAAAACCGCAAATTCCTCCACCGTTTTACGGGTTTTGTTCCCACTGCGTTCCGTTTGTGGCAAAACTGACCCATGCCCTTCATTCTCTGGGTCAGTACGATTAAAACGATACCCCATATGTGTAGGTTTGTTATGTTTAAATAGCAGGGCTGTGGAGTCGGAGTCGTGGAGTCGGTCACCATTTTGGTGGAGTCGGAGTCGGTATAAAATGGACCGACTCCGACTCCTAAAATATATAATGAATTAGTACATTTAGTTCAGTGCTGAAGAATTTGTGAAAATGATGAAATGTCCTATAAATGTCTGTTCTATTCCTGATCTAAGGATTTAGGCTTTTATTTGAGATGACTGTGTACTGCCCTTTATGTCCAGTGCATGTTCTCTCTGCTTTATGTTTCCTCTGAGCTCATGTTTGGAGAGGTTAGCTGCTCTCATGGCTTCTATCTGCTGATGTAAAACACCTAGAGCCTTATGTATGAAAACTGTCTAGGTGTAGAAGTTTCTTTGTTGCCCATAGCAACCAATCAGAGCTCCCTTTCCTTTCATATAGTGCTCTGGAGAAATGAAAGGGGAGCTCTGATTGGTTGCTATGGGCAACAAAAAGAGTCTTAGACCTAGACAGTTTTCATACATCAGGCCCAGAGGCGTAGCTACTGGGGGGGGGGGGGGGGAGGGGAGGGGAGGCGATGCTCTGGGCCCAATACCTCTGGGGGGACCCAGCAGGGATAGCCTTAGTACAATCAGGCGAATACAAGTGAGCGCTTCCATTATGGAGTCTGATGGGGGCACATTAAGCCAATCTGAGGTCTGATGGGGGCACATTCTGATGATCTGAGGACTGATGGGGGCACATTCTGCTGATCTGAGGTCTGATGGGGGTACATTCTGCTGATCTAAGGTCTGATGGGGGAACATTCTGCTGATCTGAGGTCTGATGGGGGCACATTCTGCTGATCTGAGGTCTGATGGGGGTACATTCTGCTGATCTGAGGTCTGATGGGGGCACATTCTGCTGATCTGAGGTCTGATGGGGGCACATTCTGCTGATCTGAGGTCTGATGGGGGCACATTCTGCTGATCTGAGGTCTGATGGGGGCACATTCTGCTGATCTGAGGTCTGATGGGGGCACATTCTGCTGATCTGAGGTCTGATGGGGGCACATTCTGCTGATCTAAGGTCTGATGGGGGAACATTCTGCTGATCTGAGGTCTGATGGGGGCACATTCTGCTGATCTGAGGTCTGATGGGGGTACATTCTGCTGATCTGAGGTCTGATGGGGGCACATTCTGCTGATCTGAGGTCTGATGGGGGCACATTCTGCTGATCTGAGGTCTGATGGGGCACATTCTGCTGATCTGAGGTCTGATGGGGGCACATTCTGCTGATCTGAGGTCTGATGGGGGCACATTCTGCTGATCTGAGGTCTGATGGGGGCACATTCTGCTGATCTGAGGTCTGATGGGGGCACATTCTGCTGATCTGAGGTCTGATGGGGGCACATTCTGCTGATCTGAGGTCTGATGGGGGCACATTCTGCTGATCTGAGGTCTGATGGGGGCACATTAAGCCGATCTGAGGTCTGATGGGGGCACATTAAGCCGATCTGAGGTCTGATGGGGGCAAGGGACTGTTAGTTTAGTGATGTAAAAGCTGGGGACAGATTTCCTTTAACATAGGAGTCCCCTTTTTTACTCCTATTAAACCTATATTTTACTGCATTATGTGGTAGAGTATTTAGAGTAGGGTATGTAGAAAGTCTATTGTACTGTACTTAACAGCATAGATGATCTAGCAGTTTATATAGTCATCTTTCTAATACGGTATTATAACCACAACTAGTAGTATGTGCCTGTGAAGTTGGAAACGTGCGTTTGGGAAGCCAATACGTGGGGGGGCCCACTCAAGTTTGTTTCGCCCCCCCATGTGCTGAACCTCTAGCTAAAGGTCCTTTTACACGGGCCGATTATCGGCCGAAATCGTTCCTAGGAACGCTAGTGCCGATAATCGGCCCGTGTAAAAGTGGCCCTAATCAGCCGACGAACGAGCAAAACGCTCGTTCGTCGGCTGATTGGATCTTTTGTAGAAACCAAAAGATCCAATCTGTCGGGCGCACATCCCCCTGTGTAAACAGGCGATGTGCGCCTGACAGTATGGAGCTTCCCGGCCGCACGAGCGATACAGCGATCACTCGTGCGGCCCGGCGCTCGATTCGTCGGGCCGTGTAAAGGCTCCCTGCCCGAGCGCCGATATCGCTGATCGGCGCTCGGGCAGGGAGAATAATCGGCCCGTCTAAAAGGGCCTTAAGCCTCTGATTAGGCCCTAAGTGAGCTGTACCCAGAGAAGCCTGATAGATTGCAGACTGTTTTTGTCATGACTTATCTGTACTATTGATTTTATGCAAATTTGTTTAAATTATCACTTATTGAGGACCTTTCACCACTCCTGACATGCCTGTTTTAATAGCTTCATGCATTCCCCATGTAATAACAATTCTGGAACATCTATTCTTATGACTCTATGTTGTGCCATTCCTTTATTATTTCTACTAGAAGTTATGAATGAATTGCTATTTGTCTTCAGTAAGGGAACAGAGGGGAGGTAACCAGTTGGGGGTGTGTCCCTGCACAGACTCACTCTATCCAATCAGTGCTGTCATGTTCAGACTGTGCAGATACACACCCCCAACTTGTTACCTCCCCTCTGTTCCCTTATTGAAGACAAATAGCAATTCATTCATAACTTCTAGTGCAAATAATAAAGGAATGGCACAACATAGAGACATAAGAATAGATGCTCCAGAATTGTTATTACATGAGGAATGCATGGAGCTATTAAAACAGGCATGTCAGGAGAGGTGAAAGGTCCTCTTTAAACATGCTCCATGTATGAGGGAGTCGGAGTCAGGGGAAATTGAGGAGTCGGGATTTGGCTTACCGACTCCACAGCCCTGTTAAATAGTGTAAAAATAAATTTAAACTTTGAAAAAAAATTTTTTTCCTTACATTTTCATATTCTGACCCCCATAACTTTTTTTTTTTTTTTTACTTGCATCCACTGAGCTGTTTTAAGGGCTCATTTTTTGAGGGACAATCAATAGTTTTTATTGATACCATTTTGGAGTCTGCGTGACTTTTTGATCACATTTTATTACATTTTTTGGGTAAGAGAAGTAGTGAAAAAATGGCAAATCGGTCATTTTGATCCTTTTTTCCCATCAAGCAATTCGCCGCCAGGCTATGGACATGGTCACATGCACCGCTCCAGCCAGAGGTCGCAATAACGCATAAAAATGCGTCATAGACGCGTTTTCAGGCAATTTTACTCCCTGAAAAAAGTCTAAGGCATACCACTACGCCTTAGACTTTTCCCAGTTTTTTATCAGCGCAGTGAACGGCACAGGCAGCACAGCAATGCTGCCTGTGCCTGAAATAACCAATAACAAAGCTCCTTACAGCAAGGAGCTGTTATTGGTGCGCCAGAGAAATACAGATCGCGTGAGGCAGAGGAAGCCGGCGGGAGCTGGAAGGAGGAGGGGCCTGCTCCCGGGGCTGGAAGGAGAGCGGGCGCGCAGAACATGGACCCTGGGGAACAAAACAGGGCGGCTGGAGAGGTAAAGGACCGCTGACTGATGTCACTGTTGCCTGGGAGAAGAGCTGCCTCCGGCCAGGTGGAGAGGGATAGGAGAGTTGTGGCAGTGAAAAGCTGTCCATCTTCAAGTGAGTGATTTTCCCCCTCCCCCCAACCATGGTTCTGTCCAGTCTCCCAGTTCTCTGCCCCCCCTCATCCCGTCACCCTGCTCCCCCTGTCGCCCCTCTAGTGACCCTGCTCCCCCTGTCGCCCCTAGTGACCCTGCTCCCCCTGTCCCCCTCTAGTGACCCTGCTCCCCCTGTCGCCCCTCTAGTGACCCTGCTCCCCCTGTCGCCCCTCTAGTGACCCTGCTCCCCCTGTCGCCCCTCTAGTGACCCTGCTCCCCCTCCTTCTGTCACCCCACAGGGAAGCTGAACAGACTCCACCGACTACAATGGGATCCATTCAGTTTCCATTTGCGATCTGTCTTTTTACCAGACAAAAAACTCCTGCATACAAGGCTTTTTTGTCTGGTCTTTCAACAGAATCTGCAACAGAGGCTCCAAATGCAGCCTCCAACACAGATGTGAGCAAGTGCAGGCCTATATATTATGTATTTTAATTACAGCAGATTTCATACTCCTCCTCGGATAAAAATACTCCTCAAAAATGGTCAGAGGAGTATTTTTACTCTTCTGAAAAAAACGTAGCGCGACCTCTGGCTCCAGCCAATGACTGCCTTCAGTGGTGATATGCTGCTTGTGGCCACATCACCACTGAAGGCAGTCATTGGGTGTAGCAGTGCATGTGACCATGCCCATAGCCAGCCGGATGTAAACAGGGCCGGGACCAAAAAATGTAGACGGTGGAGCAGATAAGTATGAATCTTCCTTTGTCTCAGGGACTGTGCTGCAGGAACCTGTAAGGAAGAAAGCAGAGTTTGTGGAAAAGGTTGAGAAATTGAATCCATTAATCCGGAAGCTCAGTTTAAAAAGGGTTAAGTGTAGTCAGTATCTTGTGTTCAGTGACTATTTACAGATATGTACAGTTTCTTAGAACAGCTCATAAGTGCAATGTGTAAGGAGGGCAAGTTTTTAGCCTGGGCAAGCAATGTTTCCATTCACTAACAGCAAGCAGAGATCTTGATAACAGAGCAGAAGTGATTGCTGTCATGTTCTTTTTGCAGTCGCCCGCAGTTTCATCCGTCGCAAGTTCCTCTCATTAAACCGGGACCATGAAGTCTGATAACGGTGTCAATAACGTTAGCATCAGCACTGAGGTCTTCGGCGTCCTCCAAGAAGATCCTCCCACCTTCACAAATGGAGTCAACCAACCTCTTACTGACCAAGCTGTGCCAAAATCAGCGGGCTGGAAGCAGAAGTGTGCCAGCTATGTCCTGGCATTGCGTCCCTGGAGCTTCAGCGCCTCCCTCACCCCTGTGGCATTAGGCAGTGCCCTCGCTTACCGCTCGGACGGCACTCTGGACCTCGTGGTGTTCCTGATGTGCGCTGTGGCCGTCCTAGCCGTGCACGGGGCCGGGAACTTGGTGAACACTTACTACGACTTCTCTAAAGGTATCGACCACAAGAAAAGTGACGACAGGACTCTGGTTGACCGGATCTTGGAGCCGCAGGACGTGGTCCGTTTCGGGGTTCTCCTCTACACCCTGGGATGTGTATGCGCTGGCTGCTTGTATTTCCTGTCTAAGCTGAGGCTGGAGCACATGGCGCTTATATATTTCGGAGGGTTGTCCAGTTCATTCCTCTATACTGGAGGTGGGTTCTGAATGAGTTCCTTATGTTTCTGATATTCCATCAGCGTTATATAGGTGCGGGGTCCTACTTCCAGAATAGGGCCCCCATAGTGAAGGTGAGCACACCACACACATGCATGGTGTCCTCGCAGTTTACTGCTAAGAGGCTTCTGAAAATAGTTGGTCGGGCGTGCAGATATTTTTGGACGTCCCATAGCAGTGAATGGAGACATGCACGGCCACCGCCATCACTCGATTCCCTGCTATGGGACCACTGGAAATAGCCGGCGCTCAGCTATTTTCAGAACCTCCTTACTGGTGAATGGAGGGTGGCTGCGGGAGCCCGTTTTAGAGATAGGTGCCCATCCGTGTCTGTCATCGATGGCATATCCTAGCAATATGCCCCAAATGTCGACATGGGAATACCACTTGAGGTCTCATGCACACGGCCACTGTCCATCCGTGCCTGTATTGCAGCCCGCAAACGCTTTAATTGGTCCGTAATCAGGAATTTGCGGTGTGGAACGGGGGCACGGAACCCCTCTGTGCCTCCGTACCACAAAAAAAATGGAACTTGTTCTATTTTTTTGGCGGTTCGGACGGATGACGGTCTCATTCATGTTGAGTTGGGTCTGGATCCATATGCGGCAGTTGCACGGATGTTGGCCGTTTATTCCCAATGCACGTAGTTGCCGTGTACATGAGGCCTTAATATGTATTTATAGGGGTCGGAGCTCCGAATCCCCTGCATGATACAGAGTTAAAGATATTCCCATCTCAAAACAGGCCCTCTCACCAGTCTCCTCATTCTTGGGTGAAATGGTTGGGACTAGAGTTGAGCGAACCTTCCTTTTGGCAGGTTCGGGGTTTAAGTCAATTACGTAATTGATTCAGTTGAATCCATAACGTAATTCAGTGCCGACATGCCAAACGGAAAGCCTTTAGACTGAGCAGGCTGTGCTCCCATACAAGGGAATGTACCGTTTCCGTAACTGTGTCCATGATGGAGTCAACTGGCTTATCCCATCTCGCCACGCCCCCACACGACTGTCTCCGTAAGCCGGACTAGCGCTTACTCCCATCTCACTGTGGAAACTGCGAGATAGGACAGCCCCTCTAAGGATACAGCATAGCACGGCCTGCCCACCCCACCCAGATAGGGTGAGACCAGGAGGGATAAGTGCAGGGCCCAGACCTGCATCTATCAGACGTTTATGGGCATCCTTGACCATAAATGTTTGAGATGGGAAATAATCCTTGCGGTGTTCGGGTGAGAAACCTTTGTTCCATCCTGATTATCTGCCTCTTGTTTCCATTATCTTCCCCACCATTGTGTTTTGGGACAGGGGACGTTCCCCTAGATCTATTTCCATGTGAAGTTCTGCTGATAATGAAGTGTTTTCTGTTTCCTGCAGGAATTGGCTTTAAGTACGTGGCTCTGGGAGACTTGGTGATCCTGATAACATTCGGGCCCCTGGCAGTCATGTTTGCTCACGCGGTGCAGGTCGGTTACCTGTCCATCACTCCTTTGCTGTATGCGGTGCCACTGGCTCTAAGCACAGAAGCTATCTTACACAGCAACAACACCCGGGACATGGACTCAGACCGTCAGGCTGGCATAGTGACCCTGGCCATTCTCATCGGCCCCATGCTGTCTTACATGCTCTACAACCTGCTGGTCTTCCTCCCATACGTCATCTTCTGCATTCTGGCCACGCGTTACACCATCAGTATGGCCTTGCCGCTCCTCACCATCCCCTTGGCATTTTCTCTGGAGCGACAATTTAGAAGCCAGAACTTCACCAGGCTCCCTCAAAGAACAGCCAAACTCAACCTATTTGTTGGGTTCTTCTATGTGTTTGGCATCATCTTGGCACCCCCCGGGACCCTCCCTAAACTCTAGTAAAGATCCAGAATTTGTGAACTAGAACAGAGAACCTAAAATTGCACTGTGTGTGTTGGTCAGTGGGGCACCTACACATTTTGTGTTTGAGGAGCAAGGACCTCAGGGATGAGTCTCCAGTCTTCTGCACTATCCCCCTCCATACTGACATTACCAATGGGGCTATAAGAGACTAGAGACAAGGCCGACATCCTCACTGTGACCCTAAGACTTCATGTCAGAGCTGCTGCGTTTCAGTAATCCACAGTAATCCATTGTATGACTTCATGTTATGACCTCTAAGCTTGGGACATAATCAACTCTCCCTTCCCACTAAGTTCTTCAGTTCCTAAAATTGAATGACAGCTGTCTTTTTGCCATTACATATGAATATAGTATCTGTGTATGTTCATTCCTGAGTTACATCTTGTTACATAGTTAATACGGTTGAAAAAAGTCCATCTAGTTCAACCAAGGGATAAGTGGGGACGTGAATCTTGTATTATACTCCAGAGCTGCATTCAATAGTCTGCAGGTGGAGTCACTATGTACAAACATTACTTATCCTGTACTGATCCTGAGTTACATCCTGTATTATACTCCAGAGCTGTACTCACTATTCTGCTGGGGGAATCACTATGTACAAACATTACTTATCCTGTACTGATCCTGAGTTACATCCTGTATTATACTCCAGAGCTGTACTCACTATTCTGCTAGTGGAGTGACTATGTACAAACATTACTTATCCTGTACTGATCCTGAGTTACATCCTGTATTATACTCCTGAGCTGCACTCACTATTCTGCTGGTGCAGTCACTGAGTTATATCTTATATTGCGGGTTTACATGTGGCAGATACTTGGTGGATTTCCTTTTGCAGATTTTCCTGCGGCAAACCCACAGCGCTGAGGAGCAGCAGAGTGGATGAGATAATAAGAAATGTCACCCACACACTGTGTAAAAACTCCACAGCATAAATTGACCTGTGGTATGGATGTCAATCAGCAGTGTGTCAATTTATGCTTTGAATATCCCCCCGCGGATTTCACCTTTTGCAACGGAGTGGATGAAATCCACAGCCATTTCCACTGCAAAAATGGCATGTATTTCATGTGTTTTTTTCCGCAGCAAAACACAGTGACTTCACCAGCAGAATAGTGAGTGCAGCTCTGGAGTATAATACAGGATGTAACTCAGGACCAGTACAGGACAGTAATGTATGTACATAGTGACTCCACCAGCAGAATAGTGAGTGCAGCTCTGGAGTATAATACAGGATGTAACTCAGGATCAGTACAGGATAAGTAATGTATGTACATAGTGACTCCACCAGCAGAATAGTGAGTGCAGCTCTGGAGTGTAATACATGATGCACCTCGGATCAGTACAGGATAATTAATGTAATATATGTACACAGTTACTCCACCAGCAGAATAGTGAGTGCAGCTCTGGAGTGTAATACATGATGCACCTCGGATCAGTACAGGATAATTAATGTAATATATGTACACAGTTACTCCACCAGCAAATTAGTGAGTGCAGCTCTGGAGTGTAATACAGGATGTAACTCAGGATGGGTCCGGGTAAGTAATGTATATACACAGTGACTCCACCAGCAGAATAGAGAGTGCAGCTGTGGAGTATAATACAGGATGTACCTTAGGATCAGTACAAGATAAATAATGTAATGTACACATTGACTCCAGTGCAGAATAGAGAGTGCAGCTCCGGAGTATAATACAGGATGTACCTTAGGATCAGTACAAGATAAATAATGTAATGTACACATTGACTCCAGCTGCAGAATAGAGAGTGCAGCTCTGGAGTATAATACATGATTTAACTCGGATCAGTACAGAATAAGTAATGCATTTACACAATGGCTCAGCTTGTTAGGTGGATTAAAGGGGTTGTCCAAGAAGTGAGGTCCCTTTACAGGGGACTATTATCAGGCAGATTATTGGGAGCAAACACTCTTACATATTTTGGTCCCCAGTAATTGGCCCGTGTAAAGATGCCACCGATGAACAAGCAAAATGCTTGTTCTTCAGGGGCATTCATCGTTTATGCAGCAAATTCAGTTGTCATTCCTGGGCAGCAGATTGTGCTGTGTAAGCAGGGATCAGCTGGCCAGGAGCAGGGACTCTGTATGAGGGTGAATGATTGCAGTAGTCGACCCGTCGTCCCCATACAGTGGAGGAGATTGCCGCATGTAGTTCTCGCCTCTTTTCACGAGAAGGAAATTATCCTTCCTGACAAATGTAGCTGTCATCAGGCTACAGGGCTCAGCTCTGCTGACAGATTTCCTATAACCCGCTGGAAAAAAATGTTTCCGTTTAGTCCTCATGCATTCTGACTGGAGATCCGTTCAGGATGCATCAGGATGTCTTCCGTTCCGGCAACACTCTGTTTTGTTACCGGACACAAAACCGCTGCGAGCTGCATTTTTGTGTCTGGTTATAAAAACCGATCCGGCACTGGAAACAATGTAAGTCGATGGTGACGGATCCGTTTTTTTTTATGGCGCCCCACAAAAAATAACAGATTGACTTTCAATGTATGTAGCGGCGGATCTATTTTTTCCCGTTTTTATTTAACACAATCGCATCCTAACGGAACAGCTGCGTCCGGACGTGCAAAATCAAAATGGATCCGTTTAATTCCGGTATTGAGATCCTCTGCCGGATCTCAGTACCGGAATTAACAACACAAGTGTGAAAGTAGCCTTATGCATGTGTCACCAAGGAGTTCCATTGTGTACCACAGTTTTCTATCCTGCAAGTCCAGCAAAAAAGTATACGTTAACGTATAAGGTTTTTTTTTTTTTATACAATATGTATATGATAAACACATGATAAAAGTGTGAAGTAAACCCAGCCTAACAAGTTGTGCCCTATCAGCAGGGTTAGACTGGCTTCCTGAAATAAGCGGCAGGTCGGGCATGTGCAGTGCCACTCCATTCATCTCTATGGGACTGGCATCCATAGCCAAGTGCTTGGCGGTTTCCGGCAGTCCCATATTGTAATATACATAACAAGGACAATCAAAATTTTGTTGCAGCTATTTCCCCTTCTGGCCCACGTCCTGCGTTCAGTGGTGGACTGACATGCTCAGTAACTTCTGTGCTCCCTCCCCCCTCAGCATAGTGATCTCATAGGGAAGCAGGTAAAGTGATCCACACACCGTAAATTAGTCCCTACTTCTAAATTCATAGATCTATATAACTATATCTCTCTCTAGACAGCGGGCAAGGAAATTGCAGTCATGCATGCCACTCCATTCAGCGCTGTAGATAGCCTAGTACTTGGAGTCGAATGGAGCTGCGGACACGCATGTCTGCTGCTCGTTTCAGACGGAGCATGGACCCCCATTCTTGTGATCAGCAAAGGCCCAGTGGTCAGACTCTCACCAATCAGACGGTGGAATAATTAGTCTTCATGGGACAACCCCTTTAACAAGAGCTAGTTGCAGTGCATCCTGGGAGAGGCAGGGGCTTGATGAGCTGCTGCCCACACTGCCGTAGCCATTGTTGCAGTCTGCAAAACACAGATACCGCCCATGTGAGTTCTGCATTTTGTGGAACGTCCTGCACTCTGCTAAGACTGTCTGTTCTTGTCCGTATAAGACGTGTTTTATATGGAGTGCTTCACATCTTTTGTGGCCCCGTTGAAATGAATGGGCCCGCATCCAATCCACAAAAAATGCAGATCGGATGCGGACCAAAACCACGGTTGTGTGCATGAGCCCTAAAACCGTTTTAACGTCTTGGGATAACCCCTTTACTCTTATATGTTAACCACACAGGGGTGGTAGATCCTAGCAGGACGGTCAGGGCCCTGTGCAGGGGCGCAGCACTGAGCAGTGTGTCGCCCAGTTTCTTCACAGACCCTCCATTACTGACGTGTATCATAGGAATGTTACTATGTATAATGCTGTATGTGTTGTATATAGGGCAGTGGTGGCACTCAGAGCTCTGTCTGTGGGCACCTGCACCCTGGTGTACCAATATACCTTCGACTTTCCTGCCATTCATCAGTGCAGGGCGCACTATGAACAGCACAGGCGGAGCACTGAATGTAGGCAGGCTATTATAAATGATAACGTACATACAATATATACTGTTGGCACTTGGCGATAAATAAATGGGTTTTGGGTTGCAGTTTGGGCACTATGAGTAAAGGATGGGGTTGTCTGGAAAACGTTCCTGATGAGTGGCTTGTGGATATACAGGACATTCTGCATATATATTTCTGTATAAGATGTGGTCACATGACATATCAGGGACAGAATTAAAGGGGTGTTTCATAATAGTGTGGGTCTGAACCCGTGAACCTGCACTGTGAGCCCCTACATTGTTTCTCCCGGCCCAGCTGCCGGTCTGGTATTACCGCTCTATAGTACCAGACACATATGGTGGATGAGCCCATTCTGATCAGTGGGGGGATATTACTGACCAGGAAACCCCCATGAATAAAGAGTCCACCGCAGTAAGGGTTTCTTCTAAGGCTGGACCACACAGCAGACATCTTGGAGTGTGACAGTCTCAGTCCATTGGAAGAGTTCTGCAGTTTGTGGGGTGTAAAATTTGGGCACTGCCTCAGCTGAAAGATAGCGGAAGTCAGAAACCCTGCTGGGAAATGTGACCTATACGGGCGTAGCAGCGATTTATATATCCCCAAACTGCAGCTAGAGTCCCCGGGTTAGCCCTGAGGATGCAGTGATAGAAGCCATTGATCCTCTACTAATGTCCAGAATAAAAGGACTATATAGAGGGATCAGACCCCGGTGGCACTGCTCAAGATGTCCGAATACCGTTTTATCAAGTTACAATCTCCTTATGTTGAGTGACTTTTTACAACGGATATTATATCATTGCCCTTCCATTGCTTGTTTATAGCATGCCTTCTACACAGTTCACAGCCAAAGCTGCATACAGAAATTTGCTGGCAGCCACATGGAATCCAGTCTAGCCTTATACAGTGCCAGTTATATGCACTACATCAGAGGAGGGAAGAGCAAACAGGAGATCAGTGAAATGTTAGCTGCAGCTTTACATGTGACTACAGTAGAAGACCTGATGATGTATCAGTATGGGGTAAGTACAGTATTATCAGTCACTGAACATGACATGGGCTTTGTCCTGTACGATTCAGCAGCCTCTATAAGTGACAGGAGATCAGTATAATGTGAGCTGCAGCTCTGGATGTGACTACAGTAGAAGACCTGATGATGTAATGTATCAGTATGGGGTAAGTACAGTAGTATCACTGAACATGACACAGGCTTTTTCCTGTACGAGCAGCCTCTATAGGTGACAGGATTGTTATCGCACCCAAGGGTTATTTAAAGTGACAGTACGCATTTGCACTATGGATGTTACCGTTCCCATCACCGGATGACGGTGAGGACTGACAACACATTGCACTTCTAGATCTTCCTTATTGTGGACAAAGGCACAATTTTCGTACTCCTCTCAATAATCTCAAAAAGACTGTGGAGCGCCATGTGAGGCTCCGTTTAATTAGCATTTTTTTGTCAGGAACATTTGGTGATCACAAGTGTTGTTACGATTCATTATGTCGCTTTCAGCTTTTTAGATCTGATTATCATAATAAACTCTTTGTATATTCTGCGCATTGAGTACGTTGCTATGTGCCACGTGGGTGTTAGCGGTGGCCCTTTCTGAGGCCAAAAAGATTCTTAAAGGGGACATCAAAAAATAGATGTTTATAACATAGTAATATAGTTTATAAGGCCTGTTATCCTGCAAGTTGATCCAGAGAAGGCAAAAACCCCTGTGAGGTAGAAGCCAATGTTCCTCACTTTAGGGGAACAAATTCCTTCCCGACTCCAATTTTGGGTTTTGCTTGGCTGCAAGCCATAATCATCAACGTTAACATAAATAAATACTTGGGACAGTTCACACTGTTTGTAATGACTATATAATATATGTGTTTCACTTTTTGAACTGAATTACTGAAAAAAACTACTTTTTGATAAAATTCTAATTTATTGAGATGCACTTGTACATCCAGGCCCCTCTTGAACTCTTTTAGTGAACTTACCATCACCACCTCCTCAGGCAGAGAGTTCCATAGTCTCACTGCTCTTACCGTAAAGAATCCTCTTCTATGTTTGTGTACAAACCTTCTTTCCTCCAGACGCAGAGGATGTCCCCTCGTCACAGTCACAGTCCTGGGGATAAATAGATCATGGGAGAGATCTCTGTACTGACCCCTGATATATTTATACATAGTTATTAGATCTCCCCTCAGTTGTCTTTTTTCTAAAGTGAATAACCCTAATTTTGATAATCTTTCTGGGTACTGTAGTCCACCCATTCCAGTTATTACTTTAGTTGCCCTCCTCTGAACCCTCTCCAGCTCTGCTATGTCTGCCTTGTTCACAGGAGCCCAGAACTGTACACAGTACTCCATGTGTGGTCTGACTAGTGATTTGTAAAGTGGCTATGTTCTCATCATGGCATCTATGCCTCTTTTAATGCAACCCATCTTATTGGCCTTGGCAGCAGCTGTCTGACACTGGTTTCTACAGCTTAGTTTGTTGTTCACTAAAATTCCTAGGTCCTTTTCCATATCAGTGTTTTCCAGTGTTTTACCATTTAGTATGTACTGGTGACTTGCATTATTTATTCCCATATGCATAACCTTACATTTGTCAGTGTTAAACCTCATCTGCCACTTCTCTGCCCAAGCCTCCAGTCTATCTAGATCCATCTGTAGCAGTGTACTGTCCTCTTCTGTGTTAAAGGGTTTCTGTCATCAGAATTTATCACTGTAAACCTAGTGTCATTTGCAATGCGCATTGATGAAGCCGGGACCCGGGCAGCAGGCCGCTCTCATGCGCGGATTGTGGATCGCAATGCACAGGCGCGGGATTTCGCACTCGGACAGGGCTGGGAGCCGAAAGAGCTGGCTGCCTGGCCCTGTCAATCACTGAACCGGAGGAGGGGTAAGAGGAGGAATTACGCCGCTACTAGGTGCAGGGTTAACGCCCCCTGCACCTAGGGAAGCTAATTTACATATTTTAAAAACGCAATTTTCTCCAAAACAACGCTACAGAAATCTATAACAGTAACAGATCTGTCATCAGGTGTCATTTGCGCATTGCAAATGACACTAGGTTTACAGTGATAAATTCTGATGACAGAAACCCTTTAATTGCTTTACACAGTTTAGTGTCCTCTGCAAAAATTGATATTTTACTGTGCAAGCCTTCTACAAGATCATTAATAAATATATTGAAGAGAATAGGGCCCAGTACTGACCCCTGTGGTACCCCACTAGTTACAGTGTCCCAATCTGAGTATGTACCATTAATAACCACCCTCTGTTTTCTATCACTGAGCCAGTTACTTACCCACATACAGACATTTTCTCCCAGGCCAAGCATTCTTATTTTATATACTAACCTTTTATGTGGTACAGTGTCAAATGCTTTGGAGAAGTCCAGATATACGACATCCATTGATTCGCCGCGGTCAAGACTAGAACTTACCTCCTCATAGAAACTGATTAAATTGGTTTGACGTGACCGATCCCTCATGAAGCCATGCTGATATGGAGTTATTTGCTTATTTTCATTGAGGTACTCCAAGATAGCATCTCTTAGAAAACCTTCAAACAGTTTACTCACAATAGATGTTAAACTTACCGGCCTATAGTTTCCGGGCTCTGTTTTTGGACCCTATTTGAATATTGGCACCACATTTGCTATGTGCCAATCCTGAAAACTCCCTGTCAGTATAGAGTCCTTAAATATAAAAAATAAGGGTCTGTCTATGACATCACTTAATTCTCTTAGAATACAGGGGTGTATGCCATCCGGTCCTGGTGATTTGTCTATTTTAATCTTTTTAAGACGTCTCTGTACTTCTTCCTGGGTCAGACAGGGCACTTTTAATGGGGAATTTACTTTTATATTCTGCATTTCATCTGACAGTTTATTTTCCTCAGTGAATACAGTGGCGGCACCTTCAGGTTTATACTTTTTACCATTTATATAATTGAAGAACATTTTAGGGTTAGTTTTACTCTCTTTGGCGATTAATCTCTCGGTCTCTAATTTGGCTGTTTTTATTTGTCTTTTACATATTCTATTTTTTTTCCTTATAGTTTTTCAATGCTTCCTCGCTCCCCTCCTGTTTTAGTGATTTAAATGCTTTCTGTTTGTCATTTATTGCTTTCTTTACAGCTCTATTTATCCACATTGGTTTTTTCTTGTTCCTTAACCTTTTATTCCTATACGGTATGTACCTCTCACAATTAGATATTAGGATGCTTTTAAAAATATGCCATTTTGTGGCTGTATTTTTATTTTTGAAAGCTTTGTCCCAGTTAGTTAGGCCTATGGCCTCTCATTTTGCTTTTTTTGAAGTTTGGTATTTTTGTTCCTCCCTGAAGAAATGCTCTTTTGAATGACAGTTGGAAGGTTATTATATTATGGTCAGTATTTCCCAGTTGTTCCAGAACCTGCACATCTGTTGTTCTGTCAGGTCTATTGGTTAATACTAAGTCCAGTATGGCTGTCCCTCTAGTCGGGTCCTGAACCAGTTGGGAAAGGTAATTGTCTTTGGTTATTGCCAAGAACCTGTTTCCTTTATGAGATATACAGGTTTCAGTTTCCCAGTCTATATCTGGGTTGTTGAAGTCCCCCATAATAACGACCTCATTATGATTTGCCGCCTCGTCTATTTAGTTCAGAAGTAGATTGTCTGAGGACTCTGATATATTGGGTAGTTTATAATAAACCCCTATTAGTATTTTATTATTGTTTTTGGCTCCATTTATTTCTACCCACAGTGACTCCACATCTTCATGTCCCTCACTTATATCTTCCCGCAGTGTGGGCTTTAGACAGGACTTTACATAAAGGCAGACCCCTCCCCCTCTACGGTTTTGCCGATCCTTTCTAAACAGACTGTAACCCTGTATGTTGACTGCCCAGTCATAGGTATCAACCAGCCATGTCTCAGTTATTCCCACTATGTCATAGTCCTCCTCACATATCACTAATTTCAGTTCACCAGTTGTATTATTCAGGCTTCTGGCATTAGTGTACATACAATTAAGAGGTTGATGTATATTTTTCCCCTACACCTTTCCTTCTGCACTGTTCTAGTTCCTCCTTCCATTCCTCCCCCAGTTCCATTACCTTGCCCCAGGTCTCTATCTGCACTATCTTCCCCTCCTATAATGTAGTTACCCTCCCCCCCCAGTCCCTAGTTTAAACACTCCTCCAGCCTTCTAGCCATCTTCTCCCCCAAAACAGCTGCCCCTTCCCCATTGAGGTGCAGCCCATCCCTACGGTAGAGCCTGTAGCTGACAGAGAAGTCGGCCCAGTTCTCCAGGAACCCAAACCCCTCCTTCCTACACCAGTTCTTGAGCCATAACATGTCATAAAAAAAGCTGGGACCCTCTACAAACAGCTCCCCAGGTCTCACCACTATGGAGGTCTTGGTTTTTGACCATGATTTGTTATTTCAGTCCGGGAAGAGGATGACAGAGTCCACCCCGATGATCACTACTTCGTGTCTTCAACAGGAAACCTTGACATCCACAAGTGTCTTTGTTGCATATAGTCCTATGCACATGTCTGCAATCAATGTGAATATTATCCTATGAGATAATAGGAGCCGTATGTGAATACTTCCAATAGATGGCAGTGTTGCTATACTTTACTAAGAGTGAAGCTCCTGTTTCCAGCAGGTGGCAGTGTGGCAACTCACAAACCATGCCAAATATATTTCAAGTGCTGTAACCTAGTTAATACTTGTGTTATCCTTAAATTGCAATGTTTTCTACAGCTCTGTACAGCTATGAAGTATTGTAAACAGGGTAAATAATTACAAAAAGGTGCCGATCAATACTGCCAGGCTTACACATTTTCTCTGTAGAAGCTATTTCTTCAGAGAGCAGAAATTTTATATGAGTGCTGCATCACACGTAACCCCACACATACTGAGTACATACCGCTCCTATCTACAAGAGTATATCTACTAAAATACTGCCTCCTATGTACAAAAATGTATCTTTAAAGGGAGTCTTTCACCTCATTTTCACCTATATAACTAACACCACTGCCCCACAGAAGGTTGCATACACATCCCAGACATACCTGTGTGCACTGTGTGTGTGTATTACATGTCACATCCCAGACATACCTATGTGCACTGTGTGTGTATTACATGTCACATCCCAGACATACCTGTGTGCACAGTGTGTCTGTATTACATGTCACATCCCAGACATACCTATGTGCACTGTGTGTGTATTACATGTCACATCCCAGACATACCTGTGTGCACAGTGTGTCTGTATTACATGTCACATCCCAGACATACCTATGTGCACTGTGTGTGTATTACATGTCACATCCCAGACATACCTGTGTGCACTGTGTGTCTGTATTACATGTCACATCCCAGACATACCTGTGTGCACTGTGTGTGTGTATTACATGTCATATCCCAGACATACCTGTGTGCACTGTGTGTCTGTATTACATGTCACATCCCAGACAGACCTGTGTGCACTGTGTGTCTGTATTGTGTCAGGAAAAGCACTTTTATTCTGCAGGAAACAGCTCCCAAGTGCCCAGCTGAAAGTGAAAGTAAAACAGCTTTCTCTTCTGACTTCTAACAGCTATATCTTGTGATATACTGGATATAATGCTGTGATTTTGGTATAATTTGAAAGCTTGAAATGCCAGCCTTCAGAGAAGGTCAGAACCATTTTTCTATCTGCTACCAATCCCAAGATATGAGCAGCCCTCCCCTCTTCAGTCTGGTTTGCTTTGAGCACTTACAGCAGCAGAGCTGGGCACTTGGGAGCTGTTTTCCTGCAGAATAAAAGTGCTTTTCCTGGACATGTAATACAGACACACAGTGCACACAGGTATGTCTGGGATGTGTCTGCAATCTTCTGTGGGGCAGTGCTGTTAGTTATATAGGTGAAAACAGGTGAAAGACTCCCTTTAATATTATCCCTAGGTACAATAATATAATTACTATCATACCACCAATGTATAACTACCATAATACTGCTCCAAGTACAAATGCATAACTACTATAATATTGCCTCCTATGTACAAGGATATAACTACTATAATACCACTATCTATGTACATCAATATAACTAGTATAATGCTGCCTCCTATGTAGACAAATAAGTACTAGAATAGAACTACTATAATACTATTTCCTATGTGCAAGACTATAACTACTATAATCCTGACCTGTAAGTACCAGAATATAGCTACTATAATTCTGCCCCCTATGTGCAAGACAATACTATAATACTCCCCCCCCCCCCCCATGTTCAAGACTATACTATAATACTGCCCCCTGTGCGGTCGCATCTAAATCACACCCCATTTTTAGACCAGTCGTGAAATTGTCTAAGTTAATAAACGTGGTGCAAAACATGTATGCCAGCTTTTTGTTGCAAATTGCACCAGAACTCTTGTGCTTTTGGAAAAGTAAATCTCCCTCATTGTGTGAATACCCAATACTACCTCGTGTGCAAGAATATAACCACTATAGTAATGTTCACTATGTACACAATTATAACTAATATAATACTGCCTCCAATTTACAAGAATGTAACTACTACTGACTCCTATGTACAAGAATATAATTACTATAATACTGCCTCCTATGTACAAGAATATAATTAC
Organism: Rhinella marina; assembly: GCA_900303285.1. NCBI lineage: Eukaryota > Metazoa > Chordata > Amphibia > Anura > Bufonidae > Rhinella > Rhinella marina. Next base: position 267,803 of record ONZH01008201.1, read on the forward strand.
TATAATACTGCCTCCTATGTACAAGAATATAGCTATTATAATGCTGCCTCCTATGTACAAGAATATAACTACTATCATACTGCCTCCTATATACTGGACTATAAATACTATAATACTGCCTCCTATGTATAAGAATATAACTACTATAATACTGCCTCCTATGTACAAGAATATAACTACTATAATACTACCTCCAATATACAAAAATATAACTACTATAATGCTGCCTCCTATGTACAAGAATATAACTACTATAATACTGCCTCCTATATACTGGAATATAAATACTATAATACTGCCTCCTATATATAAGAATATAACTACTATAACACTGCCCCCTATATCCAAGAATATAGCAGTATGTTACTGCCCCATTTACAAGAATATAACTACTATAATACTGCATCCTATGTACAAGAATGTAGCTACTTTATTACTGCCTCCTATGTACAAGAATATAACTCCTATATTACTGCCCCTATGTACAGGTATATAACTACTATAATAAAGCCTCCTATGTACAGAAATATAACTACTATAATCAAGGGCGTTGCTAGGCTAAAACATTCGGGGCCTGGGCCCCTGATGTTTCCTCCCAGGCCCCGAATGTCCTGCCTGCCAGCTAAATACAATTGTATTGCCGTCCTCAGGACAGCAATACAATCGAATCTAAAGCACTGCACCAAGGTGTAGGACCTGTGGTGACATCACAGGTCATGTGATCGGTGCAGTAGCTGAGAAGGACATGCGATGATGTCACTGGCCACATGTCATCATGTGACCAGTGCAGGAGAGGCTCCACAGTGAAGAGTGAAGAAACTCTAGGGGAAGAAGCTCTGCTGATGTCTGCTATAAGGAGAGGTAAGTAAAGGGAGAGGCAGAGTAATGCTGGGAGTTGTAGTTATTTAACTGGGACTGTATGTTAGGGCTGAAGAGAGGGATGTTATTTACATGGGACTGAATGTTCAGTGGGTGATGCTGTTTACATGGGAATGTGTTGGAGGGCGCTGTGGGAGGGAGTGATGTTATTTACATGGGACTGTCTGTTGGAGGGGAGTGAATTTATTTACATGGGACTCTAAGCGAAGGGAGGGAAAATAATTTTATTTACATGGGACTGTATGGTGGAGGGGCTGAGGAATCATCATTGCTGAGGGCACTAAAGGGAGGAATATAACTGCAGGGGGCATTATAACAGTAGGGGGCAGTATAAATACTGGGGGCACTTCAGAGCGAGCATTATAACAGGAGTGGACGATATAAATTCTTGCGGCACTGTAGGGGTATTATAAATCCAGGAGACATTATAAATGTTCTTATAACTACTAGGGGCTCTATAGGAGGGACTTATAGATCCACCTTATTTCTAATAATCACTAATATTTCTTCAGGATAGTATTTGGGGGTATTGGGGGCACAGCGAGCAGCAGGATAACACTGCGGGGACTCCAGGTTGGGAGATGAAGAAATGCGAGGAAGCTAAGATGTCTGTGTGTCACACTCTGCAGAGACAAGGCTGAGAGAAGTTGTCCGGACCGAAGAGGATGACAGAGAAGATCTACATCAGAGGAGACGTCACCAGGAGGCCCTGGAAGTGAAAAGTAAGTGCTGCTGCGCAAGGGGGGAGGGGGGTGGTACAGGTGGTTGACTTTGGGCCATATTCATTGGGGCTTGGGCCCCGGATCTTTTGAGACCCTAGCAACGCCCCTGACTAGAATACTGCTCCCTATGTACAAGACTATAACTACTATATACAAGAATATAAATAATATAATACTGCCCCCTCTATACAAGAATATAGATACTACATTACTGAGCCTATGTACAAAACCTGGTTTTGGCTCATGGTCGCTAGTGGGAGTCGCTGACTAAACACTGACTGATGGTGTGAACAGGGACTTAGGCTATTTATTTTCTCAGAGTGCTTTGTAGTAATTTATATGTAAACTAATACACTTGTGCCATTTCTTGGGCTGGATAAACAACTTCTATTTACTCCTTACTATTTAGTTGAGATTTACACACAGGCTGTGAGATGCCTGACAATTATTGTGCATAGCTGAAACGAACTTTAATTTAAATGTCACACGCACTTTGCTTGTGAATGTTTATTTGCTTTTGTTCTCTAATTAATCCACTATTTGTATGTGTTTTTTATGCTAACCGAAACACCCCTGTAGTTTCTGGATTATGTTCCGATAAAGTCTGCATTAAAGACTATGTACACATTTGGGGGCAATTTTTTTTATTATCTCATTGTACTCATTATGAGATAAAAATCATTTTTTCATTTGGTCTTTATTAAAAATTGTGAACCTTTCTGTCACAAAGTTAACTGTTTTTTTCTAGCTGTGTGAACCCTACTTTCACTTTGTGCCTGTCATCTAATAACCCTTAGGGTCCATTCACACGACTGTAGTAACGCGGAACCACAATACCACGGATGCCGCCCGGTGTGTGTTCCGCAATTTGCGGAACACACGGCTGGACACCCCATTCAAAATGCCTATTCTTGTCCGCTATTGCGGACAAGAATAGGATATGTTCTATCGCATGCCGGCCATAGAAGTGAATGGGTCCGCATCTATTCCACAATATTGCGGAATAGATGCTGACCCATTCGCACAGTCTTGTGAATGGGCCCTTACCTCTAAATAACTAAGAGGTCATAAAAACTTATTTAAGCCACATTCTTATCAGTAAAATAAGAACTGAGCTTTAATGAGTATTTATAAGGTCAGAGAGCAGAGATAAGGAGACCTTTAGCTCCCTGCCTGACGGAAGAGAGAGACAGTTCAGATCCTGCTAGTATCTCAGCTCTGTACAGCTCTGTATTTTAACAAAGACCAATTGAAAAAATGATTTTTAGCCCAAAATGAGTAAAATGTAGTTATATAAAAAAAAAAAATTGCCCCCCAAGGTATACATAGCCTTTAAGACGTGGAAGCTGGATATTCACCCTTCTTTCTACCATAATACTGCCTCCTATTTACAAGAATATAACTACTATAATACCACCTCTTATGGAGAATACACCTAGTATAATACTGCCCCCTCTTATATGCAAGAACATAACCACTATAATAATCTTCCCTATGTACACAATTACAACTAATATAATTTCTACGTACAGGAATATAAGGCCTCTTTCACACGGGCGTCACGGATTCAGTCCGGATGCGTTGCGGAAAATCTGCATGCATCCGCACCAATCGCAGTCAGTTTTGACTGCGATTGCGTACGTTCGTTCAGGTTTTTCCGCGCGGTTGCGAAGCGTTTTGATGCATTTTTTACGCGCGTGATAAAAAAACTGAATGTTTACAAACAACATCTCTTAGCAACCATCAGTGAATCACGTAGACCCATTCACTTCAATGGGGCCAGGGCTGCGCGAAAAACGCAGAATATAAAACATGCTGCGATTTTCACACAACGGCAAACTGATGCGTGAAAAACATCGCTCATGTGAAAAGCCCCTTTGAAATGAATGGGTCATGATTTAGTGCGGGTGCAATGCGTGTGAAAGGGGCCTAACTACTATAATACTACCTACTATGTACAAGAATATAACTACCATAATACTGCCTCCAATGTACAAGAATATAGCTACTGTAATACTGCCTCCTATGTACAAAAATATAACTACTATAATACTGCCCTCTATATACAAGAATATACAGTGCCTTGCGAAAGTATTTCAGATGAAAGTTTAGAGGGATGGCCGGGTCTTGGTAGATTTGCAGTGGTGTGATACTCCTTCCATTTCAATATGATCGCTTGCACAGTGCTCCTTGGGATGTTTAAAGCTTGGGAAATCTTTTGGTATCCATATCCGGCTTTAAACTTCTCCACAACAGTATCACGGACCTGCCTGGTGTGTTCCTTGGTCTTCATGATGCAGAACCCTGAGACTATCACAGAGCAGGTGCATTTATACGGAGACTTGATTACACACAGGTGGATTCTATTTATCTTCATCAGTCATTTAGGACAACATTGGATCATTCAGAGATCCTCAATGAACTTCTGGAGTGAGTTTTCTGAACTGAAAGTAAATGGGCCGAATAATTTTGCACGCCCAAATTTTCAGTTTTATTATTACAAAAAAAGTTTAAATGATCCAATAAATTTCGTTCCACTTCACAATTGTGACCCACTTGTTGCTGATTCTTCACCAAAAACTTAAAATATTATATCTTTTTGTTTGAAGTCTGAAATGTGGCAAAAGGTTAAAAAGTTCCAGGGGGCCGAATACTTTCACAAGGCACTGTAACTACCATAAGACTGCCTCCTATGTACAAGAATATAACTACTATAATACTGCCTCCTATGTACAAGAATATAACTACTATAATACAACCTCGTATGTAGAAGAATATAACTAATACTGCCAACTATGTGCAAGAATATAACTATAATACTGTCCTATGTACAAGAATATAACTGCTACAATACTGCCTCTTATGTTCAAGAGTATAAGTACAATAATACGATACCTATGTAGATGAATAGAACTACTGTAATACTGCCTCCTATGTACAGAATTATAATTAATAAAATACTACTTCCTATGTACAAGAACATATCTGCTACTGGCTGTTGTGAAGGAGGCAGCTGTATAGCGTGACGTATATTATCAGGACTATACAGTATATAATACAGATAATGAGGCCTCGGTATAAGTATCCACAGTTTTCCTGTTCTAATTACCGCAGCGTCCCCATAAGAGCAGATGAAACCATGGCAGAGTTCAGAGCCAGTCGCAGTCTGTAGTGCTGAGATAAGCAGGTTCTGGGGGGTAAGCATACCGCACAGTGCTGACGCATAATGCCACAGTCATATGAGTCTGAGCGCAATATACTGGTAATATCATCCTATATGATTAGCTCACACTGACTGCAGAGCGTGCGCCATCTTCATTCAGCGCATGACGGGTTATAGAACATATCGCTCTAATATAAAAAAAAAGTATGATTTGGTTGGTGATGGATCATTCTGTTGAGGTTAGTGATTGCAACAGCACAGAGTATTTCAGGAAAGGATTGTGCTCGGCTTGTTGGGAGGCATTGACCTGTCCATGCATGCGAAATCAGCAGCAGGATTATGATAAACTGTAAAAGAGACAAGTAGGACATTACAGTCTAAGGGTTTATTTACATGACCGTATGTAGTTTGTGGTCCGCAAAATGCAGATCTGCAAAATACGGATGACGTCTTGTGATGTCCGTTTTTCTTTGCAGAACCATTGAATTCAATAGGTCCGTGGTCTGCACGGCGGAAGGGACACACACGCATGTCATGTGAATGCCCTTTACTAGTGGAAATGGAAGAGTCCAAAGCAGCACAGAGGATTTCAGGAAAGGATTGTGCTTGGCATAGGGGGTGGGGGGCATTGACCTGTCCACACATGTGAAGACAGGTCTGCATGTGACATGAGCAGGGTTATGATAAACTGTTAAACAGACTAAGAGTGAATCCAAGTGGATGACGTCCACTTGGCATCCGTTTTTTTTGTGGACCTATTGAATTCAATGGGTTTTTGACCCATATTTGCGGCCAAGAATAGGACATGTTCCGTCTTTTGCGGAAGGCACACACGGATGTGGAATGCATACAGATGTCCTTAGAAAATGTCCTAATCCTTATTTTGCGGATCTGTTTTCTGCCTACCACAAAAAAATGTGGTATTCCCCCTGTGTGGAAGAGGGTAGAGTCCCCAGCAGCACAGAGTATTTCAGGAGATGAGCGTGCTGTAAGGGGGAAGTGATTTGTCAAGTCTTTCTGATGGTATAGAGGACAGAAGGTTCAGTTTGATAAGGAGCTGGCACAGAGGAACCTCTGCAGACACGGGGAGTATTGGGAGCGCTCCCCCGCCACCATCGATCCCGTACACATCGCGCTGACATCTGTCACTCCACATCTCGTCTGTTCCCATATTTACCAGAGATTCCCGGCTGCACGGAACTGGAAGGAAATGAATTAATTACTCTTAATGACTTTTAACACAACTTTTCTGATGACTCAATTCAATTAAGCGTCTTGTTACATCTGCGGAATTCAGTCAGACGGGAAAGTGAAAAAAAACAGGAACTTCTCTTATTTGCCCAAGCAAGCTCCATAAATTTCATCAAAAACATAAAAATTCCCCTTCGGTGAGTTATCACTTTCTGATTTTGCAAAAATTTGCTCAATAAAACATAACCTTTGTATCAATTTCTCTCCGTTTTCAAAATCTCTGCTTGCTGTCATTCAGTGGCATGAAGCACTTGACTTAGGGCTCATGCACACGACTGTATATATTTTGCGGTCCGCAAAAACCGATCCGCAAAAAATACAGATGACGTCCGCGTGCATTACGTATTTTGCGGAACGCAACAGCTAGCCCCTAATAGAACAGTCCTAACCTTCTCCGTAATGCCGACAATAATAGAACATGTTCTATTTTTTTGTGGAATGGAAATACGTTAAGTACATCCGTTAAAGGGGTTATCCTATAAAAAACCCCACATTTTTTAAACTAAAACCTGGCTCTAAATACTTATATAATTGGATGTAATTAAACAGTTGGTATAGCCACTGCTATTCAATAAAATCTAAATGTATAGCGCCACCTGCTGTTTGTTCTTTTTCTCATTTCTCCGTCCACGTCACTGAGATGGTTACACAGGCGCAGTTCCATCCTTCAACTGCCACCAGCCATTTCTTCTGTTAGAAGCAGTGACAGTTAGGGCCCTTGCACACGACCGTATGCGCTCCGAGACATATGGTCCGTGAGCGGGCCATATGTCCCGAAGCAGCATTGATCGCGCGCACAGGAGCGCACAGCATCATAGATTACAATGATGCTGTGCACTTCTGGCCGCCGGCGGGGCTATTGTCCCGTACTCATATGATCTTGTGAGTGTGAGACAATAGTCCTGCGGGCGGTCCATATGTCTCGGAGCGCATACGGTCGTGTGCAAGGGCCCTTATAGAAAGAGAGCTGCAGCAGAAAGGACACACCCTTGAGCTATGAAAGGGAGCAAGCAGCAGGAGAAAGGACACACACTCTGAGCTGTGATAGGGAGAGAACTACAGCAGAAAGGACACTCTCCTGAGCTGCGGCAAAAAGGACTCATCCCCTGAGAAAGAAAACACACCCTGAGCTGTGATAGGGAGATAGCTACAGCGGAAAGGACACTCTCCTGAGCTGCTGCAGAAAGGACGCATCCCCTAAGAAAGGACACACACCCTGAGCTGTGATAGGGAGAGAGCTACAGCAGAAACGACACTCCCTGAGCTGCAGCAGAAAGGGCATGCCACCTGAGCCGCAGTAGAAAGGACACACACACGCTGAGCTGCCAGCTTGAAATAAATCTTTTACAGCAATTGGAGCAATGAATGGGGGACGCTCTGGTTCATATGAGCTACAGGGCTGGTTCTAGTTTTGTTAGATGATTGTCTGATTTTCATTTCTTGCATTAATCATAGGTTAACCCCTTTAAGGACCTTTCACATAGCCTCATGACCCAGCGATCCCTTCCCAGCCAGATAAATAAATCCCCAATTTCTGGGCTCTCCCGGGGGTGACATAACATAGTGAATGGATGAAGGTGCCGGCACTTTCACTATTTACTGTGATGCTAATTTATGTATAAATTGCCAGTTCAGGAGCGCAGTGAGCATGCGAGCGGCTCATTAATAATTTTTTGACAGCCGCTTACGCCTGAAACCTACTAATTATATTCCCCCGTATTCTGTACAGATGAAACATGGCAAAAGTTTTCAGGAGAAAAAAAAAAATTAAAATTTCCCACCGGGAGGTTTGCGTCAGAATGCTAATTTTTCGCCTGCCGTAAGCTATTCAGCGGTAATTTATTGTGAAGTGAATCTGCAGAGTAGGATTACTGCTTTTATTTATTGAAGAGCCTCGTTTTGGGGGGAAGATGAAGAAGGCAGCAGTAGAAGAGGGGAGAAGACGTGGAGTCATTTAGAAGGACTGGAGAGCGGATGGTAATGAGCTGTCGGGAAACATTGTTTCCGGAGATTACAGCAATAATGGCGGGCAGGACTATAAATTCCATACACCCGCGCCAGCAGCTGCAGTCTGTGATATATGTGCGTTGTGATGGGCATGTCGGGATGAAATAAGGGAAAAGGATGTTTTTATGGTATCGGCAGACACAGCTGACAACGCCACTGATAATCTGCTTGTTTCTGTGTAAAGATATGCAAATTGGCTCTCTTTCCAAAAAGAAAAGAAAGCTGAGCCACTGATGCCATCAGATGTAAGGTAGCTATCCTTTAAGTCAACCTTTTAAACAGGTCTTGAAGCATTTCAGCAATTCATACGATAGCTAAGCCAGTACCTCATCTGCAGACAGCTTCTTCAGGTGACTGCCCCTCGTCAGTGCAGAGCAGAGAGACGTGGCTTTACTGGATGAAAGGCCAAGTCAGGATTTGTGGGGTACTATCTCTCCTTATGGAGAGTGCCTATTAGGCGTAAAGAGTCTTATAGGTGAGCCAATTCTCCTCTGGTTACTGGGGAAAAAGTGTGCAAATTAGCTCTATTTCCAAAAAGAAAAGAAAGCTGAACCTCTGATGCCAGCAGATGTAAGGTAGCTATCCTGTAAGTCAGTGCTTGACCCTGAAACAGCAGATTGAGGTACTGGCTTAGCTATGACTGGAGTTATGATTCAAGGCCTGTTTAAAAGGTTGAGCGTTCACTTACAGGATAGCTACCTTACATCTGGTGGCATCAGTGGCTCAGCTTTCTTTTCTTTTTGGAAAAAAGCTAATTTGTATATCTTTTCCACAGAATCCAGAGGAGCATTGCCTGGACTATAATACTCCTTACGCCTACTAGGGGCTCTCCATAAGGAGAAATACTACCCTCCATTTCTGTATAGTTTTTGAACAATAAACCAGAGCTGCAGGGGTTAATCCTGGGACGGCTGTGAGAGGGATCAGACAGCACCATGGCTCAAGAATGCCCAATGAGCTTGTAATTTAAGTGTAGCAATGATAAAAATGATGCCCTGTCTTTGGAGCTGCCTGACAGCACCACACTCCTAGCTGCCATTATGTAGGACATCCTAATACCTCAGCCTAATTTTTTGAGTACATTTCCATTTAACATTATAGCACATTTAACAATGGGCCCCCTCCCTCAAGGGACCCCATAGAAGCCCCATGAGCTGCTTCTGGGGTACACAGGTAGATATCTGCAATACACAAACCCATTGGCATATACCTTAGTAGGGCAGAAAAGTGATAAGGATCTTTGGGTACTTGGTCGTAGTCTGATGTTTCTCCTGAAGACTCTGTATTTCTCTAGTCTTATAACAAGTCATCTGTTCCCAATGGGAAAGTTCCACACACGTGTGGAGAAGAATGGACACCAGTTGACCCCAGTAGTCATGGGCTTCTAAGCCCTTCACCCTGTCCCTTACTTTATCTCTTTCTTTCCTTGTCTCTCTTATCTATCCATGCTCATCAATATCTCCTCTTTCTATTTCTTCTTTCTAGCCCCTTACTTTGTCTTGTTCTTCTCTCAGCATCCGGTGCTCTCTCTTCTCTTTACCTTTGCTTTTGTCTGTGTCCATCCCTCTATCACCCTACCATCCTCTTACCTTACTGTACTGTTCTTCCTCTCTCCCTCCCTCTGTTTGTTCTCTCTAATTGTCGCTCTAATTTTCATTTCATATCTTTTGGTTATCTTTACCACCAGGTTTCTACTTCTCTCTCACCCCTTCTTTTACATTCTCCCCCTCTCTCTTTTCATCTCTCATCTCTTCTCCATTTGTTCTTGTCTCTCTACTCTCCCTTTCTCCCTCTCTGTCTCTATATTTCTCTCTCTTTTACATTCCTACCCCTCTGTGTCTCTATACTCCTGTCTCTCTCCACTCTTCCCCTTTGTCTCTCTACTCTTGTCTCTTTTTCTCTCCACTCTAATCCCCTTCTTCCTCTTTTTTTTGCCTCTCTTCTTTCTGTCTATGTCTCTCTCCTCCTTTTTTTACCCTTCTCCTCTCCCCCTTTAGCTTCTCCACCATTCTCTTACTACTCTTCTCTCACTCTCATCTCCCTAATTCTTGTCTCTGTTTCTGTTTCTCCCTCTCTCTACTCTTCTGTCTCTATTCTTCATTCTCATTCTTTCTCTCTCACATCTGTCTCTCTTTCTCTGTATCCCTTGTTTTTTCTTTCCTTTTCCATGTAGTCCACTCTGTCTTTCCCTCTCCCTTTCTCTCTTTGTCTTTCTTCTCTCTGTTCCTCTCTCTTTTCCTGCTCTCTAGATCTTCCCCTCTCTGCTTCACTTTCTCTTTCTCTCTCTCTACTATTCTTAGTCTCTCTCTCTTTGTCTCTTTGATGTTCTTGCATTCCTATGTCTCTCTCATCTCTGCTCTTTTTTCTCTGTCCTCTCTAGTCTCTCTCGTCATCTCTCTAGGTCTGTTTTCCTGTTGTTGTCTCTCTATAGAGCTCTTAAGAAGAAGAAGTCAGTGACTGATGTCCTCTCAGTATAGATCTGGTTGGTGCTAGAGAGATTTAGTGGCTTTATGCCTTTGTAATGGGGCAGTGGCAAGTGTTATGGCTCCGCTGATGTAGAATCAAGCAGACAAGCCACCTCTCAGTCTCTTCTGACAGCCTGGTAATTATGAGCCTCTCATCCAGAGCCAAGGTAAAGCCTTGTCTTATTTCTGTCCCTATCTCAATTCCTTCAAGATGAAAAAATACAAGTTTTCTGTTATTGAGTGTCGGCAGCGGCCGCTGTGCACAAACAGTCCATGAACCCACAGTCGGGTACAGTACATCCATTGTCCCAGCTGTATAAAGCTATGATAGTGCTGCTACAGTGCATTAAAGGCTATGTACACCTTTGGGGGCAATTATTTTTAATTATTGCATTATACTTATTTTGACCTAAAAATCACTTTTTCAATTGGTCTTTATTAACAATATCGAATCCTTTTTTGTGTACACAGCTCAGAAGCTGTACTAGCTGCCTGTGGATTTTTTCTCAATTCCGTCATCTGAGGAGCAGACGGACAGCTTATCTCTTCTCTCTGACCTTATAAACACTCATTAAAGCTCAATCCTTACCTTACTGATAAGAATGTGGCTCAAATAAGTGTTTATGACCTCTCAGTAGTTTACAGATAAGGGTAATTAGATGACTGGCACAAAGTGAAAGTACCAGTCACCCAGCTAGACAAACAGTTAACCCTTTGTGACTGAACAGCTCAATATTTTTAATAAAGACCAATTGAAAATATGATTTTTAGCCAAAAATAAGTTGAATGCAATCATAAAAAGAAATTGACTCCAAAGGAGTACATATCCTTTTAGGCAAACAGGACATTTTACAGCATGGATTATACAACAGTCACATCCAGAGCTGCATTCATGACAGCTGCTTGCTGCTACTTGTAATCCACCCACCCTGCACCACCTGACACTTTCCAGCCCCTTGCTTACTCTGCCTGTGCACAAGGCAAGTTCTGTAAACTCTGAGATCCCACAGGCTAAAACCTGGAATTGGCATGTTCTGTACACCAAATGCATGCCCTGTATACACTTTCAGTCAGCAAGTGGCAACAGATTTGAAGCCTTGTGGCCTGAAAGACTTGATGCATACCCCCTTGTGAACATACGCTTCACACCAACAGGAGCAGCAGTGAGATGGGAGGTCCAGCAGCCTGAAAGCTGAGAGACAGCAGAATTTTGTGCACAGACCTTCTTTCTGTTGCCCCCCTATGTGCTCTGTATAGCATGGTAAAAGAAAACAAGCAAAAACATGAATAGAGACCCTTGCTAATTGTGCGTTTTTGTACAGAACATGATTTACAGGATTTTGCTACCCACTAATGGTTGTGTGTATATGTGTACAGTGTATGCTCTGTATTCCATAAGAACCAGCAAGAGGTAACAGTGAGGTGTGAAGTGCTGCGTCCTGAAAGATGAAAAACAGCAACATTCTGAATGCAGCTTTAGATGTGACTGGAGGATATACTGTTGTAGTAAATAAAGGTGCATCTCAATAAATTAGAATATCATTAAAAAGTTAATTTATTTCAGTAATTCAATTCAAAAAGTGAAACTCATATATTATATAGATTCAGTACAGAGTAATCTATTTCAACTGCTTATTTATTTTAATGTTGATGATTATGGCTTACAGCTAATGAAAACCCAAAAAGTTAGTATCTCAGAACATTTGAATATTGTGAAAAAGTTCAATATTATAGACCCAAGGTGTCACACTCCATTCAGCTAATCAATACAAAACACCTGCAAAAGTTTCGTAAGCCTTTAAATGGTCAGTCTGGCTCAGTAGGCTACACATTCATAGGGAAGACTGCTGACTTGACAGTTGTCCAGAAGACAGTCACTGACAACAAAGGTGTAGCTAAAGGCTTATAGGCTCTGGTGCAAGAGTTCAGCTTGGGCCCTCCTTCCCTCAATGCTTTGTGGTAAAAGGCAGGGGTGCACCTAGCCTTTGTTCTGCCTTACAGGGAAATACAGCACCATATACCTTACATCCATTCACGTCTCCTCTGATGTCGATGTTCTCTTTCCTCATCATCTCCTGTCAGACCAGACCACCATGATAATTTCTTTCATGTCTTGTGTCTGCAGAGTTTGACAAACAGACATCTTAGGCCCCTTTCACACGGGCGTCACGGATTCAGTCTGGATGCGTTCCGGAAAATCCGCACGCATCCGCAGTAAGTTTTGACTGCGATTGCGTACGTTTGTTCAGTTTTTTCCGCTCGGGTGCGAAGCGTTTTAATGCGTTTTTCACGCGCGTGATAAAAAACTGAATGTTTACAAACAACATCTCTTAGCAACCATCAGTGAATCACGCATTGCATCCGCACTTGTGTGCGGATGCAATGCGTTATTCACGCAGCCCCATTTACTTCAATGGGGCCAGGACTGCGTGAAAAACGCAGAATATAGAACATGCTGCGATTTTCACGCAACGGCGAACTGATGCGTGAAAAAATTTGCCCATGTGAAAAGCCCCATTGAAATGAATGGGTCAGGATTCAGTGTGGGTGCAATGCGTTCGCATCACGCATTGCACCCGCGCGGAAACATCGCCCGTGTGAAAGAGGCCTTAGTTTCCCACTTTTCCATTATCTTCCCACCTTCTGAACACCCCATCCTACCACCCCCAGTATTGTGCCCACTGTGCTCCCCAACACTATACTGCAGAAACAGTCCCCCTGAAAATGCTAGTAAGCTAGCTAAGGAGAGAAGGGACTTGACTTTTGCTCAGTGGTCCAAAGTCTTTTTCTCAGATGAAAGTAAATTTTGCATTTCATTTGGAAATGAAGGTCCCAGATTCTTGAGGAAGAGTGGAGAGGCACTCAATCCAAGTTGCTTGAGGTCCAGTGTGAAGCTTCCATGATGGTTAGGGGTGCCATGTCATCTGCTGGTGTAGGTCCACTGTGTTATATCAAGTCCAAAGTCAGTGCAGCTGTCTACCAGAAAATTTTAGCACTTCATGCTTACCTCTGCTGACAAGTTTTATGGAGATGCTGATTTCATTTTCCAGCAGGACTTGGCACCTGTCCACACTGCCAAAAGTACCAATGCCTGGTTTAAGAACCACTGTATCACTGTGCTTGATTGTATCGAGCTGAAGGCCACTATCAAAGCAACCTCGGGCTTCCATAACACCTCAGCAGTGCCACAGGCTCATCTCCTTCATGCCACGACACCATGATGTAGTACTTCATGCAAAAGAAGTATTGAGTGCATATACTGTACATATGTTTCAGTAAGCTATAATTTCTGTATTAAAATTTATTTTTAAATTGGTCTTATATAATATTTTACTTTCTGAGATACTGACCTTTGGGTTCTCATTAGCTATAAGCCATAATCATCAACATTGAAATAAATAGAAGCTTGAAGTAGATCTCTCTGTGTGTAATGAATCTATAGAATATATCAGTTTCACTTTTTGAACTGAATTACTGAAATAAATTAACTTTTCGATGATATTGTAATTTATTGAAACGCACCTGTATATGTAAATTTAACCCACAGAACGTTGTTCAAAAGTGGTGATTCGCTATGTATAAAATCAACTTATCCGCTACTCATTGAAAACCAGGACAGTACGTTATTGTCATCTAAATATTCCAGGAGTCAGCAGCGCGGGGTGGGAGCTGCATGGAGTTATAATCCTATAGATGCAGCGGGGAGATGAAGGAGCAGTGCGCACAGCCTCAGCTTTGCTTTTCAAACAAACCTCCTCCTTGTCAAACCATTTCAATTTGATTTTCCTTTCCTGTAAGAATCTGGGGCTGCGTCTGTAATTATAGCTCTAGATTCTGGGATTAATGTGTAAAGCTACATCTCTGGCTTGTCGAGACGCTGCATTCACCTTTAGATCTGTACGTCTGCCTAATGTTCGCCTATAATCCTCCAACGTCTTCATTAACCTTCCTTCTTTGGCTCCCTTGCTTATCTGTTTAAGCTTTTCGGGGCGTATCAGTCGGCTTTGTTGTTACTTAAGTTCACTCATTACAATTGAATCCCGTAAAGAAAAAGTTATTTTCCCCCATTGATGGATGCACTTTAAGCTTCTGTTTAGTCATGCGATACTTCTCCGGAGTCCCAGAGCAATCTATTACTAGCGTGACAAATAAAGACAGAGAGGATCTCCTCCGTCTCTATGAAGTCGCCTCATGGGAACGCTACATCAAAAACGTGCTACAGCGCTCAACGTAACCCGACTGCCGCAAGGTCACATTTAAGTTTTTTTTTTTTAGAAGCAGACATACTGGAAATTCTCACAGTAGACAGGACTCCACTGTAATTAATCGGGCTGTTCACTTACAGTTTAAGGATAACTCCGAAATCAAATTGTTTTCTAATAGTACGGCCACACGGTCAGGTTTCTGCATGGAGTTTTGGAAGCCAAAACCAGGTGTATTCCAAAAATAAGACAAGAATTTGACCTGTATACTTTCTCTCTTTTTATGATCCGCTCCTGATTTTTGCTTCCAAAACTGCATCAGAAATCCTGACCATGTGGCTGTACCCTAACATATGCCACTGCCAGATTTCAGCTCCGGCAGAAGGTGCACATGATACCACTACCAGCAGTTATGTCCTCTACAATTTACATGGCTGCCAGTCCTTATCCACCACGAATGGTGTTCCTCCAGCTAGTGCTGAACTTCAACTTCCATCCAGCCCTGACTGTCACTATCACTGAATACATACCTGACGGGCTGCTATATTACAGTGGAAAAAAGACAAGAGCAGAGCAGTTACCATCAGTTAGCAGTAAATGAGTTATGATTTCTCCAGGGATAACCTGCTTTTGCCCAATAATGAGCAATTTGGTGAAAAGAAGGAAACCAGTGGGAGACATTTCTCAGAACTGGAGCAAAGGAAGAATAGAGGAATTGTCCACAGATACATGTAAATGTTTAATCTGAGTGATTATTCCAGGATATAAAATAATACTTCCATACAATGCACACATAATACAGGCTTCAGTGGCCAAATAATACCACCATACCGTACATAATATTCATTGTACTCCTAGCACTCTATATACAGCTCACTTATACTGTATTAATTGTAATATACTACCAAATAATACCATAATATAGTGCCGTAATAATGTTTGACAAGTATGGATAACATAGTATCATAGTACCACCATATAGTGCCCAAATAACAGGCAGTATCCACATAATACTGTCTATCAGAGCCTATTTAATACTGCATATGCAGACACATAATACCGCCATACTGTACATTGCCATAACAATATTTCCATACATAGTAAACCTAATAATATTAAAGGGTTGGCTCATCTGAATTATTGGTGACATATCACTTGATATGCCACCAACGTCTGATAGGTGCTGGGACACATTCCTGCCTCTAGAACAGAGCCCGCAAAGTGAAGGAAAGTGGACCGCACATGCGTTGCCGCCCTCCATTCATTTCTATGGGATGAAAATAGTCGAACACTGGCTCGGCTATTTCCGTCAGCTCCATAGAAGTGAATGGAGAGATAGCCATGCTTCTGCAGTGTGCTTCCCACTAATTTCCATGTAAAATAGACGAGCATGCCGTTCTGCATATAGTTGCGGGTCCCAAAGGTGGGACCTGCAACTATCAGATATTGGGGGACTATCCTAGCAATATGCCACCAATATGTGAGATGGAGAGATTCAGTATCCAAATAATATTTAGTATCAAAGTAATACATACTTCAAGAGTACACATAATACTGCTAGATAGCTGACATAACATAGTTGACAAGTAATACTGCATGTTTTTAGGGTTTCTTTTTAATCTAAGAATAGCTTTCGGCCTGACTACTGGAATGGTCAGTGGAGTGGAATGCTTTTCTGTTTTATTTTTAGGTTCCCCTTGGAGGTCCAGTCCAGGGGTCCATCCAGGAAAGGGGACTTTAGGCAATTGCCTTGTTTTTGACCTATTAAAATCCAAGGGATGCTTGAATGATTATCCCAACTGAAGATGACTCAAGGTCTTGGGGATTATTTTTTGTGTCGATGATTTCTCTTGGAGAATTATGCACATTCAGGCTGTAGGACCCTTATGCAACGATCTATTCCGCACATGGGATGAATCCT
Source organism: Rhinella marina (assembly GCA_900303285.1). NCBI lineage: Eukaryota > Metazoa > Chordata > Amphibia > Anura > Bufonidae > Rhinella > Rhinella marina. Next base: position 284,413 of record ONZH01008201.1, read on the forward strand.
TCTGTCTTAGGCTTCATCTTCAAATTTTGTCTTAGAAAAATTCAAATTTCTCAGTCCCTGACAGAGTAGAAGAAACCCAGCATGAAAATGAAAACTCATTAGGGAACACAAAATGAGGGAGCTGAGATGGAGAAGGGGAACAAAGGCAACTGCAGGCAAATAGAGTTGGCGAGAAAGGCAGGTCTCAGATATGGAATTTTCTATATTTCTAAGATACAATCTGTGGCTCTCCAGCTGTTGTAAACCTACAGTTCTGGTCATGCCTTCTGCCTATGACTTGTGGTTTTGCTGGGAGTTGAAGTTTATCCACAGCTAGAGAGCTATGGGTAGTGTCATGCCAGCGGTCTGTGACTGTTTTCTTTTCCCTGCTCTCGGCTGCCAGAATACTGACCTCTTCAGCAGTGCTCTAGCTGTCAGTGAGTGTCCACTGTGGTCCCCCGCTGTCTCCTAACTGCAAGTTCTTGATTCCTTAGGATGCACGCTCTCTGGCTCTTAAAGGGGTTGTCCGAGTTATGACAAAAAATGTATAGCACTGTAAATCTGATGGGCAGCAATATATAACTAAGTTAAGCAAGTTTTAGGCAAAAAAAATCCATATTTCCTAATTTCCCTGGTTCTCTTCTGCTCTTTGTTTACATGCAATAACAACAATCTCAGCCCCTCCCCCTTCTCCCCCCCTCTCTGCAAAGGGAATGAATACAAGTGCTGAGTGACATGTCTGCCTGCTGGAATACTCAGCAACATGTTGTATGTGTAGGACTGCAAGTCCCAGCTGTACAATGACACTGCTAATACATACAGGAATTTCTCCCTACCTGTTCTTGTACAATACAATTCCTCTACAGCTCTTTTGCCCAGCATTTGTCTCCTCTCACTGCTGCAGCTACTATTTGTTATAAAGCCTTGAGCCCTCAGTGTGTTCTGGCTGAAGGGGTTAATGTTTTATCTGAAGGAAACCAGGGAGAGAAGATAGCAGGAGCCCGGCAAAGAAAAGGGGGCGTGGCCAGTGACGTCTCGTGTACAGACTGTTATCTGAACTCTGAGGCTTGTGAACGAAACATCACAGAGCAGAGAGACAAGGTGACATCACAGGTCATGTGACCCTCAGTCAACTCTGAGAAACCAGCAGCTTTAGAAACACAAAGTATATGGGAAAGTTGTTATACCTGACAAGTTAGAAACATATAAAGAACAAAAAAATAACTCGGACAACCCCTTTAAAGGGCCATCGTATGACCAAATCTTTCCTCTGCCACTGATTGCATTCCCTAGGTTATTTTAGGCATCTTCCTCGGTCTTAGCTTGCCTTGTCCTGTGGTGCGCTAGTATTCCATTTTAATTTCCTGTGCTTGTCCTCTCCCTGTTTACTGGATTTGACCCTGTGCTGCCTGACCTGACTACTACCTGGCTCCCATATTGACTGTGTGCTGCCTGCCCTAACTTATTGCCTGAATACCAGATTATTGCCTTGACCTCAGCATATTCACCGACTATGCAGTAGCCTTGGTGACATGTCCTGGTGTGTCTTGACCTGCCTGGGATGGCTGTCACTGAAAATAGACTACTTCAAGAGGAAGTGGCTTGGTGGTTCCCCTACATCGGAGTCCTGATCCCTTTGCACGGGTGAAAGGGTTAAGATCAAGAGGGGAACTTATATAATGGGAAGTAGCTCCAAGCTAAATCTGTTCAGTGACACAGTGGGCCCACACCCGCTTTGTAAGAATTGATAAGGTAAGGCAATTTACTGACTCATCCTGTCTGTAAGGCATATCACTACTTAAGTAAGGATCATTCTGGCCCATGAGTGGTATATGTGGCTTCTCACTCAAAGGTTGGCAGAAGGAGACAAAGATGTAATAGGAACAACAGTTTTTACTGAACTCACATGGGTCTTGACGGTTACAGAGCTCTCACAAGAGGCAACTGGTTTACCATAGTTATAGTCTCATATGGGACAACGTTGTTATGGTCACTAGGGTCTCTCAATGAGGACATGGGCTTGGTCAGTGGCAACAGGTTTGGTAAGGACATTTAAGTGGCAACAGGATCAGGTGTTCCAAGCAACTTTCCTGGGTGACAACACAGAGTTTCCTTCTGGCTGACGGCAATTAAGATGGCATTGCTTCTTTACAGGTCATGGCAACACTCCTCGTGGTGCACTACACACACACTGCATTGGCATCCCTTCAGGTGTTTTCTTCTTACACTCTAATGCACATGGTGTCCATGTTACTGGTGTTACACCTGTATCTCCTGACCTGGCTTCTCTCACAGGTCCAATAACACTAGAAAGTTCAAATTGGTTACCCCCACTCCAAGCTTCTAATTTTCTGCTGTGGATGTTGCTGCATCTCTGCCCTCCCTAGGCCCTAGGGTGCCAGTTTAGCTAAATAACATGCAGAGTCCACCTGGTTCTTTATTCCAGCTGCAGCATCTTCCATTCTCCAACTCTCTGTGCTGCCTACATACCAAAGATCCTGAGGTCCTGTCTGGAACGTCAATATATGTATGTACTCTCAGGAACATGCTACAAGCAGGACACTTTGTGCCTAACTCCTCCACTGACCTCTGATTCAGTCAGACATTACCATGTCGTTGGCAGCTAACCCCTTATTGCACTGATCACAGTGCAGTTTCTCAACACAAACAGTGCAGTTCACATTGACACATATACACAATTGCACAATCCATCAAAAACCTGTCTGCAGCTATATGTGTGTATATGTGTCATGTGCCAAAACCAGTAGTGAAGCCTCCTTAGAGATAAGGTAGAATGGAAAGAACTGCTCCTGTTGTGTGTTTTTGACCAGGTTTTGGCTTATAATAACTGATGGAAATAACTGATCAAATTACTGAACTGTGAACACAGCCTTACCTGTCATGTCACTGATACAGTATACAGCTATGCACATGGCCTCAGTATACATCAATGTCCTCCTACTAGGGTTGCACTCATCCAGCCAATGCTGGGCAATTCATTTACAGGCCACGCGTAGAATCCTGGCAACTGCTAAATTACTCGCTTAGTAATCATTAGGTTTTTCACATATCCCTATATACAGAACACACAGAATTGATAATATATACTACATGCTGCCAAACACTGTCCAGAACTGGTCACAGCTATATCATAAGCAGCATATCAGCCCTATCACCCTTACAATGAGGACATCTGGAATCAGATCTGATCCCAATATCAAATAGAAATTTAGAAAAACCTATGTGTTTTGCTGAGGGATAATTGTGGAACTCTCTTCAATATCTCCTGTCATTGCTTCTCCTCCAGAGGAGCTAAATCCTCCTCCCACCTCTCCTTATTGCATACACTGTAAGGTAATCCTTCATCACTAAGTCCAAAAGGGACCATACGTGGCATACTTAATGAGGACCTTTCACTCTCATGACATACCTGTTTTATTAGCTTCATGAATTTCCCATTAATAAGAATTCTGGAACATCTATTCTTATGGCTTTATGTTGTGCCATTCCTTTACTATTTCTAATAAAAGTTATGAATGAATTGCTAGCAGTCTGCAGTAAGGGTACAGAGGGGAGGTAACATGTTGGGGGTGTGTACCTGTACAGTCTGACAATGGCAGTGGAGTGAGTCTGTGCAGGTACACCCCCCCAACTGGTTACCACCCCTATGTACCCTTACTGCAGACTGCTAGCAATTCATTCATAACTTCTAGTAGAAATAATAAAGGAGTGACACATCATACAGACATAAGAATAGATGTCCCAGAATTGTTATTACATGAGGAATGCATGTAGTTATTAAAACATGCATCAAGAGTGGTGACAGGTCCTCTTTAAATGGTCACTGTACTTTCAAACAAGCATAAATCAATAGTACAAGCAATTATAAGAAACTTTATAATACTGTGTATCTTAGCATGCCTTGTCTTAGAGTTCTCAGCTGATATTTCCCCTTTTTCATATTAATTTTGTATACATTAACAAAATCAAATGCTCCAAAATAACATATAAATGAGAGCCGAAATAACAAACCCGTACTAGAAAACAGTTATCCTCATAAATATATAGAGTGAGTAATTGGGGTACTTCATAAGAAATTTCAACAAAGGACACGTGTGAGTTTCAAAAAAGGGAGATCATGCAGATATGTCAAAGAGAACCATCACTACCCTTAAGTGAAATATAGGGAGGAATGTATGTCTAGTATGTAGTTCACAGTGCAAGATTTCCTCCAAGCAATAAAACGGATCAACTTTGTTGATCCATTGATTAATACTAGAGACTTCAGATGAGAGCCAATAAGTTGGAACCAGTAACCTAGCTGTAGAGAGTAAAAAGGAAAAAAGGGCCGCTCTATGCCAAAGGCTAGTAATGCTATCTCAGGAGAGCCAGGGGACGAGGTCTGACTCATGGAATTGCTAAAGTAAAATCTTCCTCCACCATTCAGCTATATTTGGACATGTCCACCAAGCGTGGAAGAAGGTGCCTCTGGCAGCCTTACAGAGCCAGTAGAGGTCAGATAATTTGGGGACGGAAGTTTTATCTGGCGTTCTGTACCATGTGGACAAAACCTTGTATCTGTTCTCCTGGACACGTATACATATAGAGCGTTTGTGAGGTATACTGAGGATTTTGTGGACCTCAGAGGGAGAGAACTGTTTCTCCAGATCCTTCTCCTACAGTCCTATAGTATCTGGTTGGACATCAGGAGCTTGAGTATTTTATCTCTTAATATTATAAAAATTAGTTTCTGTCTGTCTGTCTGTTCTCTATGCACGACCAAACTACTGGACCAATTTTCAGCAAATTCGGCACACAGGTACATCAGGTGTCCAGGAAGGTTTTAGACCAGGTCTCAACTCTCTAGGACGTACCGTTCCCGAGATATTACCAAAATATTATCTCCATTAGCCAATATTAGTCTGGGAGCATTTCACTTCAAATTCCAACTGCCATTTTCTCCAGATGCACACAGGTTTCCATAACAACCTAGCCAGGTAATTAGCAGCCAGCTGAGGAGCTCAGCCATTTCTATTCGCTGCTTTAAAGGGGCAGAGCGCTGTTGATGACACTGTTAAAGGGGTATTCCGGTTACCATGAATATAACTTATGTTTTAGACTAATTTTAGACCATTCATTAGAAATAAAAGATGTTTTCTTCCACTGCTACCCATTGCGTGTCCTCATAAATTACCATGGGGATTAAAAAACTGAGGTAAAAATCAACTTCTGTCTACTGCATTGACTTTCTCTCTGCAACGACAACCAGAAACACTAAATTAAATAGATTAAATATACCTATGCGAAGCGATGTTTTCTTCCACTGCTACCCATTGCGTGTCCTCATAAAGTACCATGGTATCAACCTTTAATTCAGGCCACCCTCAAAAGAAGGACTTAAAAGCACCCCTTCCCCCCAGGTCCCGCTAAACCACGCCCCGGCCCAGTCAGGTCACGTCCCCTCCCACTTCCAAGCCAATGGGGAATGAAAAAACAAGGTAAAAATCAACTTCTGTCAGCTGCATTGACTTTCTCAGAGTACATACAACCATCTCCGTCTAGTAAGGCCACTTTCACATTAGCGGCAGCATGGATCCGGCGGGTGAAGGGTGCCGCCGGATCCGTGCTGCCGCAAGTACACGTGGGGACACACGTGTCAGATACACATACACACACACACATAGACATACACACAGACATACACACACACAGACATACACAGACATACTTACATGATCCCAGCAGCTCCGGAGGAGGGCGGCGCGCACATAGGAAGATTCCCCACAGCGCCCTCTGCTGGAGGGAGAATCTTCCTATGTGCGCCCAGTCCTTCTCCTCCTGTGATGTACGGAGCTGTTGGGAGCATGTAAGTACAGTACAGAACAAAAGTTTGGATACAGTTTCTCATTCAAAGAGTTTTCTGTATTTTCATGACTATAAAAATTGTAGATTCACACTGAAGGCATCAAAACTATGAATTAACACATGTGGAATTATATACTTAACAAAAAAGTGTGAAACAACTGAAAATATGTCTTATATTCTAGGTTCTTCAAAGTAGCCACCTTTTGCTTTGATTACTGCTTTGCACACTCTTGGCATTCTCTTGGTGAGTTTCAAAAGGTAGTCACCTGAAATGGTTTTCACTTCACAGATGTGCCCTGTCAGGTTCAATAAGTGGGATTTCTTGCCTTATAAATGGGGTTGGGACCATGAGTTGTGTTGGGCAGAAGTCAGGTGGATACACAGCTGATAGTCCTACTGAATAGACTGTTAGAATTTGTATTATGGCAAGAAAAAAGCAGCTAAGTAAAGAAAAGTGGCCATCATTACTGTAAGAAATGAAGGTCAGTCAGTCCGAAAAATTGGGAAAACTTTGAAAGTGTCCCCAAGTGCAGTCGCAAAAACCATCAAGCGCTACAAAGACACTGGCTCACATGAGGACCGCCCCAGGAAAGGAAGACCAAAAGTCACCTCTGCTAAGGAGGATAAGTTCATTTGTGTCACCAGCCTCAGAAATCGCAGATTAACAGCAGCTCAGATTAGAGACCAGGTCAATGCCACACAGAGTTCTAGCAGCAGACACATCTCTACAACAACTGTTAGGAGGAGAATGTGTGCAGCAGGCCTCCATGGTAAAATAGCTTCTAGGAAACCACTGCTAAGGACAGGCAACAAGCAGAAGAGACTTGTTTGGGCTAAAGAACACAAGGAATGGACATTAGACCAGTGGAAATCTGTGCTTTGGTCTGATGAATCCAAATTTGAGATCTTTGGTTCCAACCACCGTGTCTTTGTGCGACGCAGAAAAGGTGAACGGATGGACTCTACATGCCTGGTTCCCACTGTGAAGCATGGAGTAGGAGGTGTGATGGTGTGGGGGTGCTTTGCTGGTGACACTGTTGGGGATTTATTCAAAATTGAAGGCATACTGAACCAGCATGGCTACCACAGCATCTTGCAGTGGCATGCTATTCCATCCGGTTTGCGTTTAGTTGGACCATCATTTATTTATCAACAGGACAATGACCCCAAACATACCTCCTGGCTGTGTAAGGGCTATTTGACCAAGAAGGAGAGTGATGGGGTGCTACGCCAGATGACCTGGCCTCCACAGTCACCAGACCTGAACCCAATCGAGATGGTTTGTATATAGTATATAATTCCACATGTGTTAATCATAGTTTTGATGCCTTCAGTGTGAATCTACAATTTTCATAGTCATGAAAATACAGAAAACTCTTTGAATGAGAAGGTGTGTCCAAACTTTTGGTCTGTACTGTATGTCTGTGTATATGTCTGTGTGTATGTCTGTGTGTATGTGTCTGTCATGTGTGGTGTGCTGTGGACGGATCCGTCATGAACTCCATTGAAAGTCAATGGAGGACGGATCCGTTTACTGAGTGTGTCACACTGAACGGATCCGTCCCCATTGACTTGCATTGGGGGTCATGACGGATCCATCTTGGTGCGGATGCCCAGGACGGAGAGCAAACCGCAGCATGTTGCGGTTTGCTCTCCGTTCTGGAGACGGAACGGAATGCTTTTAGGAGCATTCCGTTGTCTTCAGTTCAGTTTTGTCCCCATTGACAATGAATGGGGACAAAACGGAAACATTTTTTTCGGTATTGAGCCCCTATGACGGAACTCAATACCGGAAAAAGAAAACGCTAGTGTGAAAGTAGCCTTAATCAGCTACTGGTAAGGTTGAGGATCTAACAGAGATAGGGCTAGTGTCCCTGATGGCAGCAGGAGTTAAAGATAAGACATCTCTAATTTGGAGAAGGGGGGAAGGGAGAGGAAGGGCCCCATGGGTGGAAGAGAAGCGCTCCCAGGTTTTTTAAAGTTGTACCCACCAAGGGTTTGAAAACAGAAGCTGGAGCTGGGAGGAGATGTCTGCCAGCAAAAGGGCCCAAAGAGACAAGGGAAAGTATACATTTTCCTAGAAAAGCCACTGTTTATGTGTCGAAGGTCTATAAGCCAGATTACTCTACATAAATGTATTGCTTTCATAATCATGGGATCTGGTAGATCAATCCCATCAAATTGTTTAAGTTTAGTTAAAGGGGTTCTCCAGGATTTAAAAAAATGAAAATACTTAAATATTATTTTATAATAAATATATTCACAAATTCCTTTCATTAGTTATAATGGCTTGTTTGTCTGGGGAGCAATCATTAAGAGAAACAAAATGGCCACCGTCCTATCAGTACACACAAAACCTGTCCTAGTCACACAGGAGGACAAGTTACTTCACCACAATGAGCCATAGTGCTTAGTGCTTTTCAGGAATCAATGAGCCATAGTGCATAGTGCTTTTCAGGAATCATGATCCTGAATACAGGTGAATCTCTATAGGAATTTGGAGAAGATGAGGAGATATGAGAGGTGTGGTGTGAGGTGTGGGTAATGAGCAGCAGCACTTGTTTACAGTCTCCATTACCACAGTCTGTCCTGTCTGTCCTCTCTGTACATCATATCTCTTCATGAACTAAGTTCCCCAAAGATTCAGCTAAAGATCTTATCATCTGTATTCAGGATCGTTATCCCTGACAAGTAGAGCAGAGAGGAGGCTGAGGCAGCTCTTTACCTCAGTGTTGTGAAGTAACTTGTCCTGCTGTGTGATTAGGACAGGTTTTGTGTGAACTAATGGGACGGCGGCTCCTGAAGCGCGGCTGCCTTCTCAAACAGCTGATCGTCGGGGGTCCCGGGTGTCGCACCCCCGCCGATCAGATGCTGATGATCTATCCAGAGGATAGATCATCAGTTTTAAAAAGCTGCAGAACCCCTTTAATAGGGTTGGTTGTGGGGATCAGGTGGTCATCCACAAATCAACCAACTTTATTTCCTGAGTACTTACTTTTAATCCTTTGATATCCCAGTCCTGTCTCAAGGACTGCATGAGTGTTTCCATAACCAAAACAAAAAAAAATACAGTATATACTGGCGTATAAGACTACTTTTTAACCCCTTAAAATAATGGCTACAGTGGGGGGGTCGTCTTATACGCCGGATATACGGGGGCCCGCACTGTGTGAGGTGTTTTTTTTTTCCCCGTCAGCGTGTAGAGAGCCGCTTCCTGGGACCGCCCGCGCATGCCCCGCCCCCCTTCTCCTCCCGGTGACTCCCCGCCCCTGCACTAATCCTATTGGTTATACCTCACACAGTGCGGCCCCCTGCTCTTAGCATACTGAAGTAGCATACTATTCTCTATATTCTCAGGAGGATTTTGAAGGCTTTTAAAGGGAAACTGTCATGCCAGCAAGACCTGTTACAATATCGCAGCTTACAGTTATGATCACCAGGCACTTGCTCTCTTGTTTGTTTTGCAAAGTTTTAGCTTTACCGTACATGTTTGAACAACCTTATGTTTATAAGTGACAGTTTTTGCTGCTATATACAGTACCTGCATGTCATATGCATTTGAATTAAAATTAACATGTTGAAATCAAAGCAGACTTTTTTTCATTTGGGAGAGGGGTAGTCTTATACAGTGAGTATATACCAAATTCTATATTTTTAGGGCAGAAGTTGGGGGTCGTCTTATACGCCCAGTCGTCTTATACGCCGGCATATACGGTAAGTGGGGAGCGGGTTCCATTTTGGATTGAGAATGGCACAGAAATAGAGTTAAAGGGAACCTGTCACCTCTGAAACACCCCCTGAACTAGAGTAAGCGTTGTATAGTGTAAGTGATGATGAATCCGAATATGTAAGTTTTATCTTCATACGCACTCCCATTCTGAGGCTGTGCTCCCACAAACTGGCAGTAAAATGCATTGAGAGGACTCTTCTTTGAGTCCTCTCCATTATGTGAGTGAGCACTGGAGTCCACTGAGTATATTTTACTGCATGTTTGTTGGAGCACAGCGTCGGAATGGAAGTGAGTATGAAGATAAAACTTACATATTCGGATTCAGCATCACTTATACTATACCAAGTTTACTCTAGTTCAGGGGGTGTTTCAGAGATGACAGGTTCCCTTTAACAATGACAGAGGATGAAGACTGCTCGTACATGACAAAAACTGCATCAATGTAGAGGACGGGAAAAAGGAACTTAAAAGGGTTGTCTCACTTTAGCAAGAGGCATTTATCATGTAGAGAAAGTTAATACAAGGCACTTACTAATGTATTGTTATTATCCATATTGCTTCCTTTGCTGGCTGGATTCATTTTTCCATCGCATTATACTCTACTCATTTCCATGGTTACGACCACCCTGCAATCCATCAGTGTTGGTCGTGCTTGCACACTATAGGAAAAAGCACTAGCTTATTTGTGCCACCTTGGTCCTGGCCACTAGAAAGACCAACGCTTTTTCCTATAATGTGCAAGCACGGCCACCACTGATGGATTGCAGAGTGGTTGTAACCATGGAAACGAGCAGTGTATAATGTGATGGAAAGATTAGTCCAGCCAGTAAAGGAAGCAATATGGACAATAACAATACATTAGTAAATGGCTTGTATTAACTTTCTCTATATGATAAATGCCACTTACTGAAGTCTGATATAGAACTAATCTACACAGTCTAATGCTTTCTCGGCATCAGTGCTGAGAAGCAGCAAGGGAATAGCTTTGGTGGTATTATCTTTTCCTTCCCGACCCTTGACAAAACCGACCTGGTCGGGGGAATAGGCTGGGTAAGAAAGTTTGCAATTTAGTGGCTAACATTTTGGCCAGGAGTTTTCGGTCGGTATTCAGTAAGGAAATAGGGCGACAGCTCAAGACGTAGGACTCTTGCCTTCCTTTGGAATAATAGTGATCAAAGCCCTGGTCATATCAGAGGATAGGGTCTGGTTCTGCAAGGCTAAGTTGCAGATGGGAAGGAAAAAGGGAAGAAGGATATCTTGGAAAGCAGAATAGTAGGCAACAGAAAAGCCTTCCAGACCGGGACATTTTCCCCTGGGTGTTGATTTCAGAGCTAGAGTGAGTTCGGAAAGTGTAAAGGGTTTTGTCAGTGCTTTCCCGCTGATCTGGGGATAGTGATGGTAATCTAAGGGAATCTAAGAAAGTACGAATAGAGACATCTCTCCCTTGGGCGGACATATCTCTGCTGGGGGTACTTTATATAAAGACTCGTAAAAGAGCTATGTTGGCCATTGAGAAGAATTGTTTACCTTGCAGAGATTTGACGCTAGCAACAAATCTTGCAAGTTTTCTGCGTTTGATGCGGTGCATAATAAATTTAGAGGCCTTGTTGCCATGAGCGAAGAAGTTTTGCTGGGAGGATAGATAATATTTCGCAGACCTCTCATTTAGTAGGTTTAAGATCTGTCCTAAGAGAGGTGAGTTCAGAAAGATATTGGGCGGTGAGTGATGGGGAAGCGTTTCTAGGGTATGGATTTGAGTCAAAAGGAAAGAGAGACGTTTATCAGCTTCCTTCTTTAGAAAGGAACATAGACTGATAAAGTGTCCCCGAATGTATACGTTGTGGGTGTTATTAATAAGAAAATAGTCCTCAAGCAGGGATGCAATGTGTTTCTTGTGACTACCACTACCCAGTATGGACTCATTGAGTATCCAGATATTAGACCTACCTGGTACAGAGGAGACCGGAGAGTACAGTAAATGGGGGAATGATCTGAAAGGGTCATACTTCCGATCCTAGAATCAGGGCAGAGATGTAGGTATTTCTTCGAGACACAAATATATAGTCTACTCTACCATAGGAATGTCCTGCAGCAGAATAAAAAGAATAATCAGCGAGAGAGGGGTTAAGGCAGCGCCAGACATCTATAAGACCCATATCAATCAAACTGATGTTAAGCGTTTTTAGAGATCTAGCTGAAAATAGAGAGCGCTTAGAAGAGGTATCAAGGAGAGGGTGTAACGCCACATTGAAGTCACCTGCCAAGATAAGAATCTTTTCCTGGTGGGATTCCACTAAAGACAAGGCTGATAGTAGCCAGGTGATCTGGTCAGCATTGGGTGCATAGATATTGACAAAAGTGTACATGGTCTAGCCAACAAGTCCTTTCAAGATGATACGGCCCTCCGAGTCTGATGTGTTTAATAACTAAATGGAACATCTTTACTCCCCTTGAGGCTGCGCCATCACCACCACAATGATACCAGAAGGGGGAATTTAGAGAAAGATAGGTTGCCATGTTTATAGTGGGTTTCCTGAAGAAAGACCTCTGAGCATGTTTCTTTCAACAGAAGACAGAAAAATTTGGATTTCTTTGAAGGGGACCATAGTCCCTTTACGTTATATGAAACTATATGGAGGTCAGTCATGGAAAATTACAAAGGTACTAAGGAGTAAATTAAATCAGTAAGCATATACGGTAAGTCTTGCTGTAGGTAGAGAAAGTATTTCTGTTTGACAGCCCTGAGAAGAGCAGTGGACCCTTCCATCATAAGTCAGGGGGTGTATCAGGGCATATCCACAAGTTCCTAGTCCAAAAAAGAACAAGAGAAGAACAAAACAGAAATCAAAACAGTGATAAACAGGAATCTAGATTAAAATGTAACATTGAGCCAAAGAGGCTTTCCATGAGGGGTGGGGTGGGGAGGTAATACCTACAGAAGGAAGGTCTTGCTATATTGTGGAACAAATGAGATATCAAGGTCCTGAAGAATGCAGAAGCGAGCTCAAGGTGAAGGAGGAAAATAGGGGCAAAAATATTAACAGGGAGTGAGAATACAGGAAAAGTAGAGCCGGTAATAACAGCTAGGAACTCCATGAATGGAGACATGTAAGGCCCCAGGAGGTGGACCAAGCAATCCGCTTCGGAGTCAGCACCACTGTGACGTGTGAGGCACTGTTGTTTCTGTGTGGAGGTCTTCTCCATTCTCCATATAGATGCAGGACACAGCTGTGGGACCCATAAATATCAGACAATGGGGGCATATTCTAGCGATATGCCCCCATTGTCTCAAATGTGATAACCCCTTTAATATTTTAGAAACCAGGTCTTCATATACTGACCTCCTGCTGAGCTTGTGCTTATAAACAACAGACTGAGCAAAGCAGTCGTGGTTTCAGGCATAGAGAAGGAAGAAACAAGGAGTGGGGGGGGAGGGGGGATTTCAGACTATCTTGGACTCCAGTAGACAATACAACTATACTGTAATCACTGATGTTACTGGTTATAGCTGTGCTCTACTAGATCAGAGCTGTAGTGTAAAGTGTAGCTAAGAAAGACATAGCAGAGCTGGAGAGGGTTCAGAGGAGGGCAACTAACGTAATAACTGGAATGGGTGGACTACAGTACCCAGAAAGATTATCAAAATTAGGGTTATTCATTTTCGAAAAAAGACAACTAAGGGGAGATCTACTGACTATGTATAAATATATCAGATCTTTATAGAGATCTCTCCCATCATCTATTTATCCTCAGGACTGTGACTGTGATGAGGGGACATCCTCTGCATCTAGAGGAAAGAAGGTTTGTGCACAAACATTGAAGAGTTTACGGTAAGAGCAGTGAGACTACGGAACCACCTGAGGAAGTGGTGATGGTGAATTCACTAAAAGACTGAATGTATTTCTGCAGTATAATAATATTACAGATTAAAGTTAATAGATTCCTGGAGAGGTTGTTAATCTATAAACTGTAAGAAGTCAAGGTGCTCTATGAGCTGCTTCCACTGGGAGACTCCTGCTGCAGGGGGGACTTGCCCCATGACTTGACTTGTCTCCTTCCAACTCTAGACTGACTAGCTTCTTGTAACCCTTCCTTGGTAGGAAACAGGACTAGCCCACTTCTGCCCAAACGGGGGGAGAATGGAATAGTAAGTTCCATTCTATTTAAAGATCTTTATCTGTCAAATACACTGCCACCTGCTGTTGAAACAGACACATTACAGCTGGAATAATTACACAGATGACATTCTTGGTTAGACATTAGAGACAATAGCAGGGTGTAGGAATGGTAGTGCCCGCTCTGGGGTACTTCAGTTGGAGTCAGGAAGGAATTTTTCCCCTAAAATGAGGATAATTGGTTTCACCTCATGAGGGTTTTTGCCTTCTTCTGGATCAACTTTCAGGATAACAGGCTAAACTAGATGGAGAGGCGTCTTTTTTCAGCCTTATTAATTATGTTACTATGTTACAGCGCAGTAGCCCAAGCCTTAGATGGGACAGGACTAGATTTCAGGGTACCTCAGACTCCAACAGACAATACAGCTACTGTAAGCTGGAGTCACTGGTCATACCTGAACGACAGCCAATACTCAATACAGTAGCAGGTATGAATTACCCTGGCTTACATGCAGAGCTGAAAGATCTAAGGCTGCAGACTTTCAACTCTGCGTTCGGATAGGCTGTAATGTGTATGCTCCTCATGTCCGCTCCTGTGACCATGAAATAATAATTCACATCACACAATTCACAGTTTTGCAAAATCTATGTTGCATTTTCTTCTGGTTGTACACACCTTTAGGGTCCATTCAGATGTCTGTGTTTTGCAGTCTGCAGATTGCGGATCCGCAAAACACGGACACCGGCCATGTATGTTCCGCATTTTGTGAACCACACATGGCCAGCCCAATGATAGAAATGCCTAATCTTGTCCACAATTGCAATAGGACATGTACCTTTTTTTGCGGGGCAGCGGAACAGAAACACGGATGCGGACAGCACACGGTGTGCTGTCCGCCTTTTTTGCGAGCCCATTGAAATTATGCGGACCCAGAATTACGGACGTGTGAATGGACCCTTAGTGTATTCTGTAACCTAATGAGACTATGTTGACTAGCAATCTCTTATCTTCTTGTGCAGGTGACACCTAGGTACTACTCTGAGGAGGTCCTGTCTACTATACAGCAGGATGTCACACAATGCTTCACAGGCTTACATAAGGGACGTCTTACAATAGAAAGCATGAAAGACTGCATGTCATATGGATACAAGATAAAACGCGACAAGTGAATGGTGTACAATGTGCTAAATAGTTTGAGGTAACAAACTGAGATAGGCTTTATATATCCTGTATTATACTCCAGAGCTGCATTCAAAGTCTGCAGACTTAAATCTCCCAGCATTGCCTATGTGATCAGTGTGAACAGGTCTTTCATTAGACAGTCTGCATTATACAAGCTCAGCTAAGCTATAAGAGGCGTGTCCATCGTTAAGCTTGCTGACATTTTCTAACAGAAACCAACAGAACTGTGAGTTCAGCTCTAGAATAGAATACATGATGGGTGATGTGATGAATGTACACAGTGAGTCCACTATAGTAAATGCAGCTTTGGAATATATTGCAGGCTGAAACTCAGAATCAGTACAGGATAAGTAATGTATCTACAAAATTACAGAAAATCAGCAGAACAGTGAGTGCAACTCTGCAGTATAATGCAAGATGTAACTCAGGATCAGTACAGGATAAGTAATGTATATACACAATGACTCTACCTGCTGAATAATGAGTACAGCTCTTTAGTATAATACAGGATGTAACTCAGGATCAGTACAGGATAAGTAATGTATGTACACAGTGACTTCACCAGCAGAATAGTGAGTTCAGCTCTGGAGTATAATACAGGCTGTAACTCAGAATCAGTACAGGATAAGTAATGTATGTACACAGTGACTCCACCCTATATACAGTGTGGAAGTTTTCCACATGTAATTTGATCTGCAAATTTTTTTGCAAATTTTCATTGTGGGTTTCACCCTGCAAAGGAAAGGGTGAAATCTGTGGCAAATCTGCAACAAAATCCAATGTAAAGCCTTATTCACACGTCTGTGTCCGTGCTCAAATCCATGAGCAGGTGGTCAGTGAGGCATCCATGAAGCTGTCCGTGAAGGATCCGTGTTGGGTCAGTGGGTCTGTGTTTTGCTGTCCGTGTTGCATCTGTGTTTCACTGACACTGAACAGCTGAAAAATAATTTTCAAAGCATCTCTTCTTAATGATCCGTGAAACAAGGATGCAACACGGATGGCATCCGTTTTGCATCTGTTGTTTTCACAGATCCACAGACTATAATGGGCATGAGGGATCCGGGAACACGGATCAAGATAGGACATGCATCCGTGTTGAAAACACTGACCCACGGACCGTGATGAAAGACTGATGTCTGAATACACACATTAAAATGAATGGGGACGTGTGCTGTCCATGGAGAACACGTACAGCACATGTTCGTGAAACACTGACATGTGAATGAGGCTTAACACATACAGATTTTGCTGTGGATTTGTGATGCAAACCCTGAGAAAGTCTCATGAAATTCTGCATAAAATACATTGCCATATGCTCGTGGCCTAATACAGCTTCAGCTTAGGATCAGTACAGGATAAGTAACCAAATGTCTTTTTATACATCTATGATGATTATACGTTAAATTTTAGTGTGCAAAAAACGGTGCAATGCTCTGATGATCTACGCCTCTGTTCAATTCACCCTTGAGCACCAGTTTTAGAACTTTCCCTGAACTCATGCTACTTAAAGATACTGAGAAGAAAAGAACCCAAAGGTGCCGGAGGCTGTATGCTGAAATCCCTGAAGCCACTTACATCCTTAGCTTACTTAGCCAATTAGAGGGCGCAGAGTTGAAAGGTAGGCCTTTATCCCAGCAATCCCGGATGACTGTCCGTCACTCTGAGTGCGGTTTTGAATGTTGCTGCTTCAAATAAAGATTGATGGGTCGCTGAGAGCCAGTTCATCCAGCGTGACAGTGTAACAGCCCCGCTAAGGACCCACTCGTACGGCCTGCTTGATATTAACTGATGCTGAGAGCTGCGGATGCTGATGAAAGATGTCTCACCGCAAAGTCCTTTGGACCTGTGAGTTCATTACGAGCAACATAAATCATACTGAAGGGACTCAATGAGGAAAATAACGGCGTCCACCTCCAGGCAGCGGCGGTAATAGGAGAACGCTTCACTTCTTGTGCGCCCGGCGCCACTGGTCTGACCGGTTCATTCACACAGCAGTCAGAACATTGGTCTAACTCCTGCTGCCAGACTTACAACATCTAACGTTTACTGATGTCAGCCCTGGCCAGGGGTGGACTGGAAACTTAAAGTGTCCTTGGAAAAAAAACAAAAAGTGGCCCCATGGTGTAAGTGGGTCCAAATTGACAGAAGGCGGGGCAACACAGTTAGGTGGGGGTCAGCAATACCATAGTGCAAAATACCACACTGAAGCAGGAAGCACTGAAGTGGTGGCCATCAATAGATGCCATTTTCTGCCCTCTTCAGCGTTGGCTTTGTTTAAGATATGGAGCAGGGGGACTAGGAGGTGGGGCCACAGCAGTTGAATTCAGGAGGGCATGTGTGGTCGCTGGCCAGGTACATGAGTAGCTGATTCTAACAGCTTTAGTTACCGCTGAGAGCTCATTATCTACCCGGTCAGCGGCAGAGATGGGGGCTTGGGTGGCCCCCTTGGCATTAGCCCTCTGGGAAATTTCCCTGCAAGGTCTATGGCCAATCCGCCCTGGCCACTGCACACTGTCACTGACAAATGTTAGTAACATACCTTTAATGGGTTGTCTGGTATCTGTTTTGTTTTATCTCGCACCCAGAGAGCAGGACCTGTGAAGGGAAATATACTTACCTGCTCCCTGTAGTCTGATTTCAACTGGGGTAAAAAAATTCCTATAATATTTAAAAGGAGCTTCCTTAAAAAAAAAAAAAAAAAAAACTATAGCATCTTATCCAGCTTTCCCAGGATCCTACATAGAAAATCAGTATAGTTATACATTCATATCAGAGAATGGGATGTATCTGGTTTTGAAAGTTGATTAACAACTTGGTTGCAACTACAGCTTGCAAATGGCCAATTATCCAGAATTTTGTGACTCCTGATAGCAAACCTTTCTGGTTTGGTTATGCTATATGGCAGGTGGGGGTATATCACTGTATTACTAAGCAGGAACCATATGGAACCAGCTCTTTTTGCCACAGTGCAAGACATGGAGGGCTCTAGAGTCATGCTGTAACGTGGGGAGGTAGTGGCAGAATAGTCCTTCAGAATCTTCAGAGGGGAGAGTTGTAGACAAAGGATACAAACAGAGACACAATATTACAAAAACAACAAGTGATAAAAGGACTTAAATAGTCACTAACTTTTCAACAAACTTTGAATAAATCAATAGTACAGGTGAATATAAGAAACTTTGTAATATATCTTATTCGAGAAAAATGTATCTTTCCCCACTTACCTTGAGAATTACTAAAGGATCAGATTACATGCTACCCATACAATTCTATGGAGGGGAAGTAAACTGATAATCCATCTCTGTCTCTACAAATGTAGGGAATTTTTCTTTGATAACGATGTTTTAAATAGTTACCTGTAGTACTGATTTGTGCAAAGTTGAGTGAAATATTAGTGATTAAGTGAAGCTAATCTTGCTAAGTGTCGGAGGCGGAGGTTGTATGTAGTCCGTCTTCCATTTACCAGGTCAAGATCACAAGTTTCTTAAACTAGAAGCACAGTGGGGGCATCTGAAAGACAGATATGTCCCCTAATGATAATTGATGGTGTGAGAATGAACATGTGGAACTGTGGGACCCAACCATGCTGGAGATGAGGGTCAGTTGGTTCTTGTAGCTGGTTAATCACAGTATCTTATGGTAACATAGGATTGCTCTGTCAGCTGTACAGTGGCTGGTTTTCCAGTGTATTCATCATCCAACACAACAGTCATATGCTACCATCAGACATTGTGACCGGCCTGCCACAAAGAGCAGCTGACCATCATATCGGGAATAGTGGGTCCTGTATTGCCAGCCTATATAAACAACAGATTTCGCATTAGAGCTCAGGAACTTCAAGTGACTACTCTGCTATCCCACTTTTATGGCTGTAATCTTTGCAGCCCGTGCCCACCGCTGAACCGCTCCTCCAGGCAGGCACAGGTGCTTCAGCACTTACCATGCCTTGTCTTCGTTGGTGCTTCGTTCCATCCATTGGTGCTTTGCATCACTGTCTCTGAACCATTTACATTGCGATTTTTTCAAGAGGTAGC
The DNA here is from genome assembly GCA_900303285.1 of Rhinella marina. NCBI lineage: Eukaryota > Metazoa > Chordata > Amphibia > Anura > Bufonidae > Rhinella > Rhinella marina. The sequence continues at coordinate 303,319 of ONZH01008201.1, forward strand.
AGCTCGGTGGTTCCTCTGCAGTGAAGACCAGATCCCTGTATAGGGGATAAAGGGTGAAAATCAGGGGATTGCCAGGACAACACCCTTAGGAATAGCCCAAAGTCAAACTGGTTAGTTGGCACGGTGGTTCCACAACCATTGTCTGTTACAATGGTTCTTACCATAACAGCTGTGAGGAAGGAAAAGTAAGATAACCAGCCTATATAAACAAGCATAACTGTAGTGTAAAGCAGGGAGGAGGGACATACTTTCAGCTTGAGTTACTGATGAGACAGGAGGCTGATCTCAGACTAGGGCACATAACAATAGCATAGTGATTGTTGAAGAAATAAATACCATGAATGAGACCAGGGGTATACAAATAGGGGTCCTCACCACATATAATGACACCAAGTAGCTAGGGGCCCTATTTATCAGTGAATTTTTAGTCCCTGATGCTGTGTAAGTTTATTATTCTTTTCTACTGTATTTACTGTATGGACTTTAGACATCATGGAGCCATGATATCAGACGTCACTGTTTCCTCCGCTTTGCCGTGTCTCTTTACTCTCGTGTGTAATCAGTGATGCTTGTTCATATTCCTGTAGGGGAATTGAGGTTACATTACTGAACAGCTTGAATGCTGAAGATACGAGATGCTGACGAAGTAGAAGTCTTCAGGGCATTGTGCTCTGTGATTGACAGGTGGATCGACTCCACATCCCTGCGACCTTTCCTGAACAACAGTAACACCCTGCAAAAGGTTCACAGAGCATAACCAATGAGGCTGACCTCTCCAGAGGGACATGTAATATTCACCCCTTCAAGCATACAGGCTGTGAATTATATATACCGAGCAAAAAAACAGGAGATATGTTCTCATACAATACTTTGTACTGCAGAATACTTATCTAAGATTGCCTCTGTTCATACCGAGCATCCTGGTGCATGAATATAATGACACTTGGCAGAGCTACAAGATAAAGGACCTACGAAATGTAACTGCATAATCATACAGAATTGTATGCCATTCATAGTTTTTGAAAAGCTGAATGGTATCCTCGATAGATGCATTGGCTTAAATGGGTTTCCTGGATTTTGAGATTGATGGCCTATCCTCAGGATAGACCATAAATATTAGATTGGCAGAAGTCTGAAACCCTGCACCCCTGCTGGTCAGCTATTATCTTATGCTTGAAGTCCGCACTGGAACTACAAAACTATGTCCATTGTGTAGTGGACGGAGCCGGTACCTGCCGGTCCCCATTATAGTGAATGGGGCTGGATGGAGCCTTACAAGTCTCCGGCAATGCGGGGCTGTGCAGAAGTCCGGCGGGCTGTTCCTTGCCAGAACAGTCTGCCGGATCTCTAACATTAGTTGGCAACTAGCCTTACCTGCTCCATTCACTACACAATGGATGAAGCTATGTTGGTACAGTGCTTACCTGAACTTACTTTGTTGGTACAGTGCTTACCTGAACAGTGCTTACTTTGCGCTGAAGCTGCAAAGTAAAAGGTGATCAATGGAGGTGTGACCTGTCCTGAGGATAGGCCATCAATTTCAAAATCCTGGACAACCTCTTTAAAGGGATACTATTACCAAAAAAAAAATGTTTTATTACATAGTAAAGGGTTTTTTCAGGCTCCGTATGTTAACCTATCCACAGGATACGTCATCAATATCCAATTCGTGGGGGTTTGACAGCTGATCAGCTGTTGTCTGCAGGCACCAGAACTAGCACTTTCAACAGAGCATAGCTCCATTCAAAGTACAGTGGCCTTTCCCTTGAAGGAAGCTGAGCTTCAGTAGCCAGCCACTACACTGTGGATGGAGGTGTCTGCTTCCAGGTCCATCAACTATGTTGTGTCCTGCACTGGCAGCTGCTGAGAACTGCTGATCGGTGGGGGTGCCTGGTGTCACTGATTGGATAATGATGATCTATCCTCAGTATAGGTCATGAATATTAGGAGCCTAGAAAATCCCTTTACTAACTTATATGTGACCATACTATGTATTTTTTTTTACAAGAAATGAGTGGATGGCTTTCTGAATATAATGTTTTGAAGTCATTCAGTGTATTCTACTTAGGGCTCATGCACACGGCCGTTGCTGGCCCGTGGCCGTATTGCGGCCCGCATGCGCCGGGTCTGCAATAGACGGGCACCGGTCGTGTGCAGCATGCATCACGTATCGCGGACCCATTCACTTCAAGGGGTCCGCAATTCCGGAGATGCAGGATGGAGGCACAGATCGGAACTCCGTAGTGCTTCCGTGGTGTTTCTTGCCATGCCTCCACACCGCTTAACGTTTGCAGTAAGACCATCACTACAACCAGAGGTGAATAAATCAAAGCATCACACATTACACTAACAAGTGTAACATCTTTATCTACACTATCAAAAAAATAATAGAGGTGGCTTACTGCTATGATATCTCCCAACAAGGAGGGACAATATTAGTGACGCATGCCCCCACACAGTAGTTATGCTACTTTAGTGTCCCCACACAATGGTTATGCCCCCTTAGTGCCCCACACAAAGTAGTTATGCCCTCTTAGTGCCCCCACTGAAAAGTTATGCCCCCTTGGTGCCCTCACACTGCAGTTATGCCCTCTTTGTGCCCCCACACTCAGAAAATAGTTATGCCCCTGTAGTTCCCCCCACAGTAGTTATGCTGCCTTAGTGAACACCATGCATAGGAGAATGCTCCCTTAGCACCCCCTTACAATAGTACTGCTTCTCCTTAGTTTCCCCCACAGTATTTATGCCCCTATTAGTGCCCCACACTGTAGTTATGCCCCTTATTGTTGCCATACAAAGTAGTTATGTCCCATTACTGCCCACACACAAAGTAGTTATGCCCTCTTGGTACCTAGCCCGTATTTTGTAAGATTGCCAGTACCAGTATTCTTTTTTTTGCCGGCAATAATTATTGTTGTTAATTGTGTCAGACGACTTCAGTGGTTTCTCAGTCAGCCACTTCTAAGTGGCTTACTGAGGAAGTGGAAGGAACAGAGTGCTGCATAAGAGTGCCGGTATACGCAGCTGCTTAAGAGTCCCTGCTCTGACTCTATATTTGGCTTCGGAGTCATATATAGGGTCGGTGCTTGTGGGAGTTCCTGTTCTGACTCCGGATATGGCTGTGTTCATATATGGAACCAGTTCTATGAAGATGCAGGGGGTATCCTCGCTGTCAGTACCATAAAAACATTTTATGGCACAAAATAAATTATGACATTTCTAAAAAATATATATAAAATGATAATTCTGTGAATACATAATACAAGGGAAACTACTACTGAGGTTTTTAGGCAGAATATAACTATTACTTATTAACATAGAGCTCTATGCTGATGAGTTCAAAACTTGGCAGAAACACTTCCAAAATAGAGGCTAAATAAAACATAAATACAAAGGGAGTCCACAGCAGTGAAATCTTTGATTTTATTAGAAAAAAAGATGCAAAACGTAAAATATGATCAAATGACACCCAGTGTTAAGCCACACCCCAAACCACACTCCTCTTTAACCTGTGTAAACTTGGCCGGTATTTTTTTGGGGAAGGTAGCAACCCTATTAGTGGCCTGACACATAGTAGTTAAGCTCCCTTAAGTGTCACCAGCTTTCTGAGATCCAGCATCCTTAAAGTGTAGATGGTAGGAGACACAGGATAAACAGGCAGGCAGTGTGATAATAAACATACAGATGAGGCAGAGAGACAGGGTTCAAGGGGTTGACTCACTTCAGCAAAATGGCCTTTATCATGTATACGTCCAAAGTTAATATAAGGCACTAATTAATGCATTGTGATTGTCCATATTGCCTATTTTGCTGGCTTGATGCAACAATGGCCGTAAACCCTGGAAATGAGCAGTGTATAATGCAATGGGAAAATGAGGTCAGCAAAGGAGGCAATATGAGCGATCACAATACATTAGTAAGTGCCTTGCATTAACTTTGTCTACATGATAAATGTGATAAAGTGAGACGACAGGTTTAACTAAACACAGACAAAATTTAAACTGGAAGTGCTGTAACACATAGGCAGTGCAGACACAAGCCGGAGCACAGATAGGAATAAAAGCAAGATAAACGCAGGTAACCCACCCTAGGAACCCCAGTCCGAGTCCACCTATGTGTAATTCAGGGGCGTTGCTAGGGTCTCAAAAGATCCAGGGCCCAAGCCCCAATGCATATGGCCCAATTCTCTAAGTCGACCACCTGCCCCCCCCTTCCGCAGCAGCACTTACCTTTCACATCCAGGGCCTCCAGGTGACGTCTCCTCTGATGTAGATCTTCTCTGTCATCATCTTCTCCATTTCGGTCTGGACAACTTCTCTCAGCCTCGTCTCTGCAGAGTGTGACACACAAACATCTTAGCTTCCTCACATTTCATCATCCCCCAACCCGGAGTCCCCACAGTGTTATTCTGCTGCTCACTGTGCCCCCCAATACCCCCAAATACTATCCTGAAGAAATATCAGTAGCCCCCCCCAAAGTAATAGTGCCCCCCATAGTAATAGTGCTCCTCATAGTCACACCAATATTAATTCCCTTCTAGAATGCCCTCATTAGTAATACTGCCCCCTACTGGACCCAACAGTGATAATGCTCCCCAAGAGTGCCTCCATTAGTAGAAGAGCCCTCCAGTATTAATAATGCCCTCCCAGAGCCCCCAGTAGAAATAAAGCCCCCCTATTGTTCCCACAGTGGTAATAAAGCTCTCCACAGACCCCTCAGTAGTAATAAAGCCCCTATAGTGCTCTTAGTAGAAATAAGGCAGATCTATAAGTCCTTCCTATAGAGCCCCCAGTAGTACTAAGAATGCCTAATGCCCCCAGTATTTATATCGCCCACTCCTGTTATAATGCTTGCCCTGAAGTGCCCCCAGTATTTATACTGCCCCCTACTGTTATAATTCCCTCTGTAGTTATATTCCTCCCTTTAGTACCCTCAGCAATGATGATTTCTCAGTCCCACCACCATACAGTCCCATGTAAATAAAATTATTTTCCCTCCCTCGGCCGTAGAGTCCCATGTAAATAACATCACTCCCCTCCCTTCAGCCCCTCCAAGATACAGTCCCATGAAAATAACATCACCCCCTCCCATAGCCCCTTCCAAAATTCAGTCCCATGAAAACAACATCACTCTCTCCCTCAGCCCCCTCCAAAATTCTGTCCCATGTAAATAACATCATCGCCTCCCTTCAGCCCCTCCAACGTACAGTCCCATGTGAATGACATCACTCCCGCACACAGCCACCTCCAAAATACAGTCCCATGTAAATAACATCACCCCCTCCCTTCAGCCCGTCCAACATACAGTCCCATGTAAATAACATCACTCCCCCCGCAGCCGCCTTCAACATACAGTCCCATGAAAATAACATCGCCCCCCTCCCACAGTCCCCTCCAACGTTCAGTCCCATGTAAAAAACATCACTCCCTCCGCAGCTGCCATCAACATACAGTCCCATGTAAATAACATCACCCCCTCACACAGCCACCTCCAATATACAGTCCCATGTAAATAACATCACTCCTTCCCTTTAGCCCCTACAACATACAGTCTCATGTAAATAACATCACTCCCTCAGCGACCATCAACATACAGTCCCATGTAAATAGCATCACTCCCTCCCTCAGCCACCATCAACATACAGTCCCATGTAAATAACATTACTCCCTCCCACAGCTCCCTCCAACACAGTCCCATGTAAATAGCATCACCCCTGAACATTCAGTCCCATGTAAATAACATCACCCCCTCCCTTCAGCCCGTCCAACATACAGTCCCATGTAAATAACATCACTCCCCCCGCAGCCGCCTTCAACATACAGTCCCATGAAATAACATCGCCCCCCTCCCACAGTCCCTCCAACGTTCAGTCCCATGTAAAAAACATCACTCCCTCCGCAGCTGCCATCAACATACAGTCCCATGTAAATAACATCACCCCCTCACACAGCCACCTCCAATATACAGTCCCATGTAAATAACATCACTCCTTCCCTTTAGCCCCTACAACATACAGTCTCATGTAAATAACATCACTCCCTCAGCGACCATCAACATACAGTCCCATGTAAATAGCATCACTCCCTCCCTCAGCCACCATCAACATACAGTCCCATGTAAATAACATTACTCCCTCCCACAGCTCCCTCCAACACAGTCCCATGTAAATAGCATCACCCCTGAACATTCAGTCCCATGTAAATAACATCCCTCTCTTCAGCCCTAACATACAGTCCCAGTTAAATAACTACAACTTCCAGCATTACTCTGCCTCTCCCTTTACTTACCTCTCCTCATAGAAGATCTCAGCAGAGATTCTTCCACTCCAGGTCTCTTCACTGTGGAGCATCTCCTGCATTGGTCACGTGATGACATGTGACCAGTGACATCATTGCAGGTCCTTCTCAGCTACTGCACCGATTACATGACATGTGATGTCACCACAGGCTCTTCACCTCTTGCAGTGCTTTAGATTCGATTGTATCTAGCTGTCAGGCAGGACATTCGGGGCCTGGGAGGAAACATCAGGGGCCCAGGCCTCGAATGTTTTAGCCTAGCAACGCCCCTGGTGTAATTTATTCTCAGTATAATTACAGCTGTTCTGTGAAGGCCTCAGAAGTTTGTTAAAGAACATTAGTGATCAAACAGCATCATTAAAACCAAGGAGCACACCAGACAGGTCAGGGATAAAGTTGTGGAGAAGTATAAAGCGGGTTTAGATTATAAAAAAATATCCAAAACTTTGAACATCTCATGGAGTACTGTTCAATCCTCCATCCAAAAATGGAAGGAGTATAGCACAATTGCAAACGTACTAAAACATGGCTGTCCACCAAAACTGACAGCCTAGGCAAGGAGAGCACAAATTAGAGAAGCAGCCAAAAGGTCCATAGTCACTATGGAGTAGCTGCAGAGATCCACAGCCCAGGTGGGAGACTCTGTCCACATGTTGTCACAAACTTACCTGATCCAGCAGCGAGATCTCCAGCTTCAGCGTGACTGCGCCGGGCGAGACAGGCTGCGAAGCCACACCCCCTGGTGACACAAATGCATTCCTAGCCACAGAATAAAATGCCGTTTCTCTGCACAGTAGGCGTTTTCTGGAGGAATTCTGGCAGTGCTTGATTATTCAGCTGTTCTGTTCCTTTGTGCTGTGTCTGATTAATGGAGCACCAAGTCATGGACCTATCAGGTTCTGATCCTGGTACTCGGTGCTCTATTTAAACCCCTTCCTTGCCATACACATTTGCCAGTGATAGCTTCAAACTCCCTAGCTGTGCTCCTGGTTCTGTATGCCTGTGGATTGCTATTATTATTATCGACCTCGGCTTGCCTTTGACCCCTGTCTTTTGTTTTGGTAATGTGCTTCCCGTCTGGTTCTGACTTTGGCTTGGCTTTGTGACTACCCTCTGTCTTGCAATTTTGTACTGTTTTGTCCTTCTGGTTCTGATCCTTTCCCGTACGATGCCGTCTCTGTGTTGTTCTGTCTCTGCGTTTGTCTGTCTTGCACTTATGATTAAGGGCGATGTGTTGTCCGAAACGCGTAAACTGGCATTTTAGGAGCTTTCACACCAAACCTAACTGTATTGAACTTTCAAATAAAGCTACAGGGAACATCGACTAGTTGCGGACTTGCAGCCTAGGCCTTGCACTGTAAGTAGGCAGGGAAAGCGAGTGGGGTTCCAGTTAGGGCTCACTGTCTATGTGCCTGCCTACTGTGGAAACATGGGTACTCGACAAATCTGGCCTTTATGGAACAGTGGCAAGAAGAAAGCAACTTTTGAAAGCAAGCTATAAGAAGTCATGTTTGCAGTTTGCCACAAGCTATGTAGAGGACATAGCAAACATGTGGAAGAAGGTGATCTGGTTAGATGAGACCAAAGTTAAACTTTTTGGCCTAAATACAAAATGCTATGGGGTCATTTAAGAACCTGGAATACACCTATATTTGGAAGCTGGCTTACATTTGGAAGTGGAGCTAGATGCGCCGAAGTTACAGTATGTAGAGGCCATGAAACGTGGTGGTGGCAGAATCATGCTGTGGTGATGCTTTTCTTCAGCAGGGACAAGGAAGCTGGTCAGAGTTGGTGGAAAGATGGATGGAGCTAAATTCAGGACAATTCTGGAGGAAAATCTGGTAGAGGCTGCAAAAGACTTGAGACTGGGGCAGAGGTTCACCTTCCAGCAAGACAACAACCCTAAACATACAGCCATAGCTACAATAGAATGGTTTAGATCAAAGCATACTCATGTGTTAGAATGGTCCAGTCAAAGTCCAGTCCTAAATCCCATTGAGAATCTGTGACTTGAAAATTGATGTTCACAGACATTCTACATCCAATCTGAGCTATTTTGCAAAAAATAAAAAATAAAAAAAATGGGCAAACATTTCAGCCTCTAGATGTGCATAGCTGGTAGAGATGTTCCTCAAAAGACTAGCAGCTGAAATTACAGCGAAAGGTGGTCCTACAAAGTATTGAATACAAATGCAAGCTGCACTTTCCAGATTTTTATTTATTAAAATTTTTAAAAAACATGTATCATTTTCTTTTTATTTCACACATACTTGATACTTTGTGTTGGTCTATCACATAAAATTGCAATAAAATACATGTAAGATTGTTGGTGTAATGTGAAAAAATGTGGAAAAGTTCAAGGTGTATGAATACTTTTCCAGAGCACTGATATATGGTATATACAGAAGTGTATGGATATATGAGGTACGACAATTAATAGATGCAGTATGTACAGATATATGTAGTCAGTTATACACTTCATTACCTGTGTGAGGTACATGAGGTATCGGGGGTTGTAGCAGTACTATATATGAGTGAGGTGCTTGTCAGTTATATTGTGGCACTTCTGAGGTATGAGAATCAATGAGACATGAACATTGTCAGACTGGGGTGCCTAGGGCCCACTATAAAAATTCATTCTGGGGGCCCACTTTATAGCAACATGCTAATAATAACCACTCACACAACAGCAGCAGGATGTTACAATATGATTGATTTCGGGGCCAATGCAGTGACATCGAGAGGGAAGGTCTTTGGGGAGAAGGATACTGGCTAGCTTGACTGTGTAGCTAGAAGGTACCTTAGCCACCTCATGCATCTATGAAAATAAACTTGCTAAATAATCTACCCCTTTTTCATATGATATAAGGCCGGTTGAGGTGCTGTATACTGCTTTTCTATATGCAGTGCAGTCAGTATACTGTGCCATGTGCCACATGTACAGGGGGTAGGGAATTAGGGTCCCACCTTGCCCAGGTGCCCACTAGGGAATTCATCTGTTTTTCTCCGTGCTGTCACCATTGCATTCAACTGTCTCTGTGTCCTCAGCAAAGCGGGACATACCGCAACCGTACCAAGGACTGCAGGATAGCTGAAATCCGGGACTGTCCTGCTGGATTTTGCACAGTTGGGAAGTGTGCTATCATAATTCTATACATACTATTATAATGAAGCTTACCTTGGAGATAGATTATCTACGAATATCGGTGGTTATGTTGTTACATTGACTATGTACATGTATACAGTCACACCCCTGATGTTTCTATAACATTAGTCCCAAATATTCTACTAAAATAGTTGAATTGTGCTGATCCTAACTTACAGCCTGTTTTATACTCCAGAGCTGCACTCAATATTCTGCTGGTGCAGTCACCGTTTACATATATTACATTGCTTATCCTGAGTTACATCCTGTATTATACTCGAGAGCTGCACTCACTATTATGCTGGAGGAGTCACTATGTACATACATTACATTACTTATCCTGTACTGATCCTGAGTTACATCCTGTATTATACTCCAGATCTGCACTCACTATTCTGCTGGTGGTCACTCTGTACGTACATTACATTATTTATCCTGTTCTGATCCTGAGTTACATCCTGTAACATACTCCAGAGCTGCACTCACTATTCTGATGGTGGAGTCACTGTGTACTTACATAATGGATCCGGCATTACCAGATACCGAGGCCTGGTAATATTAAAGTGTAAAATAATAAAAATAAATAAATAAAATCATACTTACCTCATCCATTTGATCGCGAAGAGTCGGCCATCGCCATCCTGATTGAAGATCCAGCGCAAAATCTTGTGAGACCTGTGATGACGTCACCACGTCAGCCGGTATGGTGACATCTAGGGATGAGTGAAGTCGATTTGCAAAAAACTTTGTTCTAATACTGTAAGGAGCAGAACTCCGTACAGTATTAGAATGTATTGGCTCTGATGAGCCGAAGTTATTACTTCGCGAAGTCTCCCGAGACTTCGCGTAATAACTTCAGAAATTGATTTTTACTGTAAAAAAACATTTCCAGAACTCGAGTTCGGTACCACTTACATTCTAATACTGTACGAAGTCGATTCGCTCATCCGTAGTGACGTCATATGTCACTGCACACAGATTTTCGTGTCGGATCTTCAATCAACATGGCGGTGGCCGGCTCTTCGCACTCCATTGGATAAGGTAAGTATAATTTTTTTTTATTTTCAACCGCCATTTTAGGGTAAATCGATTCATTACCACAAAGCACAAGGAAATTTGGCTTCATGGCGAATTAAATTTTCACTAAAATTCGCTCAACACTAGAGATAACCTCTTTAAATTGGCCGGAGCCTTGTGATTTCTTTTTCACATTTTCCTCCAGGCGGTTGTTGGAACTGTTTTTTTTTCTTTAGCTTCAGGAGACGTTTCCTGTAAAGAAATGCTAAGAGCAGGAATCAGACTGCAGCCCCGGCATCACAGAATTCTTTGGATCACAGATTTTTTTATTCAGACAGCTCTGCGGACGCTGACTGCTGTACTAGACAAGTAAGTGCCCCCTTACTGCCGCTGTCTGAAAACAGATAGAATGTGTCCCTGCCACAGCTCCCAATGGCTTTACATTATATAAGAAGAAGTTAAGTAGTTGAAAGATGTCTTAAAACCAACCCAGAAATAATCGGAAGCTAGTAAGAGCAATGGAGGACTTGTATAACCATTAAACCTACAGTATAAAGAACGCTCAATGATTCTTTCACACTGAGCACCTGCAAAAGACGTCTAAAACTGTCGACATGGCAGGACCACTGATTACATAAGCTACAAAATGGTGCCATTTAAAACCCATACTGTGAGGAATTCTACAAATATAGAAGCTGTCTAGGTGTAGAATCATCTACAGTGCCTTGAAAAAGTGTTCATACCCCTTGAAGGTTTCCACATTTTTTCACGTTACACCCACAAACTTAAATGTATTTTATTGGGATTTTATGCAATAGACCGACCCAAAGTAGCAAGTATATGTGAAGTGAAAAGAAAATGATACATGGTTTTTTGTATTCAGCCCCTCTAGTCAATACTTTGTAGGACCACCTTTCGCTGCAATCACAGCTACAAGTCTTTTGGGGTATGTCTCTACCAGCTTTGCACATGTAGAGGCTGAAATGTTTGCCCATTATATTTTGTAAAATAGCATAAGCTCAGTCAGATACTCAATGGGACACAGATTCTAAATGGGATTTAGGTCTGGACACTGGCAATACATGAATATGCTTTGATCTAAACCATTCCATTGTAGCTCTGGCTGTATGTTTAGGGTCATTGTCCTGCCAGAATGTAACCCTCCGCCCCAGTCTCAAGTCTTTTCCAGCCTCTACAAGGTTTTCCTCCAGGATTGCCCTGTATTTAGCTCCATCCATTTTCCCATCAATCTGACCAGCTTCCCTGTCTCTGCTGAAGAAAAGCACCCCCACAGAATGATAATGCCACCACCATGTTTCATGGTGGTGATGGTGTGCTCAGGGTGATGTGCAGTGTTAGTTTTCTACCACACATAGCATTTTGCATTCAGGCCATAAAAGTTCAACTTTGGTCTCATCTGACCAGAGCACCTTCTTCCACATGTTTGCTGTGTCCTCTACATGGCTTGTGGCAAACTGCAAACTGGACTTTTTATGGCTTGTTTTTAAAAATGGACTTTCTTCTTGCCAATCTTCCATAAAGGCCAGATTTGTGGAGTACATGACTAATAGTTGTCCGCTGGACAGATTCTCCTACCTGAGCTGTGGATCTCTGCAGCTCCTCCAGAGTGTCCATGAGCCGCTTGGCTGCTTCTCTTATTAGTGCTCTCCTTGCCTGGGCTGTCAGTTTAGGTGGATGGCCATGTATTTAAGTTATGCCATACTCCTTCCATTTACGGATGATGGATTAAACAGTGCTCCATGAGATGTTCAGAGCTTGGGATGCTTTTTTATAACCTAACTCTGCTTGATACTTCTCCACAACTTTATCCCTGACCTGTCTGGTGTGGTCCTTGGTTTTCATGATGCTGTTTGATCACTAATGTTCTCTAACAAACCTCTGAGGTATTTACAGAATAGCTGTAGTTATACGGAGAATAAATTACACACAGGAGGACTCTATTTACTAAGTAGGTGACTCCTGAAGGCAATTGGTCACACTGGATTTTATTTAGGGGTATCAGTCTACAGGGGGCTGAGTACAAATGCACTCCACACCTTTCAGATTTGTATTTATTAAAAATTCTGAAAACCATGTATCATTCTCTTTTCACTTCACATACTTGCTACTTTGTGTTGGTCTATCACATAAAATCCCCAAGGGGTATGAATACTTTTTCAATGCACTGTATATTAATGTATTTACCTACCAAAAACAGCATACAATGGTAGCAAACTTTCATCTATGAAGGTTTATACTGCTTTTCACTCTTGGATGGAAAAAGTTCCTATTAGCTGACAGCAAGCAAACATCTTGAAAAGGGTGAGAAATCGATACATAAAGTATTTTACAAAGATGCAGACACACAGTCAATAATCTTTATATGCATAAAAGTGGATATCCTTTTCAATCAAAGGGGAACGCTCTTTCATTGCCGTATAGGTTGGTTAGGTTCGGTGTTCAGGTGTGTGGAACGGCAGAGAGGTGCGTGGGGCAACATTGCGCTAATTGGGCCATGATTTTTATTCTAGGCACCTGCCCAGAGATCGTAACCTCCAGGTGATTAGGAATCCAGTTAGTTGGGATAACGGTGTTTCAGATGAAATGTCCCTTGTAACCTTTCATCACTTAATATTCCAAACCGTCCTGAGCTGCCTCCCCAGGAACGCTCTCCAGTCAGCGTATGGCACAGATTAAAATTCATGGCAAATGTCTTTCATAAATATTATTCACAGCTAATTTCAGCTCCCAGCCGGCCCTGGATACCTGCAGAATCCGAATGAGGCCTGTACCACGCAGATTCAAAGGGCTAAAGAGGATGCTGGTGCTCCCAACAATGGAGGGGTCACCCGACAGTCTGAATGAAGGGCACCACAATACCAGTCTGGAGAGGACGGGGCAGCGTCTTTCCACATTCTTACCACAAGAGCATTTCACCAGGTGATTTACGTAATTATGAGGGAAATGCTGAGAGCTATTGTGAAAATGGATTCAATTTGATGAAATTTAAAGCGTAAAACTAATTCACTGTCAAATATAGCTCTATAGCTATCATCTATCTCTATCTATGTATATATCTATGTGTCTCTAATCTATCTATCTACAGTATCTATCTATCTATCTATGAAAAATATAAGCAGCTCCAGAAAAAGTGGTTTTCAGGTACAAAGGAAAAAGGCCTCATTGTGTTTGGGCTGAAATGTTGCAATGGGTAAGTAAAGAAGATCACTGTTTTTTTCACTAATCTTGGAATACCGCCTCTTTTTATTTTTTGTAGTGTATCTATCTATATATCTGTCTATGTATTGTGGGGATTCGCTCTGGTAGGCAGGGTAAGCGGACGCAGAACAGAGGCACAAAAAACAGTTCTTAATCCAACTGCAGTGTTTTATTCACACACGCAGGTATAACAGTACATCAAAAAAAAACTTCACCTGAGTTGAAAGTCCTGGTGCTAATTCACACCATGCTGCAGGTTCTGCATAAAGAGTCCATTTATAGGAACAAAATCCCCCTGTCCTCCCAGACAGGTATTCAGCCTTCATCCAGGCCCCAGCCTTCCCCCTACTGCAGTTTGGCTGGCTTTTTAAAGTAGTTTGGTGTCAGCAAAACCTGGACCGTCACTTACAATCCAGTCCGATGCTTGACTTCACCTGGCTGTTAATCAGCCCAGCAGCACATGCTGGGAGGAAAATACCTTCCCTCAAGCAACAGACCTTTCACTGTGTCACATACCCCCCCCCTTTGTTCAACCTTGAGGGGGTGAACACTTGTCAAACAGTGCACTCGGGACAGGGCATCCGCGTTTCCCTGTAACCGGCCCGCTCTGTGCTCGACTGTGAATTTAAAGTTCTGTAATGAAAGAAACCATCTGGTGACCCGAGCATTCCTCTCTTTGGCCTGGCTCATCCATTTGAGAGGGGAGTGGTCGGTCACCAGGCGGAACTTCCTCCCTAACAGATAGTAGCGGAGAGACTCGAGTGCCCATTTGATGGCCAGGCACTCCCGCTCCACTATACTGTACCTTGTTTCAGCTGGGGTGAGTTTGCGGCTCAGGAAAACAACAGGATGCTCCTCCCCGTTGACTTCCTGAGACAGTACAGCTCCGAGGCCTACTTCAGAAGCATCAGTCTGTACCACAAACTCCCTCCTGAAGTCAGGCGTCACCAGCACGGGTGACCCACACAAGGCCGACTTCAATGCGGAAAAAGCCTCTTCCGCCTGGTCATTCCAGCGAACCATCACCGATTTCCGTCCCTTCAAGAGCCCTGTCAATGGTGCCGCTAACGTAGCAAAGTGGGGAACAAACCTCATGTAATACCCCACCATCCCCAGGAACGACTTTATTTGCCTGGTGGTGACAGGTCGTGGCCAATTCCGGATTGCCTCAATCTTGCTCATCTGGGGTTTGATGACACCGCGCCCAATGACGTACCCTAGGTATTTTGTCTCCTGCAATCCTACAGCACATTTTTTTGGGTTAGCGGTTAACCCCGCCCTTCGGAGGGAATTCACTACGGCCTGTACTTTTGCCAGGTGACTCTCCCAGTCGGTACTATAAATGACAATGTCATCGAGGTAAGCTGAGGCGTACCGACGATGCGGACGAAGCACAATGTCCATTAACCGCTGGAATGTGGCGGGAGCACCATGCAGGCCAAAAGGTAACACCTTATACTGATATAACCCCTCAGGTGTGATAAAGGCTGTTTTCTCCTTGGCAGCCTCCGTTAAGGGCACTTGCCAGTACCCTTTGGTGAGGTCCAAGACAGAAAAATACCGCGCCTGCCCTAACCGCTCGATTAACTCATCCACCCGGGGCATGGGATACGCATCAAACTTAGAGACCTCATTTAATTTACGGAAATCATTACAGAACCGTAATGTCCCATCTGGCTTGGGTATCAGAACTATTGGGCTGGCCCACTCACTCTTAGATTCTTCAATAACATCCAGCTGCAGCATCCGCTGCACTTCCTCCGAGATGGCTTGTCGCCGAGCCTCGGGCACCCGGTACGGCTTTAACCGGACTTTCGCCTGGGGCTCTGTGACAATGTCATGGTGGATTACGGAAGTACGTCCTGGGAGGTCCGAGAATACATCTGTGTTCCGACTAACGAACTCCCTGGCCTCCTGAGCCTGCTTAGAGGAAAGGCTGTCAGCAATATGTACTGTGGCAGCTGCTTCACCAGCATCAGGCAGAGGGGCCGGAACCTCTTCCCCTAGACAAACCGTCCGCGGGCTGTTCTCAGTACAGGTCTCCCTATCCTTCCAGGGTTTTAGTAAATTGACATGGTAGACCTGCTCTGGCTTTCGGCGACCAGGCTGGCGTACCTTGTAATTTACATCGCTTACTTTCTCTAGAATCTCATAGGGTCCCTGCCACCTAGCCAGGAACTTACTGTCCACGGTCGGTACAAGAACCAAGACCCGATCTCCCAGGTTAAAGTTCCGCACCCGAGCCGCTCGGTTATAGACCCGACTCTGGGCCTGCTGAGCTGCCTCCATATGCTCCCTAACCAGTGGCAACACTGTTTCCATCCGTTCTTGCATGTTGGTGACATATTCAATTACACTTTTATGCGGAGTGGGCTGTTGCTCCCACGCCTCCTTGGCTATGTCCAACAGCCCCCGGGGATGTCTGCCATATAGAAGTTCGAAGGGCGAGAATCCAGTAGAGGCCTGGGGTACCTCTCGCACTGCAAACATTAGATAGGGCAGAAGGAGGTCCCAGTCCCTCCCATCTTTGGATACCACTCTTTTCAGCATATTTTTTAACGTTTGGTTAAATCTCTCCACCAGACCGTCTGTTTGCGGATGGTAAACAGACGTCCGTAACTGTTTTATGCGCAGCAATTTACACAGTTCCCTCATGACTTTCGACATGAAAGGTGTCCCCTGGTCCGTCAGAACCTCTTTAGGTATTCCTACTCGGGAAAACATCTCCATTAACTCTTTAGCTATAAGTTTGGCAGATGTATGACGCAATGGCACCGCCTCCGGGTACCGGGTGGCATAATCAAGCACAACCAGGATATGTTGGTGATCCCTAGCCGACTTAGGTATCGGTCCTACAAGGTCCATGGTGATTCTCTCAAAAGGTACCTCGATAATCCGGAGGGGTACTAGGGGACTGCGGAAGTGTGGCTGAGGGCTAGTAATCTGGCAAGTTGGGCAAGACTTACAAAACTCTTCTACCTCTCTAAATACACTGGGCCAGTAAAACCGCTGCAGAATACGGTCCTGGGTTTTCTGTAGCCCCAGGTGTCCCCCAAGAACATGTTGGTGAGCTAGGTCTAATATCAACTTACGATATGCCTGGGGCACCAGCAATTGTTCAACATTCTCACCCCGTAGTTGGGTAACCCGATACAACCTGTCGTGGTGAACCACAAAACGCGGAAAAACCGTCTCGGCTCCGGGTTGTTGTGGTTCTCCATCAACCACTAACACATTCTCCCAGGCTCGGGCCAGAGTCTGATCCCTGTGCTGTGCCGTGCCAAAATTGTCACCTGAGACATTCAGGTCTGCCAATTCAGGGCCCGGCGGCAAATCCTCCACCTCCCCAACCATCACATCCAGTGGGGTAGTCTCCCCTACTTCCACCGGCGTGGCGGTCACCCCTACCGCTGGCATTTCTGCCTCAGGCTCCCAGGGTTCTGGCCTCCCATCCGAGCAAGGCCAATCCTCTGGGGCTATTCCTGACTCTTGGGGAATGGTGGGTCTAACTGCTGGCCACAGGGCCGGAAACAATGGGAAATCTCTTCCTAGTATTAACTCATAGTGCAAGTTCGTGGCCACGGCCACCTCATGGATCCGTCTGCCGGCAACCGTGTTTAGCGTTACCAGAGCAGTGGGGTAATCCTTTAAGTCTCCATGTATACATATCACGCCGATTTTCCGGCCAGTAAACTCAGCGGGTCGAACAAGGGAAGCCCTCACAAGGGTCACCAGACTCCCCGAGTCCAGCAGCGCCACCGCCGGAGTGACACCCACTTCCACTTGACACAAATGTTTGTAATCGAGAGTCTCTGGGGTGCCTGTCGCACACACCTTTCTGGCATACAGCGACTGTCGGAAACCAAAGTTTGTGTCCATGGGCTCAGCTAAATGGGGGCATTCTGCCCTTACATGGCCAGTCTCATGACACCGCCAGCAGATTATCGGGGCCCAATCTGCAGTGGGCATATCCCGAGCAGTCCTTTTTGGCTCCAGCCGCCGGGACTGGGGTGGGGATTTTCTGGATTTTATAGACCCCCTCCCCAAAGTGTCCACCTTTAAGCTCTTGGTAGCCTCATACCGTTCTACCAGGTCCACCATCTGAAGGGCATTAGCTGGAGACACCTGGCCGACCCAGTGCTGGAGGGGGTGTGGCAATGCCCTCCAGAACTTGTCAGCCACAATACGGTCCAGCATAGCAGTAGGACTCAGTACCTCAGGCTGCAGCCATTTTTGCAGTAGGTGCACCAAGTCATAATACTGGAATCTCACTGGCTTGGCCGGGTTAAATTCCCACTGATGCACCCGCTGAGCCCGAACCAAAACATTCACCCCCAGTCGCGCCAGAATCTCACCCTTGACTTGGTTGTAGTCCGCCGCTTGCTCAGACGACAAATCAAAGTACACCTGTTGGGGTCCGGATGTTAGGAACGGAGCAATAACCTCAGCCCACTGGTCTCGGGGAAGACCCTCCCGCTCAGCCACTTTCTCGAAAACCGCCAGGTAGGTCTCGATGTCATCTGTTGGAGCCATTTTAGGGATCGCCGTGCGGACTGCTTTCCGGACATCATGGACCCCCTGAGATCCTCCTGTCTTCTGTAACGCCATCACATGTTGCAGTAGCCGCTGGTTCGTTTCTTGCTGTCGCTGATTAGCCTCTAGCAGTTGCCGGTTAGTCTCCTGCTGTTGCTGGTTAGCCTCCACGAGGGCTTTCACTACAGCCTCCATCTTGTCCTGTGACACTGGTTGCAACTTAGCTGGCTTTATCCAGGACATACAACAGTGCCCAGAAAAATGAAAAACAAAAAAAAAATCCTGGTTTTGCGTAGGCCTTGCTGCGTTTGCCCGCATCCTCCACCAATTGTGGGGATTCGCTCTGGTAGGCAGGGTAAGTGGACGCAGAACAGAGGCACAAAAACAGTTCTTAATCCAACTGCAGTGTTTTATTCACACACGCAGGTATAACAGTACATCAAAAAAAAACTTCACCTGAGTTGAAAGTCCTGGTGCTAATTCACACCATGCTGCAGGTTCTGCATAAAGAGTCCATTTATAGGAACAAAATCCCCCTGTCCTCCCAGACAGGTATTCAGCCTTCATCCAGGCCCCAGCCTTCCCCCTACTGCAGTTTGGCTGGCTTTTTAAAGTAGTTTGGTGTCAGCAAAACCTGGACCGTCACTTACAATCCAGTCCGATGCTTGACTTCACCTGGCTGTTAATCAGCCCAGCAGCACATGCTGGGAGGAAAATACCTTCCCTCAAGCAACAGACCTTTCACTGTGTCACAGTATGTATCTCCTGTGTATCTAGCTGCCTGTCTGTATATAGTAATGCCTGTTACAGGTTCTGTTTCCTACAGTTCGCGACTATGGGGATCAGAACCTTGTGAAAAGTTCACATAGTCCCCACTGCAGCCCCCAATGTCCCCACTTGTGCCCCCAATCCTTCAGGATGGCTGGAGTCCCCCCCCCAACCCCGTTCATTTGCAGGATGGCAGATTGGTAGCAGCGGGTGTCAGCTGTAACATACAGCTGACACTCTGCTGCAACGGCCCACATCAATCCTGGCACCGATGTCTGTCGTTTAGCCGCTCCCATGCTGTGGTCTGTAGGGATCGTTGTATGGAAGGGGTTAACAGAGGGAGAGAGCTGATAGTTACCATGGCAACCGGACACCTTACACAGGCATCCAGGCTTGCCATGTATCTAAGCCTAACAAATCCTGCCAGCCCTGCGGTGTGCTCATAGGTAGTTTATGACCACATATGGGGTGTTTCTGTATTCAGGAGAAAATGGATAACAAATAGTGGGGTGCATTTTCTACTGTTGCCACTTGTTAAAATTAGTAATTTGGGCCTAAAGTGATATTTTCTTGTAATTTTTCATTTTCACGGCCAAGTGTTTATTTTTTCTATGAAACACAGTGCTCACTACCCCCTTGAAATATTCCTCGGGGGGTGTTGTTTCCAACATGGGTTCACTTTTTGAGAGTTTCCACAGTAGGGGTGCATCTTCAAATGCAACATGGGCCGAGAAAATTATTCCAGCAAAATCTGCCCACCAAAAACCATACAGCACTCCTTCCCTTCCCTACAGTGTGGCTATACAGTGGTTTACAATGACATATGGGATGTTTCTGTAAACTGCAGTATCGGGGTAATAAATATTGAGGTTTGTTTGGTTGTAAAACCTTGCTGTTTTACAGGAAAATTGATTTAAAATGAAAAATTTGCAAAAAAAAAGAAATAAATTGCATTTTGAAATGTCTCCTCTACTTTATTTAATTCATGAGGAACAACTAAAGGGTTAACAGTTTCTAAAATCAGTTTTTAAAAATATGAGGGGTGTAGTTTCTAAAATGTGGAGATTTATGGGTATTATGTAATCCTCACAAAGTGACTTCAAAATAGAATTGGTCCTTTAAAAAATGGGTTTTGGATTTTTTTTTTTAAATGTTAAAATTCGCTTCTAACCGTCTAAACCTTCTAACGTCCTAAAAAATGACAGTTACAAAATGATGCCAACATAAAGTAGACATATAGGGAATGTTAAGTAATAAATATTTTATGAGATATTACTATCCATCGTAAAAAAAAGAATTTCTAATTTAGAAAATGGCAAATTTTTCCAAAATGTTTGGTAAATTTGGGATTTTTTTAATAAATAAAGATAAAACTTATTGACTCAAATTTACCACTAACATGAAGTATGACGTGTCACGAGAAAACAGCTTCAGAATCGGTTTGATAAGTAAAACCATTCCTAAGTTATTACCACATAAAGTGACACATGTCAGATTTGCAAAATTTGGCCTGGTTCTTAAGGAGGAAAATTGGTTTGGTCCTGAAGAGGATAAAGATGGAGCGGAGCAGGCAGCATATGAGGAGGCGCCCTGTTCTAATAATGAGCCAAAGACTGTACCAGGCTTCCAGACTTATTATTATATCCCAGTTCAGGCCAGCAGTTGGCAGAACTGAACTGAGATATTGCAATTTCTGGACATAATAATGGATCATTTTCCATTATTCTGCACAAGTTGCAATCTGACGATTGCAAGTTGTGGTCCACTTGGGGGCAAACAGTTAAAAAAAATTAAAAAAGTTTTGAAAAATATAAACATAAAAAATAAAAATTCAAATCACCCCGTCTCCAAAATCAAAATAAACAATAAAAAATAACATCATGGAAAATGATGCCTGAAAAAGTATGGTGAATTGCGTAATGAAATAAAAATATCCACTTTGCCATTTTTTCATTGCTTTATCTCCTGAAAAATGTAATAAAAAGTATTTAAAAAGTCATACACACCCCATAATGGTATAATCAAAAACTACAGATCGTCCTGCAAAAAAATAGCCCTCACACATCTCCGTAGACATAACTATAAAAAAGTTCTGGGGGTCAGAATACGGCGATGAAAAGAAAAAATACATTTTTCCAAAGTTTTTTTCAGTATTAAAATGCAAGAAAAACGATACATATGTGGTATCGCCAGATTGGTACTGAGAATGAAGAGCACAAGTCCGTTTTAACTCATTAAAAAAACCCTATGAAACTGTGGCGGAATATTATTTTTTTCCGGCTTCCCAACACATCCTATGTAATATGAAATGATGACACTAGAAAGTACAGATCAGAATAATTCCCTGGATCAACAACCCCTCTCTAGTAACTATAGCTTGTAATATTGTTACCCTCCAGAAATACATCCAGGCCCCTCTTGAACTCTTTCAGTGAACTTACCATCACCACCTCCTCAGGCAGAGAGTTCCATAATCTCACTGCTCTTACCGTAAAGAATCCTCTTCTATATTTTTGTGTACAAACCTTCTTTCTTCCAGCTTCAGAGGATATCTCTTCGTCACAGTCACAGTCCTGGGGATAAATAGATCATGGGAGAGATCTCTGTACTGACCCCTGATATATTTATACATAGTTATTAGATCTCCCCCTCAGTCGTCTTTTTTCTCAAGTAATTTTGATAATCTTTCTGGGTACTGTAGTCCACCCATTCCAGTTATTACTTTAGTTGCCCTCCTCTGAACCCTCTCCAGGTCTGCTATGTCTGCCTTGTTCACAGGAGCCCAGAATTGTACACAGTACTCCATGTGTGGTCTGACTAGTGATTTGTAAAGTGGCAGGACTATGTTCTCATGACGGGCATCTATGCTTCTTTTGATGCATCCCATTATCTTATTGGCCTTGGCAGGAGCTGTCTGACACTGGTTTCTACAGCTTAGTTTGCTGTTCACTAAAATTCCTAGGTCCGTCTCCATGTCAGAGTTACCCAATGTTTTACCATTCAGTATGTACTGGTGACTTGCATTATTCCTTCCTATGTGCATAACCTTACATTTGTCAGTGTTAAACCTCATCTGCCACTTCTCTGCCCAAGCCTCTAGTCTATCCAGATAAAACTGTAGCAGTGTACTGTCCTCTTCTGTGTTAATTACTTTACACAGTTTAGTGTCATCTGCAAAAATTGATATTTTACTGTGCAAGCCATCTACAAGATCATTAATAAATATATTGAAGAGAATACGGCCCAATACTGACCCCTGTGGTACCCCACTAGTGACAGTGACCCAATCTGAGTATGTACCATTAAAAACCACCCTCTGTTTTCTATCACTGAGCCAGTTACTTACCCACATACAGACATTTTCTCCCAGTCCAAGCATTCTCATTTTATATACTAACCTTTTATGTGGTACAGTGTCAAATGCTTTGGAGAAGTCCAGATATACGACATCCATTGATTCACTGCGGTCAAGTCTAGAACTTACCTCCTCATAGAAACTGATTAAATTGGTTTGACATGACCGATCCCTCATGAAGCCATGCTGATATGGAGTTATTTGCTTATTTTCATTGAGGTACTCCAAGATAGCATCTCTTAGAAAACCTTCAAACAGTTTACCCACGACAGATGTTAAACTTACTGGCCTGTAGTTTCCGGGCTCTGTTTTTGGACCCTTTTTGAATATTGGCACCATATTTGCTATGAGCCAATCCTGTGGAACACTCCCTGTCAGTATAGAGTCCTTAAATATCAGAAATAAGGGTCTGTTTATGACATTACTTAATTCTCTTAGGATACGGGGGTGTATGCCATCCGGTCCTGTCGATTTGTCTATTTTAATCTTTTTAAGACGTCTCTGTACCTCTTCCTGGGTCAGACAGGGCACTTTTAATGGGGAATTTACTTTTATATTCTGCATTTCATCTGATTTATTTTCCTCAGTGAATACAATGGAGAAAAAATATTTAGTAGCTTTGCTTTCTCCTCATCGCTCTCTGCAACTCCCCCCTCATTACTCTATAAGGGGCCGACACCTTCAGGTTTATACTTTTTATATAATTCAAGAAACATTTAAGGGTTAGTTTTACTCTCTTTGGCAATTGATCTCTCGGTCTCTAGTTTGGCTGCTTTTATTTGTCTTTTACATGTTCTATTTTTTCCTTATAGTTTTTCAATGCTTCCTCGCTCCCCTCCTGTTTTAGTGATTTAAATGCTTTCTTTTTGTCATTTATTGCTTTCTTTACAGTTCTATTTATCCACATTGTTTTTTTCTTGTTCATTAACCTTTTATTCCCATAAGGCATGTACCTTTCACCATTAGATATTAGGATGCTTTTAAAAATATGTCATTTTGTGGCTGTATTTTTATTTTTGAGGACTTTGTCCCAGTTAGTTAGGCCTATGGCCTCTCTTAGTTGGCTAAATTTAGCTTTTTTGAAGTTTGGTATTTGTGTTCCTCCCTGAAGAAACACTCTTTTGAATGACAATTGGAAGGTTATTATTTTATGGTCACTATTTCCCAGGTGTCCCCCAACCTGCACATCTGTTGTTCTGTCAGGTCTATTGGTTAATACTAAGTCCAGTATGGCCCTCCCTCTAGTCGAGTCCTGAACCAGTTGGGAAAGGTCATTGTCTTTGGTTATTGCCAAGAACCTGTTTCCTTTATGAGATGTACAGATTTCAGTTTCCCAGTCTATATCTGGGTAGTTGAAGTCCCCCATAATAACGACCCTTTATTATGATTTGCTGCCTCATCTATTTCGTTTAGAAGTAGATTTTCTGTGGACTCTGGTTTATTAGGTGGCTTATAATAAACTCCTATCAGTATTTTATTATTGTTTTTGCCTCCATGTATTTCTACCCACAGTGACTCCACAACTCACTTATATCTTCCCGGAGTGTGGGCTTTAGACAGGACTTTACATAAAAGCAGACTCCTCCCCCTCTCCGGTTTCTCCGGATCCTTTCTAAACAGACTGTAACTCTGTGAATGGAAAAATAAAAAAGTTATGGCTCTGGGAAGGCAGGGAGCAAAAAACAAAAAGAAACATCAGGAAAGGGTTCAAATTTAAAAATGGTCCACAAATTATGAGGGCATTTGCCTGCCACTGTTTGTACACACAGGCTGGTAAAGGGAGAAGCACTGACATTTTCAGGATTGGTGTTATTTTAAAGAAAATATATTTCTATATGGAAAGTGATGAAGCAATGACTTTTTACAAAAGCCGCTAGAAAATTATCCTTTTCTAGGGAGCAATTTCAGGTTTGTTAT